>JBBMOL010000120.1:2093268-2438141 GCA_037954665.1 Laguncularia racemosa
ATATCTATATATATACATGAGACCAACAATATACATCACATTGTAATCATTCACACTTCCATTGATAACTTCATTATCTTAATCTAACAACTCCTCTATTATTATTTTTATTATTTTATTTTATTTTACACTATACGAAATGAAATTGGTAAGTAATCCAATATATTCTATTAAATTATACTTGTATATTAATCCAAAATCCTTATATATACTTTATTTGTATTTTATACATAAGCTTATGGGTTTAGGAGAAATGAACAGCTTCTGCTTCTGCTCAGCAGGGGATGATATCCAATCCCCTCTTCCATTTCTGACTTTATGGATCGTCATTTTGGACCGACGGCCTGCAACAAAAGAGTGAAATAGAGTTGAATTTTCATCTCCTTCCCTGAACCATTTTATCTTGGATTTCTGTTGCATATAGTCTGTGTGCTCCCTGAGACATGAAAATAGATTGGCTTTGGACTTCTCTAGGTTGAATCTGTCTTCTACTGCTCCAGTCTCTTCGTACAGCTGTTCTAGACTAGAGACCTGGGCTTTAGCTTTCTTCAGGTTTTGGAAAACATCCCAAAAATGTTGTTTGTTCCAATCCTTAAGCTTAGACTTGAGTCTCCTAAGTTTGAGTGAGAAAGCTAGCATGCCATAAGAGTTTGTTGGCTGAGACCAATTTTCCTTTATGACATCAAATATTTCCTGTCGTTTGAGCCACATCTTCTGGAACCGAAATAAACTTGGCTTGGATGATGCCTCTTTCTAATTTGGAATAAGATAGGGCAGTGATCTGAAGAAGATCTATTCAAATGTTGAATGGAGTTTACCTGTATCGTGGAGATCCAATCTGTTGAGAAAAGTAAGCGGTCAAGTTTCTTGAATACTGTTCCATTGGATCTAACTCCTTGCCATGTGAACTCATTTCCCACGGTTGGAAGCTCAATGAGCTTGCATTCAGTTATGCAATTATTGAAATCAGAAATCGCCCCTTGATTGGGAGTGGAGTTTCCTTTGTATTCATCCATTGAACGGATGACATTGAAATCTCCTCCTATTAGCCATGGCATACCCAGAGAAGACCTGGAGAGTGTTTGCATTGTCGACCACAAACCCAAACGGCCCTGTGTTGTGGAGGAAGCATAAACTACAGAGATCAAGATTGTGGTGGGAAGGTGATGATGGGTTACCTCCAAGGATAATACCTGCTCATGATCAGTTGAAGATAACACAGAGTATTCATTGGAAATAAGAATCCAAATTTTGTTGTTAGCAGAAGATAGTGTTGTAACAAGATTGAGTTTGTTCCTCAATGCCTAGAGGACAGCAGTGTTTGCTATCGGTTCAAGAAGGGCAACTAGTGATATTCTATGAGATTGTATTAGAAACTTAAGACGACGCTGAGATGCTTTGCTAGCAATCCCACGCACATTCCAAAAAAGCATACTAATCATTTAAAAGAAGGGTGTTTAGGGTCACCGGATATCCTCGCGGAGCGCCGAGGGTTTGTTTGACAGAAGGTAACCTTTTTTGTTGGGCTAAAGTGTCATCTGTGTTTTTTGATTGTGGTAGCTTCATCATCTGATTGTGTCAAGCGAGGGGGCTTTCGAGTTGACAATGTGTCTTCAGATTCATCAGCTGATTCCCTTAAATTCCGATCATAATCCGTTTCCTCATTTGATTGTTCATTATCATCAGCAAGCACATTGAAGTAAGAGGATGTTGTCACCAGTGGATCAGCAGATATGTTGGGTAATTCCACATACAGAGATGCAATAGTAGCAGTGATATTTTCGGATGGAGAAATAGGATTGGTTTGCAAAGATGTTGTTACCTGAGATGATGTTGGGTCAGCTGGTATCATATTCGCTTTGGTAGGACTGTTATGCCGAAATCTTTGCTTAGAGTGTACTACTGTTGCTTCATCTGGTCTTCCTTTGGTAACATCGTTCTGGGAAGAGTCTTTTGTAACAGAGGGCTTTAATGTGTTGTTCTCTGAAATTGTCTTATCCACTTTCTCAACTGGTTCCAACACTTTGTCCTTGGATCTGTCCGTGAACTGGTTGGTAGCTACTAGCATTCCCTCCGAGAGTGGATCAGCAGACACTGACAAGTTATTAGCTTGATTTTCCAGGGGATCCATGGGTGTGCGAGCTTTGTCTGAAGTTTGAAAACCAGATGAGGATAGGGGTTTGTCCAGAGCTTGAGATGGGGGTTTTAACTCAGCTACCTTGGTATTCTTAGGTGCAGTAATAGCAGATTTCAGTCCTCGATTACGACAATTTGCTGCCCCATGACCAACTGTGTTGCGAAGGCGACAATAGGGGGGGAGGTCTTCATACCATACTTTTTGAAAGTGTATCTCATCTCCTTCTCCCAATCGAAGACGCGTTGGTAGATCTGTTAAGAGATCAACTTCGATACAAATTCGGGCTACAGAAGGTCGAGTTTTCTTCTTTGTAGCTTCGTCCAGTTTGAGAGGCATTCCAATCATCAAGGCCAGCCGACGCAAGTAACATTCTTCAAATAGATGGATCGGAAGGTTTTCTAACGAAATCCAAACTTGAACGAGGGATGATTCCTTATTTGGACGAAAGGAGGGTGTCCATTTTAGGACTCTCATTACGTATGAATCCATGGTCCATATGGCTCTAATCCAACATCGCTGGTAGTCTTCATCGAGATCGAAATTGATGAGGATATGTCGAAAATCAATAGCTCCAATGGAGAAACTCCCTTTGAAGCCTATTCTGTCAAATTCCTTTTTTAGAGTTTCCATCTTCGGTCTTCCCTTTGAGAATTTACCGATTAAGGCTAGGCGGAAGGGTTTTGCGAGTTGCTCACTTTCGGCCTTGGTGATGATGAAGGTAGGTTCTCCTTTGTAGATGGTGGGCATGGATGTCATGTTGAAATCTGAGGGTAGTGTTGCGAAGGTAGCAGGAGCGAGGGGTCGTCCACGAAGGGCTGTGGCATATGACGGAGCCGCAGTGGGTGGAGCCATCTGCGGAGGCGGGATGCCGCCTACCATAGATGCGGCGGCGGCGGCGATTTGGATAGAGGGCAAGAAACCCTAGGGTTTTCGTGCAGAGAGCATCCTAATCTAATGATCAAATTCGGCTTCGCACACCACTTTGTATCACTTATCCTTGATAATCTCATAGCTATCTGGTTTTCAATCATATTAAACGGAGGTCCAGTTGGTTTCTTCCAAGCATCTAGGGGTATCAAACAAGGAGATCCGCTATCTCCATATCTCTTCTTGCTAGTTTCGGAAGCCTTATCTTGTGGTCTCAAAAACCTTCAAGGGATAGGGCAAATACTTCCATTTCATACTCCCTCATCAAATCCAGTCAAAGTAACACACCTAAGTTTTGCAGATGATATCTTGGTTTTCATTCGTGGTGATAAAAAGTCCTTGCAGCATCTCAATAGATTCCTCTTTGATTATGAGCTAGGTTCTGGACAAAAAATCAACAAGGACAAGAGCTTCTTCATCCCCCCCAGCAATCGTCCCCCAATCTACATCCAACAAGTCTCGACTTCTCTTGGAATTCCGGGTAGCTCTTTCCCGTTCCAATATTTAGGATGCCAACTCTACAGGGGTAGAGTACGAGAATGTTATTTCTCACACCTAATCGACAGTTATGAACGGAAACTAGGCCATTGGTCCACCAAGATCTTATCACCTGGAGGTAGAATAATTCTCATTCGTCATGTGCTGCAAGCAATTCCAATTCACACGCTCACAGCAATTCAACCCCCCAAATCGGTGATAAAGAAGCTTGAGCACAAATGTCAACAATTCCTATGGGGATCCTCAGACTATGGTAACAACAAACATTGGAGAGCTTGGCATAGAATCACTTTTCCATCAGATGAAAATCGACTTGGAATCCGTGATTTTTCCTCTTTGATTAAAGCTGCCTCATTGAAGCTATGGTGGAAATTTAAACAAGGCAAGAGTCTTTGGGCAAATTTCATTAGCTCATTGTCTTAAACATCAAGGAAACGTACCTCATGGCGGCGAATTCAGGCTATACAAAATGTAGCAGAACAGAACACATGCGTACAAGGTAACTACGCATATGGATGCCATCTGTCACCAGTGCTTTCAGCTACAAAACAGCATATGAAGTGGTTAGGCCAAGGCAACAATCCATTCAATTTTTTGAGAAACTAAAACATCGTTTTTTGCCTCTTCGGATTCGCATATTCATGTGGCGTTTATTTAATAAACTATATGCCTTTCCGGAAGTTCTTTGTAGTTTTGGATTCATCCAGAACCCCTCTCGATGCCCTTTGTGGTTGAGTGAAATGGAATCCATACAACACCTTTTCCTCAAATGCAAAGTAGCTACTGATCTTTGGATTCTTATGGCTACCTGGTTAGACATCCATATTTCTCCGGTTGTTGGCTTGTGGAATATGATACAAAATTGGTTTCAAGTGCATCCAAAGGGCATAGTGTTTAGCTTAATATGTCAGTTAACACCGGCCTTTATCTGCTGGGAACTATGGAGAGCTAGGAACATAATGGTATTTGAAGGACGCACAACATCAATAGGAACTCTTTATCACCGGATTAAGGATCAGCTAATCTTAACTCTTAGATCCTACTCTCCCAAAGTGAATACCATGCAAGAAGCTGAAGTTATCAAACACCAATTTGCAACCATCTTAGAGGTGAGGGTGAAAACAAGAAAAATTATCAAATGGTTGAGACCCACATCAGGTTATGTCATTAACTCCGCTGGTTCATATACTTCAGATAGAGCGGCTTGGGCTTACATTTTCCGACGGAATGATGGCTCGTTTATACATTTAAACATGAAATGTATAATGGATACATCGAAGGCAATATCTATAGAATTGGAGGGAATTCTTTTTGGCCTACACTCATGTGCTACCAACAATATCTCCCCAATACAGATTCAAACCAGTAACAAGTCACTAGTGTCTTACTTTCAAGAAGGTGTAGAGTGTCCGTGGCAACTATCCCTCAAAATAACTGAGGCAAAAAACCTGATGCAATTACTATCAGCGTCTGTTGTCCATGTATATAGCGAAGCAAATGCTTTAGCGGCAGGTCTTTCTCATTATGCAACTCAACTTGATAGTACCACTATCGTGCAATGGCAAGATCTCCCCGGGAAACTCAAAGGTATCTACCTTTTAGATCTTGCTGGTTGTCCATACATTAGAAGTAGATAGCTTCCATTGCAACCTAACCTACAGTCCTTTTGTATACATCCTCCAGCTGGAGGAATGTCTTTTGTACAGTATTTTCAAATACTGCTCACTGTAAGGTTTTTTTGACAAAATCAATAAAAGCAATAGCCATATCGGCTTTTTCCAAAAAAAAAAAAAAGCTTATGGGTTTTAGGAATAAATATATATATATATATATACAAATAACCTTCACAAAGAAGGTTTTAGCTAAGAAAAGAAGAGAAGAAAATAAATAAATAAGTAAATTAGGTGAGCTTGTCTCCTAATTTCAATATTATTTCATTTTTTTTTATAGTGATCAACCATATAGAAATAATAAAATTTATAATCATAAATATATACATATATGAATATATATGTATATATATATATATATGTACACATACATACATTTATATTTAGGTTATATATATATACTTTATATTAAACTTAAACTTCTTTTCTATAAACTATTATTAGGTTTATATATATTGTATATATATCATACTTTATATTTGTTGGAAGAGGAAGAAAGAAAAAGAAAATGAAAAGAAAAGTAGAAAGAAAAGAAAAAAAATATTAAAAGTATCATTAGAAGAAAGCAAACACAAGAAAAGAAAAGAAAGAAAGAAAGAAAAAATAGAATGAATAGAACAGAAAGAAAAGCGGAAGAAGGAAAGAAAAAAGGGGAAAAAAATATCATAATGTTATAGCGGCTAAACATAACAAATTATACACATATGCAACTATATTGTAATCAATATATAAATATTAAAGTATATCACAGAGTTTTCCACTTATCTCGATTTTTTAGTTTTAAAACTTAAAAGAACCCTCAAGAAGTTGCATAAATTCAGTTGTTTTATCTAGTGACGAATGAATAACAAAGTTAAAGCTAAATTTAGTAGTTAAACTCATTAAAAAAAAATGAAATGAGGGGAGAGAGAATACACATGGATTTAAGGAAAAAGTAGTGGATAAATATCTAATTATTGTTCGTTTACCGAACTCTTCAATGCGAAAATAAATGAATATGATCAATATAGTATCCCTACTGCAACGTTATTACAATGATTTCAACAATAAAATATTTAAGAAAAAATTGCACGAATAGAAATGTGACCATGCGATCGCATTGGCCTAGTACAATCAATTGTTGTTGTCATACCAAAACTGTGCTTGGAGATTGTCAACAACTTTCTTATCAACTTGGAATGCTTTGGCTAAGACATCATCCCAAATGGCTGGCTTCGATCCGAAGACGGCATTAGCAATTGTAGTTGTTCCGGGGAATTGACTGCTCAAACCAGCGAAAGCTACCGCTTTGGTTTTTCCCACATTGAGTTGAAAGTGGATTGTACCAATTGGAAACACGAAAACGTCTCCAGGGTTCAGGACTTTGGTAATGAGCTTGTTTTCTAGTTGGTTGGACAAGACAAACCCAACATACAATTGGCCCTCGATGACCACTAGAATCTCAGTTCCACGGGGATGAATGTGGGGTGGGTTAAGGCCATAAGGAGCAAAGTCAAGACGGGCCAAGGAGATACCAAGTGTATTGAGACCTGGCAAATTCTCGACTGTGACAGCGGTAACGTTTGATCCAAGTGGGTTGTTTGTGTTTCTAGGAGTGTTTAGCCCTTGGAAGAGAAAATCTTCGGCTCTTACTTCGTTGGCATCTTTGCAGAACTTCCCATTTACAAACACTGTCCCAAACGAAAAATATGGTCAAGATTTAATATTTGCTACCAAAACACAGCGTTAAAACCAAAGTTGTTTAATTCGTAAATAGTTCCAAAGATTTAGAGTTTATACCTCCATCTACAGGATTGTTGATCGCAACACAAATGTCTTGAAGGGGACTGGGATCATATGCTAAGGAAGTGGTGGTTGTCAATGCCAAGAGTGTGAGGACGAGAATGGATTTCATTTTGCCCGGAATATGGATCTACTAATACTGATATCTGTCTCTTAAACTTCAAGTGCTTTTGCTAATCGTGTGAGGTGATGCAAGGTTCCATTAGCTATTTATAGGGGCAATCGTATATACTAAGCTGATAGCTCGTTACTTGATGACACAAGAAAACAACCAAGTCTTGTATGGTTTATTAGTTGAATAATTGGGATGAATCGTTCAAAAACTACCCCAGCATGGATATGCCTCCTCATCTTTCCAGAGTACGCGCAATCTTTACTTTGTATTCGTTCATTAATATATTATCCTTTTAGTCTTTTTCGTCCTTGAATTTGTCAAGCTTGAGGAAACGTGCATATAAACCTGCAGGCGTCGTAATAATTTAAAGATTTTAGCAACTATGTTTCTTCCAAGTATAGCATTCTCATTTCTAAATTTTATTTCTTCAACGGTGTCAAAAGAATTAGTAAACTAATGTATAAATTACTGAATATAATATCTCTATCTTGGTTGGTCAGCACTCCCAAATACGGGGAATAACAAATAAAAGTTGGTTTTCATACCAGGAAAGGCCGTAAGGATGTTTCGGAGTTTCTTCTAACGAAGGAAAAATATTCAAGGTGAGGGATTTGTACTTTTAAATTACAAAGATTTCAAGAAAGGAAGCTCTCCAAAAATTCGGAGTTTGCTATTTGCATTTGCATTAAATTGTGTGCTTTTATTTCTCTGTTGTCCTCTTCAACGATACCAATGAGCCACATAAATTAATTATTAGTATATGAGTATTAATAAAACTTTAATATATGAAAACATAGTTTTTCAAAAAATATCCATCATATAATAATAAATAATTGATATAAACACATCACTCATCCAAATTCTTAATATCAATAAATCTTGTTCGTTGTCGGAGCTTATGCTTGAGCAATCTTGTGGCCTTTATAGTGGAAATATTTTATCCATGCAGTCCCATGATTTATCCGTTTTAGGTCTTCGACCTAATGTCTTGGTGTCATGTTATTTTTATTTTAGGCACTTGTTATTTATATTGCTTCCAATTTAACGTAGGTGGAAAAGAAGTTAATTAATATATGGGGGTATAAGGGACCCTCTAGATCAATGCTAATAGTTATTAGTTAAGAGCATAAATAATACATATATTAGTTTATATTATAAATAATAAAAAAAGAGAAAGAAATAACTAATAAAAGTGAAACTAATGGAAATTTTTAGTTTATTTGTATTTGGTTTGGGATTATTATTGTTAACAAAACTGAATACCAGAAGAGAAAGTAATACAAAACGTATAAAGAAGATGGAGTCAAAGTTTCTGGCCAAGAAAATAAATTAATAAATAACTATCAAGGAAGACTGATTAAGAACTCGAGTAGTGACCTTGATTTCTAGTTGCAATGAAGCCCCTTCTAGTTCTTACCTTTTTGGCGGCATCATGTTCCATTTGCCTAGCTTATGACCCAGTCCCCTTCATGACATTTGTGTAGCAATCGATGATCCCCAGGATGGAGGTATATATATTATTCTCTTTCCTACACTTTGCATTGTGTTAGTTTTGCATATTTCATTCGATCACAAAAACACTATCACAGGTGCAAATAGAGGAAATCCATTTTCAAATGGTATAAACTGAGAATGAATATTACACATGGCATATACCTTTTATAAATTATGTTTTTTAACTTTACGTCATAATTGTGTTAACTTTGCTCTAAGTACATCCATCGTTTGTACTCATGGGCATGCATACATCCTTTATACGCATTGTCGTTTAATAATTATAATCTAGTTAAATTTGAGGCAAATGTATATTTATTATATACAATGTATGGTGTAGCATTTGTTATCTGTTTGTATCACTTTCACTTTTAAATTAATTGTAAATATGATCCTCTCTATTGCAATTATCTCATCAAATATATTTGCATTATGTTTGACGTGATAAACAATGTCTTTTTATCATAATATTTTACCTATGGTGCAAATTTTTCTTTTCTTTTTCTCTTTTATGCTTGCAAATTATTTTAAATAAGATTTGTACTAGGGAAATTTCTCTTGATTATTTAAAGGAACAAGGATGAACACAACTAGGATGGTTTTCTACTGTTACCTCCTAAATTAAAAAATTAATGATATAATTTTAAAATTTCATCCAAAATTACCAATTTAGCCATAAAAAGTCAAATTTTGCAATTCTCAAATTAAATCTTAGATTCCCATTATACAGGAATAGGCATAAACGTGGGTTAAAAACTACATAATTTCTACCTTTTGGTGTCTTTTGGATGTAAGAATTGCAATGCAATTAACATTTCTTTTTTATTGTAGTATTTGTGAATGGAAAGTTCTGTAAAGATCTTGAAAAAGGCAACTATAGATGATTTTCTATTTAAGGGTTTGCATGTTCCTCATGATACCAACAACCCAATTGGATTGAATGTCACTTCTATCACAGTTGAGAAGCTCCTAGGTCTCAATACGCTTGGCATTTCTTTAACTCATATTGACTATGCACCCTATGGCCTAAACCCTCCTCATATCCATCCTTGTGGTACCGTGCTCTTAATGCTTTTGGAGGGTGAATTGTATGATGGTTTTGTTCTATTTAACCAATTGAACAATACATTCATCACTAAGGTCTTGCATCCTGGAGATGTTTTTGTGTTTCTAATTAGAACCATCCACTTTCAACTAAATGTAGGTAAAACCAAAGCAGTGGTGTTTTGTACTTTGAGTAGCCAATTTCCTAGAACAACTACAATTGCCAATGTAATCTTTGGATCAAAAGCATCTATTCTAGATTACATCTTAGCTAAGGCCTTTCAAGTCGACAAGAAGTTTGTTGATTATCTCTAAAAGAATCTTTGGTATGACAACAACAATTAAATTACATTATCTTAAAATATGGTTGAGTGTCCACATTAGATTTCATTAAAATAACCATAGCAATGTTGTCTATTTTTGTTGTGGAAGTAACTAGCTTCCTAGTAAGATGTTTGATAAATCATTAGATATCTAGGATGGCATTATTGTAATAAAGGTATTGTTGTAATAAGATTTCTATAGTACGAAGCGTTGTAATAATGTTATCAAAAAATTTATCATTCTTTCAAGGATTATTTATGTTGTATTGGGAATTCTCTCTCTCTCTCTCTCTCCCCCTTCCTTCCCTCCCTCCCTCTCCATTTGGATTAATTTAAATAGACTTCAACTTGTTCTACATGGGACAAATCATCTTTACGTAGTTGACTACTTGCATACTTTAGCTACAAATGAAAGTAAAATATTATATTTGAATACATAAAATAACTGATAATTTTTGTCCTTTCATCATTTAATTATGTTAATGGTTAAATAATTTGAAAGGAAAATTATAAAATATGATTAGTATTTTAGCATTCTTTAAGCGGATGAGTTATGCTTTTTGCTTTTGATATGAACTATGTATCGTTTATCATTATCTATTAATATTAGTTAAAAAATGCATGTTAATTTCAAATTAGTCCATAGCGATAAGTTAAAATAAGTCAAGATGATTATTAATCATCTCAAGGCTTGAGGTTGGTGTAAATAGAAGCTAAGGGTTTGATTTTTCTTTTTTATTATTTATTTATTTTAAAAATAAATCAATGGGAAGCTGAAGTAGTTTATAAGGGTGCTTATCATGCGAAGTTATTATTAACAATGCAAAAAGGAAGTCAACCGAAGTAGAACTTTTGCCATAGCTCGTAGGGTACCCTAACTGTAACAACCCACCATGGTTACCTAGCCTCAAATAGGCAACTGTGAAGTGTCTTAATCATCACGTCAAACTGACCTGTCCAATTGCAAATAAAAAAATCAAATGCCTCTAGCATTCTTCTATTCTTATCAGATTATTCGATATTCAACATAACATATAAAATATGTTTTCCAAAAGTAGACCTAATCTAGGTCCCGTAACACCACAAGTTGAAATTCTACTAATCTTGATTAAAATATTTACAATAAATGGTTATTCAATTTTCTAACATATTTTACATGAGAAGTCTATTTCATTTCTCAAATCCTTGCTCCCTATTCTAGTAGTTTTACTATGAGATTTACTTACTTTAGTAATGCGTTTACGTGGCAAGTTTATGTAGTCGCAATCTATATCATAAATCTATAAGGGAGTGAACTATTATCGCTTAATGAGATGGGAGTACAATACTCCCAATACTACACGTGCACAAACAAATGAAGCAAGTTTTGAATCGTATGCTATGCATGATCATCCATATGCAATGTAAGATCGCAGGTAACTTTCCGACAACTAGCTTGAAGTCTAGGGTTTAAGGCCCCCCTTAACCTTAGGTTGGGGATTCTCATTACCATAAATGCTCAGGTATCTTAATCCACTTATGTTCCACCTTATCTCTTTATTATTGAATATCTTAAAACTTAAAAGTCTTAATCTCCAGTGTCAATCAACACACCAAACACACAGTGGTGTCATTCAACTCACTGAGAGCACACCCTTAAGGACATGTAAGACCCTCATACTCGATTCCATAAAAAAAATGCAATAGTCCCCCTTAGTCACATAGTTCATAGATGGCAGAACGGTAATCCCTATACGATTACTTCTTTTGTGTCATGTCATAGTAATGGCCTTTAATCATAGTGCAATATATTGTGTAATGCATGTTGAATTTTACTTAAGTCATAATAATTAGTTTATTATTTCAAGATAATCAAATAAGGTATAAAAATACGCCAATAACAAAATATCGAACACTAGATTTTTACAGTCACTAAATTGGACACTCATGAGATCCATTAGTACACATTGCCTATGTTGATGGGATTCAAGTCCCAATGAGAAGCAAAATAAATAAATAAACAAATGAATGAGGTCAGCACCACTAACCCTAAAGTAACTAACACATTAAACAAATATGATAAAGTGGTAGACGAAAGTATTCTTACCAATATGTTGCTAGTTAAAGAAAAAAAAGAAAAGAAAAAATCAAACCACATAACAAATGCTAATCCAATCAATCAACTAGTGCAATAACAAATATCTTTTAGTAGGCAAATCAATCTTCTATCACTCAATTAAACACAAAAAAAGGAAAAAAAAACCATATACCATGAAGTAAATACAACACAATCTTTACCTCATCAAAATTCACTATCTTATTTAACCACTGCAAACATAACTCCATTTTAGATATCGATTTCATAGCTACTCTACCATCAAACCATATAACATGAAATAAATAAAACACAAATCCACTGTCTTATCTAACCAATTTCATATCCTTTGACTTCATCGATTACTTCTACAGTCCTATATGCATCTACATATTGAGTTTTTAGAAAAGAAATTTTTCATCCACTATAGGTACGTATTGAGAAGTAATGGCAAATGCTAGTGCCACATCAACTTCTAATACTCTAGAAGCAACTACATCGTAGTGTCATTTGGAATTCTCTACAGGTATTTAAAGCTTATATTGTCAACATTCATCAAATAAATATGGGTCCTCTAAGATCACATGCAAGCGAGAGCTTTGCTTCAGTTGCATGTGTGAAGATCATTTATATTTAGCTAAAGCATGACATAGCATATTGTATAATCCCAAATTCTTGTTATTAAATGTAGAAATATTCATATGCAACCTTACAAACATAGAATACAAAAGAATCTATTATTGTGTTTAGTTTAAGTGAAGAAATGAAAATACTCCACACAATCCAGCATGCTCACACCAGCCATCAAACTAGTAACCGATCATTACACTCAGACGTATGCACACAGAACATACAACACCACAACAACACTCCTACGCATTACACAAATGCACACACAAAGAGACTCATAATAGGGCTCCCACGATCACTCCCCATGCACACACACAGTCTACAACTAGTGACACCTACCAAGCATAAAACAGAGCATGCAAAAGACATCACTTTGCACATGTAGCATCGACATGCACTGAGCACACTAATCATGCATTCTTGTAACACCACATGGCCCTCACCGATTCATCAACACATGGAGCTTGGCCACAAAAGGTTCATGCAAAATTCACAATAATGAATATATATACACGAATAGACAATTATACTACATACCACATTATAAACAAAAAGTATATCATAGAGTTTCTACTCACCTGGGTCTCATTTTTTTTAAGGAGTGAAGTAATTCTCACGTATTTGTGAAAGGTCATATTCATTTCCTAAATACTAGGAAAATGACACTATTACTTACTATTCACGCTAAAATTATCTTATCTCGTATATTCCTAATGATTTCCACTATTTCGCATTGTTACCCGTATGCTAATTTTTGTACTCCCTCCAAACTTAAGAGCCATAACCTGAGTTAAGGTGGAGATCAGGGGGCATCTTAAAGGCCACCATCAGATCCTGCATGATCCAAACCATACATATATATATATATATTGTCTAATTAGTAATGCTTCTATTTTATGATTTTTTTTTGTTAGACTACTCTATTTAATCTCTGTTGATGTCCACGTGTATATTTTATGACCTTATTGTTGGACTCTATTAACTTTAATGATGCGCTCGTCATATGTACTTACATTGATATATTTTATAATATGTTATTTTGTTCTATAGTTTCAAATTTTATGTATATTTGTAGAGGGCTAAAATTGTCATATTTAAATATTAAGTTTAAGTTTATTTTTTTTGTTTGGGCTTGATTCGTTGATTTAGGTGATAGGGTTTAAGAAATCCAATTCGCAATTAGGATGGTTTAGGAAGAATTGGCTTAATAGACTAAGAATAGAGATCGTTATACCAATTCATTCACTTCTAACTTTTCTTTTTACACTTATGAAAAAGGGTGTTAATTTTGAGTTCATAACAAACTTATTAGAGTAACTCTAAAATGAATGTATTTCATTTTGTTTGTTTATTACTAAAATAATCCGATAGATATAATTAAATTTAAGAATTTCATACAACTATTCTTTGTGATTGCTTGTCTCTCTTTCTTGTTATTTTCTCATAAATCATCTCATTGTGTACCATTTTCACATGATCACTTTTTTAAGGCCACATATAAATCCAGACTTGTGTGATACTTATACAACCACTCTACTCTATAATATTAATTTCTTTCCTTAACAATTACTCATTAGGACAATGTAAATTATCATTACTCTAGCTTGTTTCATGTCATATCATGGATCTTAAAAAAAAGAAAAAAAAAACCTCCACCTCGGAATTGCAGTTCAAAACTCGAAACTCAAAACTGCAGTGCAAACTGCAATATAGTAGCAAAATAATAATAATAGCCCCCTCTCGTAATGCTAAAATTGCAATCTCATAGTCTTCAAACTATAAGGAAAGCCCCAGAATTCATCGACATCGTTGTATTATTGGAATCTAATTTTGATGTATGTAGGAAGGAGAATTATGCATGTTTCCAGCTATTGCTAGTTCTTATTTTCCCAAAACCATATCACTAAAGGTGATCGTACGATTGAAGGGAGAGTGCATATAACATGTCGATTGAAGGATAAAAATCAAGGATGATATTCAAGTCCACCCAAATGGAAAAGATAAAAGAGAGAGTACAAATAGTTAGGCAAAAGAAAAAAATACGTGGCGGGATGAACTCGTGGGTACTATGTTGTCCTTGTCAGCATTTTCAACGTCAACAGGTGCTTTAATGGTTGAGTGTAAACCATATGGTCACATGTAACCATTAAGGATTATGCAGGTTGCTGTATAGAAGATGAACCCTCTTGTACCTTTTTATTTTCAAACATGATAGAGATATATAATACATAGTAGATATATAGCATTCCGAACACAGCTACATCCCAGAATACAGGAATAAAGAACAATATATATAATCACTGCAATATTACAATCACTTCGGCAACAAATTAGGAATAGACGTAATTTTTATTAGACAAATAGAACCTTGACCAAGTGGTCACATTCCACTAATACAATCAATTGTTGTTGTCGTACCAAAACTGTGCCTGAAGATTGTCAACAATTTTCTTGTCAACTTGGAAATTCTACGCTAAAACATCACCGAAATGGCTGGCTTCGATCCAAAGGCAGCATTAGCAATCGTGGTTGTTCCGGGGAATTGGCTGCTCAATCTAGCAAAAGCTACAGCCTTGGTTTTTCCAACATTGAGCTGAAAGTGGATTGTGCCATTTGGAAACACGAAAACATCTCCGGGATACAAGACTTTGGTAATGAGCTTATTTTCCAGTTGGTTGGACAGAACAAATCCAACATACAATTGGCCCTCAATGACCCTAGAATCTCAGTGCCACGGGGATGAATGTGGGGAGGGTTAAGGCCGTAGGGAGCAAAGTCGAGACGGGCGAAGGAGATGCCGAGTGTGTTCAGACCTGGTAAATTCTCTACAGTCACAGCTGTGACATTTGATCCGAGTGGGTTGTTTGTGTTTCTAGGAGCACTCAGTCCTCCGCTTTTACCTTGTTGGGATCTTTACAAAACTTTCCATTTACAAACACTGCCAAAAATGGAAAAACATTGTCAACGTCCAATATTTGCAACCATGTAGACTAAGTTGACAATTCGTCACACGATAAAACAAGTCCCGAGTCTTATATAGTTTGTTAGTTAAATAATAATGAGAGAATCATTCAACAACTACTCCCAACAAGGACTATGTATTCGCTTTTTAATTACTCATTTCTCTCTCTTCTTACACTTGGGTCACTAAACCTACAGAAATATACATATATTTCTGCATATTTTAACAATTATAAATAGCTAAGGGAACATTAAATATTAATACCAGGGAATATTTATATATATATAAATTGCATATTTTGACAATTAAATATGTTAATTACATGTGACCATTTCTCTCATTTTTCTGCAGTTCAAAACTAGTGGCGTAATGTATATGAAATGGATGATTGATCAAAGTCTCTTTATAGCTTGATAATTGCTCCAAAACAGGGTAAATACAGAGTAAAAATTGGCTTTCATTCATATGATGTTAAACGAATGCTTATGAGTTTAAGAATATATATATATATATATATATATATATATACAAATAAATGTCACTAAAGAGGTTTTAGTTCAAAAAAGAAGACAAGAAAATAAAAAATTAAATAAATTAGGTTAGCTTGTCTCCTAATTTCCTTATTATTTCATTTTTTTATAGTGATCAACAATATAGAAATAACAAATTTTATAATAAAAAATATATACATATATAAAATATATATCTATATTTTTGGGATACATATATATACTCTATATTATATTAAATTTTTTTGTCTATAAACTATTATTTAGTTTATATGTATTGTATATATATTGTACTTTATATTTGTTGGAGGAGGAAGAAAGAAAAGGAAAATGAAAACAAAAGAAAAAAATATTAAAAGTATCATCGGAAGAAAGCAAACATAAGAAAAGAAAAGAAAGAAGGGAAAAAAAATAGAACCAATAGGAGAGAAAGAAAAACGGAAGAAGAAAGGAAAGGGAAAAAAAAGAAAAAAATTATCATAATACTACAATAGCTAAACACAACCAACTATATTGTAATCAATATATAAACATTGCAGTATATGATAAAGTTTCCGACTCACCTCAATCTCTTAGTTTTAAAAGTCATAAAAACCCTTGTGAAGTCGTGTAAATTTGAGTCTTTCACCTAGTCACAAATGAATAACAAATTTAAAGATAATTCCAATAGTTAAACTCACTAAAACTTGAGTCTTTCACCTAGTCACAAATGGCATTGTTGTAATGTTGTGGACTTTTTAACCCTAAAGGGAGTAAGTATAAATACTTACTTAAGTAAGGTTTTGAGAGAGGGTGAAATTTTTCAGAAAAGAACAACACTTTTATGTGTGAGGGTTAGATTTTTCCTAATTCAAATTGCTTTTATAAATTTCAAATCCCAATTTGAGGTTGTAGTGAGTGGATCTAAGGCTAATTTGTGAGTAATATCAAATTTACCTTATTGCAATTTCCTTTCTTCTCTAGTGAGTAGTATTTAGGGTTGATTTGGAAGTGTATTGACCGAATTTCGATTGCATTTGTAATAAAATTCTTGTTGCTTCAATTGATTCATTTTAGCCTTTGAGTTTTAATCTTCAATTTAGCATCATTTTGAATCGTGGATCACTTTATTGGGAAAGTGGATCACAGAATTGGTTCTTGCTATTTTTATATGTAATTCATGTGGATTTATTTGTGATCATTGTTGTTTTGGAAGAATTTGTCATTGTGGAATTGTTACTTGCAATTTAGAGCATTCGGATTTCATTGCATTCCATTAGGGTTCACGTTAAACCTAATAGAGTTGAACCAGAATTGAACAAGTGAATTGGGGTTTATAAATTGTTCCAATTGCATGTGCTTAATTTTGGTTTTAGGTGCATCAAGTATGTTAACAGATGGTGTGTTGCAAATAACACAGAATTAAAGAGGAAGATTATGAAGGAAGCCCATTACTCAAGGTATATAGTAAACCTAAGAAGCACTAAGATGTACAAAGTTCTCAATAACATTTACTGGTGGAAAAATCTAAAAGAGGAGATAGTCGAATATGTGCCTAGGTGGCTCACCTATCAATAAATGAGGATTGAACACCAAAGACAAGCTGGTGAGTTACAACCTCTTCATGTACTTGAATGGAAGTGGGAACATGAAACTATAGATTTCGTCATAGCACTCCCGAGAATAAGAGAGAAATATGATGCAATTTGGGTGATAGAAGGCAAATTGACTAAGTTCGCACTTTTCTTACCATTTAGGGTAGACTATAGAGTAGAAAAGCTTACTCAAATGTATATTAAAGAGATTGATAGATTACTTGGGGATACCAGCTATGATCACATCTGATATGGATACTCGTTTTGTGAGCAAATTATAGAAAAGTCTACAGCAAGCTCTAGGAACCAAACTCCAATTTTGTATAGTGTTTCATATTTAGATAGATGGGCAATTTGAAAGAACTATTCAAATTCTGGAAGATTTACTACGAGCTTGTACCTTAGATCAAGAGGGTAACTGGAGTGATCATTTGCCTTTAGTAGAATTTGCTTATAACAACAGTTACCAAGCTACTATATAGATGGCTCCTTATAAAGCATTATATGGAAGGAAGTGTAGATCTCGCTTACACTGGGACGAAGTGGGAGAAAGATAGGTGTAAACACCCCATTTTTTCCTTAGGAATGAATAATAATCACTAATAATCAATTTTTAATTTTTTCCATTTTTTTCCAATTTTTCTCTAATTTTGCATAAATAATTAAACATTTCAAAAAAATAAAAATAAATAGGGAAACACATCAATTTTGAAAAATGATTTCAGAAATGGCAATAATAAGCAATAAATAATAATTATAAATTTTTGAAATTTCAAAAAATACAATGAAATAAAAAAATCGCATTGCATATATGCAATTTGCGAAATTAGAAAAATCAGGAAAATAGGCTAGCCCAGCTAGTCCGGATGACGGGCTAAGGCACACGCAGGAGGGCTCGGTCGCAGGTTTGAAACGCGGGGGAAGCAGTTTCTGCGTTTTGTGTTTTCTTACTTATCTAGGACACGTGGCAGCCTCTGATTGGTTGGAGGGAACGCACGCGTCAGGCGCGTGATCGTCTTCTACCTCGGGTCTGAGATCGCCGGCGGAGAAAAAATTCGAATTTCGGCCGTTTCGATTCGATTTTTTGCACAAATCCAATATATCTTCAACGGAATTGAGATAAACATCATCCATTTAGAATTAAATCTCAACAAATCAAAGGATTAACACGAGTCGGACTTAGTTTATTTAACCGTCGATCCGATTTGCTTCAATCGGAGGAAATACAAGCTTATCCAGCTCGATTCGAAGTGCCTATAAATAGAGGAGGAGTGGAGGAAGCCAGATCACGAATCACAATTGAGAGAAAGTGAGAAAAGAGAGCAAATCGGAGGAAACCCAAAATCGCGATTGCCGACAGGAGCTGAGTCACCACCAGGAGACGATTTGGGAGCAAACCGCCGCCACCATTGGATTCACCACCCCCGAGAAGCTAGGATTCGACACCCCACCCGTTGCAAAAGGCCGCCGGAACTCCGTGAACGAACATTCTCCGCCGCTGTGTTCGACCGATCCGACCCGACCCGATTCGACCCGACTCGACCCGCCCGACCCACACACCGACCTGGATCCAGGTAAGTCGGATTTTTCGGATTTTTTCCAATTTATTTACTTACTTTATTTATTTATTTTTATTCTGATTTGATTTATTATTATTTTTATTTATTTATTAATTTGTTTGTTATTTATTTATTTATGTTTATTTATGTTTCTTAAATAGGAAAATGTTAGAAATTATATTTTTTAGGATTTAATAATGTAGGAAAATAATAAAAAATAAAAAATAATAAAAATAAAAATAAATAATAAAAATGTAGATAAATAATATAAATATTAGGAAAATAATAATAGAACTTTAGATTTCAAAATAGGATAGATAATAATTTAAGATAAAATTTAAAAAAAAATTCACATAAAAATCAATAAAAATAAATAAAAATCACAAAAAAACTATAAAAATCATGAAAACTTAGAAAAATTATAAAAATTTTAGAAGAATAATAAAATCATAAAAATCATAAAAATCATAAAAAAATTATAAAAAATCATAAAAAATTCAAAAATTATAAAAAAATTCAAAAAAATAAGTTTTAGCACTTAGAAAAACCATTTTCTTCAAATAAATCCCAAATTGATGTTTTCCCTAAAAATCATTTTCAAAAATCAAATTAAAGCTTAGGCTTAGATTTTTAGAAAAAAAATCCCAAAAATAATAAAAACATAAATCAAAAGAGATTTCAAAACTAAAATTCACCAACACACTTAAAGTTTTTGGAAAAGCGAACTACAACTTGTTTGATCCTGAGTAGCAGGTACATAGGCACCCATTCGGGTCAACCCATAAAAGGAATGGAAAATCATTTTCTTGAAATAATTCAAAAACATAATAAAAAGTAACAAAAACAAAATAAAAAAACATTTCTAAATAGGAAAAATTTTAGGAGATTAGGTGGTAACTGTAAGGTTTTAATAGGTTAGACTCCGGACTTAGAAACTCTGGTTTTCCCTTTTCCTCTTTCCACAAAAACGAGAAGAGGAAATAACGACGACTAGTGGTCCAAATTAAGACTAATCCGCTCTTTTAGTCTTAATTCAATATTTCCCAACAACAGTTGGGTGGCGACTCAAAAAATCAAATGAAATTCCTAACTCAAGTCGAGGATCTACATTAGATGAGCATCGGATTCAGAATGGGAATTCAAACATTAGACTCGACAATAGGTATTGGGGCCAGAGATAGTATAGGAAATAGTAGATGAGGTTAAAGGCATAAGGTAATGGATCCTATCAGCCTAGAGTAGTCAGAAAAGTTATGCAGATAAACAGCTGTGTCCTTTAGAGTTTTAAGTGGGAGATAAAGTCTTACTAAAGATATCTCCAACTAAAGAGGTAATTAGGTTTGGACTTCGGGATAAGCTAAATCTAAGATATATGGGTCCATTCGAAATTCTAAAAAGAATTAGAATAGTCACGTACAGGTTGGCCCTACCATTATGTTTGGCTGGAGTACATAATGTATTTAATGTATCAATGTTAAGAAAGCTTATACCAAACCCAGATCAAGTGATGGCTTTGGAACCTTTGAAGTTACAAGAAAACTTGTCTTCTATAGAGAGACTTATGAGGATAGTGGATACTACGGAATAAGTTTTAAGAAGAAGAAGAATTCCCTATGTCAAAGTACAGTGAACAAATCAAACCGAATGAAGACAAAGTATCCAGAGCTTTTCCTAATTCCAGGTAAGGATGAAAGTTTTAACAAGGGGGGGATAATATAATACACAATCTTTTTTAAATAAATAAATAAATATGTGTAAAAATATAATGAGTGGCAATGTGGTAAAAGAACATATGGGGAGAGGGCAGTTTCGTCTTCTCTTAGTAGGACTATAAATGTGAAACTAACTTATGGTTCTTTTTTTTTTCTACAAATTTTTACAATTCTAGCCACCTAAAGAGATCGAGTGACACAAAGACAAAGAGAGAGAGAGAGAGCTCATCTACGAAAACGTAAAGCAATCCGAGGAGGTATTATGGTGAGGCAAAAGGTAATGGTTTGGAAAATCTTGTAAGAATTATTCTAACAAGTGGAGAGCAATCACATAACTACTTTTAGTTGTACAGGAAACGTAAAGACAAGGGAATTCCTGGATCATGGAGTCAATAAGTGGGAAATTCAATGTAAGTATTCTAACTTATGTTAATTGAAGAGTCTTTACATATTTTAAAGATTTAATGGAATCAAGGGATAAAAAGGAATGAATTTAGGGGAAGTTGGAGTTAAATATTAGGGTTCGTAGGATTGGCCGAAAGATATACAGCCTCTTAACACGGTCGTGTTACGACTGCGTTGAATTTAAAAGTATATCGAGAGATATACGGTCCCCAATACGGTCGTGTTTTGATTGTGTTAAATTGCCAAAACATAACAAGAGATACACGGTACCCAACATGATTGTGTTTCAATCATGTTGAATCCAAAAGTCATGCCCAGAGATACACGACCTCCTAATACAGTCGTGTTTCGACCGTGTTGAATTAATAGAAACATGATCTCCCAATATGGTTGTGTTCTAACGGTGTTGAAACCGAATCTCACTGAGAGATATATGACTTCTAACACGATCGTATATTAGCTCGTGTTGGGCAACATGACCTCTAACATGGCCATGTTAAGTGATGAACATTATCAATATATTTTAAATTATCTTCTTAGTTAACTAAGTTCCACACAATTGAGGCAATTAATATAACTTTAGATAACCTAACAGATTAAGAGGAATTAGGAGAAATATATTATATTGGGATTAATACTAAGAGTGATGTGTTGATGAAGATACAGATACTAACTTAGCTTAAGTTTAAGACAAGAAGTGGCTAAGGCTAGGATTCTAAGTACGTGTTTACTTTGTTTGTTATATGTGATTGTTAGGAAACTATCCAATGAGTTATATGTGGAATAATGAAATATTAAGATACAATGTGAATTATGTGGTCTCATGAAGTAATATAGTGTTATGTGAATGGAATAAGATATGTTGCTTGTGCTTGGCTTAGCTTAAAGGCCTACAGTAGCAGATCATTAGGGGGCACCTCAATGATCAGTATATTGTGTTGTCCCTAGTAGAGCCATGTATTGAAATGCTCTTAGGTATAATAGGGTTAGGCGGAGCCTATAGAGGTAGTTCTCACTAGGAAAAAACTTGTGTGTATCGAAGTCATGAGTACTCTTATGTATTATAATTCATTTTGGTGTTGATGGGTGAACTGAGTTGTGAATGTGTTGAGGATAATTGTTACACTTATGCATGTGATATTAATGTGGTGTATCATACGCATGTGGGTATGGTACTTACGTATTGAGCTTAGGCCTACCCCCCTTCTTATAATTTTTTTTAGCTATAGGTGAAAATGATGAACAATTAGAGTATGATGAGAACGAAAACTTGATGGGACATTACATAGATGAGATGGGAAGGGAACACTATTACTATGTGGAGAAAGAGTGATAAGAATTATGAGTATTTGTAAATGGATGTTTTATTGTTAAATTGAAGTTATGGAGATGAATTGTAGCTTGAGACTTTGTTGTTGTTAAATAATGAAATTTGGAATGACTCATCTGTGAGTCATTCATTTGATTATAGTTATAGTACTATAATGGATAATGTATATGAGCAAGTTTGAAGTATAATGGAATTTTGGAGCCTCAGTGTGTCGCTCGGTAGTACTGACACTCAGTGAGCTGTGATGCTTTAGGATCTAGGGCATTACACTTTATGATATATTGTAATATATGTTGTGGTGTATTGTTTTTATGTACATATACATTTATATGTATATGTTTTATTGTCATTGTGAACTTTGTATGAAAATTTACTATGGATGATTTCCGTGTGAGTATGAAAATTGCATGTTGCTTTGCTTAGATTATTTAAAGACACTTTATTCTATATCTATAGTTTTGTGTGTGTAGGAATGGAAGTGATGATGTGGGATAAATGGTGGTTGGGGCCAAGTGTCCTATGGTGCGTGAGTGTGTGCGTAGGTATTGGCCGTGTGGTGATGTGCTATGATGTGTGGCTATTATGGGCATGTGGTGTGTGAATGGGTGGTGTATGCTGTGGAGCGATGTTGCTGTATGTGGGTGTTGTTGCTACTACCGTAGAGGGGGTATGTGATAGTGAGAGAGTGTGCTAGATTATGTCTGTATGTGCATGTGTGTATGGCCTATCATGTGTTTGTGTGCATGATGGATTGTTGTGTGAGTATGTAATCTGATGAGTGTGTGTGTGTGTGTGTGTATGCTGAATGTGTGTCTGAGTGTGTGTGTGCTAGTGCATGTGTATGTGCGTAAGAATGTGTGTTGGGTTATGTATGTATGTATGTGTGCATGTGGACTAATGTGTGTATGTACATGATCTATAGTTTAACATGATAAGTGCGTAAGTGTGTGTGTTAGTTTGGTACAATGGGTGCATGCTGGGGTGGAAAGAGTGTAGCACGATGGGAGTATGTATGGGGACATAGGCATGCTGGGTTGGGACTTTGGATGTGTTAGGTGGTGTAAAGTCATTGAGGGAACCATAAAAAGTCTTATATGAATGATTCAATAAATACGTATAAGGAGTGAGAGTATCTTGGGCGTATGATGAGTATAGGAAGGTGTATATATATTTGTGAAATTATAATTTTGAGTTGAAAGAGGGAGGAGTTAAGATTAATTAATTTTAGATAAAAAATCTAAAATCTTGTGACTTATCCTTTTGAGCTGTGAACAATTGATGTTTCATGACTGGTTGATTAAATAGTTGATGAAATTGGGTTATAATGTGTTACATGTTGCCTTATTGTGAAATTTTATTTTCTTGTGAATTGTTTACCTTATCTGATTTGTTTTATTTGATTAGTCACCTAAATCTAAATTGATATAATGATATTTGGTTAATAAAAATCCAATATGCATTACATGATACATTGCTTGAAATTGAAGGCCATCACTATTACAGGCACATCAGAAGTAATTAGAGGACTACTATTCTGCTAAGTGTAACCTAAATGAATAAGGGATTACCGCACCTTGACAGTTCCAAGTCTGGTTTGTCCTTGAGGGTGTTTGTAACTTAGTGTGTGAGTAACACTTGAGCTTATGACATTAAAATTAAGAGAAAATCTCTTATAAAAAGATAAGAGTAATTAATTGTGTTTGAGACCTGAGCATTGATGGTATAATCCAAATCCCTAACCTAAGGTCAAGGGAGGCATAAACCCTAAACTTCATGTTGGTTACTGGAAGACCGCATGTGATGTTGCATTACATATGGTTTCTCATGCATAGCTTATGATTTAAAAACCTATTTGAAATTGTTTATGTGTGTGCAGTATTGAGAGTATTGCACTCTTATCTCATTTAGTTATAGTGTGCTCACACCTCCATAGATTTTTTTGTAGGAAAATTTCAAAATCTTAAGATGGGATAAGATGCAAGGTTAAGAGTTAAAATGACCATCTATAGATTCATGTAAGTTTTAGTGGTTGGATGTTTATAATTATTTTAAATGTGGTTATGTAAAACTTTCAGTTTGTATTATGGTGGGACCTAGACAAGGCCTACACTTGAGATACTATTGTGATCTATTCCGAAGAGTACGAAATAGTTGGAGTAAAATGGTAGAATGCTAGAGGCATTCTATTTTGTCAATTAATGTATTTTAACATATTAAGTGATGAAATTTTATTCTTAGAAACTTAGTGTAGGAATGAAATTTATAAAAATTATATATGTTTCTCCATTTTACTATTTTGGTAGGCAATTATGATTCTTTGTGATCTTGATTGACTATGGAATATGGCAATCCATAGTTATATTCTTATTATATAATTATATGTAATATAATTATTTGTAACTGTTTAAATATTTAATTAGAGTCTTGACACCTCTAACTCACAAGGCGGTTATCACGTAAGGGATATATATGTAACATGATAGCTTTTAGGGGAAACTTTCAAGCCCTCCTTTAGGGCATAACAAGAATGGTATCAAAGCTCTAGGTTGTTAGAGATAGGACCAACTTACCAAACAATGAGATGGGGTACAACCTAGGTAGATTTTTAGAAATAAAATATATAAATATATTTTTATAAACATATAAATATATACAAATATATATATATATATTTATTTCTATAGAATTCCCTTCTAGCTATAAGCTGCTCAAAGTATGCTAACCGTTAAAACCTTATATCCTCATTTGAAACTACGAATGGAGATTTCGAAAAACAAAGTTAAAAGATATCACAAAATATGAAGGTTAATAATTCACAACCATTATTGAGTTTTGAGAATGACACTACCTTCGGGAGTGTCCACACATAAAGGTAAATATTACCTGTATGAGCCTATAACCCATAGGTCTTAAGATCGAATTTATATGGCATGGGAAGGAAGGATGGTTATCAAACTTAGAAGTATGACCTACTCTCTTGGAAAAAGAAAAATATAGGAGATGTAACTTAGTGACTCGAAGTTAGTAAATATTTGAAATAAGGTGGAACCCTACAATTTTCAACAAGTATTTAAAGGAGTTGTGGGATATTCATAGCTCCATCTTATTATTATTAGAATTTTGATCTCAAACACTTTTACTGATAATACTATGGTGAACTATGTCAACATATGAAATCATAGTGTCGAAATAATATTACAACTCCAACTAAAATGAATAATCAATATACATACAATTCAACAACTAAACACATTGAGATCCCCACAAAATAAATAAATAAATCAATCAATTACATGAATGGGATGATAGGACACTTGTAATTATGCTACTAAAAATACTATAACAATAATAATAAGTAATATTAAACTTATAAAATTAATGGTAAAACAATAATAACAACATTATGTGTAATATAATTAATTCATCTAAAACTTATTCATCATAGTTCAATAGTATACCAATGTGCATAATATGATAGCATCACAATTAAAAAGAAAAATAATTTAAATATAATTATCAAACAAACACTTAGATATATTAATTGTTTTGGTATCCTCATAAAAGTTTCAAATATAAATTCAAATATAAAACCTTAACTCAAAAGCTTGCTAACACATTTCCTTAAAAGTATAAGGTATATGTATAAAATAATTATACTCCCATACAAAAGGAAAAAAAAATGAAATCCAAATTGGATCCCATATTATCTTAAGAGATAGTATCTTATATAGTATAAGATACAAAGATTTATAATATAAACTCAACTTCATAATAACAAATATAATGGGAATAATAGCATTTATACTTGAAGATTCAAAACCACCTTAATAATATTTGATAAAGTATAAATGTAAATCACATAATTTCCAATGGTCCTATGAATAATAACTAAATAGAAGAAATTTTCAATAAAAAGGAATGATAAATCCAAAAAAGTATTCATGATTCTTCATAAATCCAATGTAGATAATCACAAAAATCACGAGCCCAAGATGTAAAACAATAATATAACCTACCAACTAAAATAACACCATTCTAAGATACAATAACTTTTATTAGTAAAATATACGTTAAATACATAACAATTGATTTCATATATGTCATCCTAACATAATATTCTACATATAATCTAAGTATACATGTAAATAACTCATGTCTACTCCATTTTAAGCTTTCCATAGAATGTCTTCCATTTCATCTTGATCTTAATGCAAGACAACAAAAGTTGAACAAAATAATCCTGTAAAGTTCATTACTTAAAATAACTTGATTGATATAACTCGTTATTTATGTGGAACTCAAACTTGAAGTTTTGAGACATAGCAAATGTTTAATATTAGCTAGGAGACCTTAATGACAACAATAACATGTCATAGTACATCCAAAAAGGGCATAAACTAATGATGAACACCAAGTAAATAACACACATATTATAGATTGAACACAATTATTCATTTAGTACATGAAAGAATTTACCTCATAACATGTAACAAGTAATAGTCAAATCAAATGAAATATCCTAAAACTACCTTGAAGTGGATGTGAGCAATTGATTAGAAAATGTAACATACGAATTAATTTTGATATAATAGAAACTAATAATAATAATAATAATAACAATAATATGTACCCTATAAATATATAATGTAGCACCAAGTGATGTTAATTTGAAATAAACAACTATTACGTAGTTGCTTCATCTTATTGGACTGATAGCAATATTTCCTTAGTTGTAGGAACCAAGTGAACCAAAGCAACAAAAATTTAATGACCAAGAGCAAGTTTAATGCTTAGACTAGTTGGATATTTATAAGACTAGACTACACAAGAGCACGTAATCAAACCTAAATAAAAATAAAAATAAAATAAAACTTGATGGGTGTCGAATCCAACAAAAATAAAAACCTACTCTTAGACAGTTATATGATTTGTGTATAGTAGTGAGTAGGGTCGTATCCACAGGGATTGGTTAAATATATTTCTATTAAAAGAGAATAGAGAAGAAAAGAAGAATGGGGGGGTTGTTCTGTTTGTGAATCAAAATAATATTGAAACAAGATAATAAAATCTAATATTGATAAAAGCCTAACCAAAGGAATCAAGATAGTTTAATTCTAGGAATTGATCATTGATGCAAATGTTTTCTATTCTTTATTCAAGATAAACTGGTTATGGTTATTAACAAGCTTAATAACCTATCTCTCCTTACTTCCTTGATAATCAAAACAAGCTCTTTGATTATTTCTCTTATTGATTAGACAATCCTAAACAAGCTCTTAGGATTTAATCTATCAATAGCATTAAAAACAAGAGAGACAACCAATTCATGATAGTAGATTATAAGATAACCTATTTAAACAAGATCATATATCTCCATAACATGAATTCGATTATCTATTTTATAATCAAACATGTTATTGTGTCACCGAGACTAGAACTATCAAACAATTACGGATTTGACGTACTAGTTGACAATATATTAACTTGCTAATTGAGTAGAAGAGCTCTAATTCATACCAATCAACAAAACGTCTAGAAGATATATAAATATCTAAAAACAAAGAATAGATTAAAGATAACTCAGTTAGATCTCACAATTCGTGAAGAATTAAACTTTAAAGATCCTTTGGCTAGAAAAGTTGCTTAGCTACACATGCTCATCCTTAAAACGAAAATTAAAAATAAAAACATGATAAATCTCTGTTTCCGATTGCCCTTGCTCTGCCTCCTGCCTTCCTTCTTGTCTCCAAGATTAAACTCTCCAAGATGAAAAACTCTTCTAGGGTTAGTTCTATTTATATTGTTAAAGGAATGGCAGATGATCTTTTGCTAGCAAGATACGAAAATATCTTTCCTTTTTGATGTAAATCTCGAGAAGTGAATAATCGTCCGCCTGTCACGCCCAACAACACAGCCAGATTTCAAGCCGTGTCTTCCTCTGTGGATAATCTACAATTCTTCATCCGTGTCCAATGTGTACCATGGCCAGATCTCAAGCCGTGCCTGCCTCTGGTCGATGTTCCACAATTTCTCATCCTTGTTTAATATATGGTACGGTTTCCATCACAGCTTCCACCACGGTTCACACGACAAGATCACAAGTCGTGTCTCTCTCTATTGATAGTCAACATTTCCTCCTTCTTGTGCAGTGTATAGCACGGCTTGCACCACAGCTGAATCACGAACCGTGCCTCCTTCTGTTGATCCTTCTAGACAGATACACGGTCGTGTACTTCAACCGTGTACTTTAACTACACGCCCATGTACATTCCTCCGGCGGTGTAAATCCTTGTCTTTGATCCAAATTGTAGATGACTTCTCTAATTTACTTGAATTAGCACTCTTGACTCCATTTAACCTGATTTATCACCATAATGAAATTAAGTACCATTTCCTTATGATTTCTATAAAATCAATAATAAATTAACACAATTCATACTATAAAGATTGAGTATAAATTGGCACTATCAAAACTCTATCTAACTGATAGTAGATGTGAAAATATTGGAGGATTTATCCAAAGTAACTTCATAGTTCAAACTAAAGTTACATGTGGAAAGTTGAAATGAAATAGAATTAAGCCATGAATTTATTTAATTCAAGACAAGAACACTTAAATGTAGATAGCAAGTGACACTTAAAGTATATTTTATCAAACACAGTTAGACTAAATAAATGTCTACCTGAAGGTATGTGTGAATTAAATTAAAAGGAAAAGAATCTTTGTCTTTTAACTATACTCGACCTAACATTCCCTAAATTCATTAAACCCAAGCCCATGCAGCTCATGGATAGGAACTAGAACTACACACACAATAGCCTTTCCCAACCCAAATAAATGGAAATGGTCACCTGCTATAACACATAGCAAATCCGTATCTTATTTAAATGTTTTGGTTGTATATGAAACACTAACATAAAGTTTCAAAATATGAAGTAACAAACATAACATATTTTAAGGAAATTCTACAATATTAATTTCAAACAAGGTAACTCCATACTTTTGACTTATAAGTAAATAAATAAATAAATAAAAATATTAGTGATGAGCAAGTCACTTAATAAGATAATATGGTACTCTACAATTACATTACGGAAATAACCACAATTGCCCATAGTTGTGTGTGTAAATATGTGTGTGTGTGGACTGATGTGTGTATGTGCATGATCTGTAGATTAGTATGATAAGTGCGCGAGTGTGTGTCCTAGTCTAGTATGGTGGGTGCGTGCTGGGGTGGAAAGCGTTTAGCACAATGAGAGTATGTATAGGGAAACGGGCATGCTAGCTTGAGACTTTAGATGTGTTAGGTGGTATGAAGTCATTGAGGGAATCTTAAAAGTCTTATAGACTTATTCAATAAATACGTATGGGGAGTGCGAGTATTTTGGGGATATGATGAGTATGGAAAGGTGTATATATATTTGTGAAATTATTATTTTGAGTTGAATGAGGAAGGAGCTGTGATTAATTAAATTTAGATGAAAAAATCCGAAATCTTGTGATTTGTCCTTTTGAGTTATGAACAATTGATGTTTCATGACTGGTTTATTGAATAGTTGATGAAATTGGGTTATAATGTGTTATTGTTGAGCTAGCTTTGCATTTTGCCTTATTAAGAAATTTTATTTCCTTGTGAATTGGTTACCTTATCCGATGCGTTTTATTTGATTAGCTACCTAAATCTAAATTGATATAATGATATTTGGCTAATAAAAATGCGACAAGCATTGCATGAATATGAAGGCCATCACTGCTACAGGGTGCATTGAAAGTAATTGGAGGATTACTTTTTTGCTAAGTGCAAACTAAGCAATTAAGAGATTATCATGCCTTGACAGTTTTGAGTTTAGTTTATCCTTGAGGGTGTTTATTGCTTGGTGTGTGAGTAACACCTGCATTTATGACATTGAAATGAAGAGACAATCTCTTAGAAAGAGATAAGAGTAATTAATTGAGTTTGAGACCTAAGCACTGATGGTATGATCCGAATCCCTAACCCAAGGTTAAGGAGAGTGTAAACCCTAGACTTTACAGAGGTTACTAGAAGATTGCGTGCGATATTGCATTACATATGGTTGTCCATGCATAGCATAAGATTGAAAAAACTATTTGAAATTGTTTGTGTGTGTGCAGTATTGAGTGTATTACACTCCTATGTCACTTAGTCATAGTGTTCTCACCCCTCTACAGATTGTTTTACAAGAAAATTTCAAAATCATAGGATGGGATAAGATGCAAGGGTGAGAGTTAAAATGAACTTTTTCTATAGATTCATGTGAGTTTCGGTAGTTAGATGTTTGTGATTATTTTAAATTTGGTTATGTAAGACTTTCAGTTTATATTATTGTGGGACTTGGATATGGTGTACTCTTGAGATATTATTGTGATCTATTCCGATGAGTATGGAATAGTTAGAGTGAAATGGTGGAATGCTAGAGGCTTTTCTATTTTGTCAATTAATGTATTTTAATAGATTAAGTGATGAAATTTTATTCTTAGGAACTCAGTGTAGTATTGAAATTTGTAAAACTTATATATGTTTTTCCATTTTATTATTTTGGTACAAGATTCCGATTCTCTATGATCTTGGTTAACCATGGAATGCAGAAATCCATAGTCATATTCTTATTATATAATTATATGTAATATGATTAGTTGTAATTGTTTAAATATTTAATTAAAGTCTTGTGACCTTTGACTCATAAGGCGATTATCATGTGACGGGTGTATACGTGATGTTATAGCTTTTAGGAGAAACTTTAAGCCCCCTTTTGGGGTGTGACAAAGTCTATATAAAACAACCATTAAGATTTGAAAATCTGTTTAAGGCAGATTATGTTTACAAACATAAAAAGGGCTTTTATGGGTTAAAACTGGCTCTTAGAGCATGATATGGACAACTTGGTCAATTTTTAATTAAGAATGGATTCAAAGAGGAAAAGTGGATACTACATTATTCTTAAAACATTATAACAATGATATTTGAGTAGTATAGATATATGTAGATGATATTGTGTTTGGTTATACTAATGAAGATTATTACAAGATGTAAGATGATGTAGGTAGAGTTTAAAATGTCACTAATGGAAGAACTTAACTTCTTTCTTAGACTCCAAATAAAGCAAACAAAGGATGGTACATGTGTACATAAAGAAAAGTACACAAATCAAATATTAAAAAAATTTAATTTTGGAAATGTAAAAGGTGGAGCGACCCCTATATCAACTTCAACCAGGTAAGATATTGATTCAAAAGTTAGAAAGGTAAATAATAAGCTTTGTAGAAGTTTAATTGGTTCCCTATTATACTTAATTGCTTCTCGTCATGACATGTTATTCAGTGTTTGTTTATATACTCCTTTCAAAGTAATCCTACTGAAATACATTTAGCAGTAGTAAAAAGAATTTTTATGTATATTGCAAATACTACTAAGTTAGGTATCTGGTATTCAAAAAATCAAAATTATGACTTAATTGGATACTCTGACGTAGATTATACAGGGTGCAAAATCGACAAAAAAAAGTTCATCTGGTATTTGTCAATTTCTAGGGGACAAGTTAGTTTCTTGGTTCTCTAAGAAACAAAACTCAATTGCTCTTTCTACTGCTGAAGTTAAATGTGTTTCCATTGGAAATTGTTGTACATAGATATTATGAATAAATCAACAATTGATGGATTATGATTTAGTATTTAAGAATATACCAATAAACTGAAATAATACTAGCATAATTAATTTAATAAAAAATCTAGTGTATCATTTTAGATCTAAGCATATAGAAGTTACACATCACTTTATTAGGGATCATGTAAATAATGGAGAAATAAGTATTGAATATGTTTCAACTAAAAATCAATTGGATGACATCTTCACTAAACCATTAGATAAAATAAATTTTGTGTTTATTAGAAATGAAATTGGAATTTGTTATCCTTTTTAGTTTTATGTTATAAAAAAAACTAAATATTATTGTTTCCGGTTCTTTTAAAATTTCAATTTAAGTCATTCTCTGTCTCTCTTCCACACTTTCCTCTTATTCTCAAGTATATCAATAGTCATTGTTCTTCATCGTCTCTATATCTCTCTCTAACAAAAATCACCATGGTGCCTAAAAGATCAAGTAGAATACAAAATTGAAACTTTAAGACCAAAACCATCAACATTGTTGATGAACCCATTGATTTGGAAAAGACAATCAGTTAAAACCAAAATTCTTAAACCAAAAAAATAGGTGCAAAGAATCTGAAGTTGAATGTTTAGAAGAAGAATGAAAAAGTTGATGAAAGTGAGATTTAGATAGTTTCTCAAAAGGTTAGTTCACAAAAGAATGGAGGAACTGAAAATTAGAATAAGAAAGTGAGGCTTCAATACATAAGGATGGAGAACCCTGCTTGCAAAAGAAGAAAGTAAAACTTAGAAAGAAACATGTGATTCCTTCTACGGAATTGAAAGTTGGACATTGTAAAAAGAAACGTAGGGCTTCCAAGAAAGAGCATTCTATAAAGGTAGACATTATTGAATCCTCTTATTTGGATTTCAATTACTTTAAACATAATGGTTCCTATTGGAATGAATTTCTAGATCATATAGGATGTAGTAAGCTGTGCGATTTAAGAGTAACTATATTTAGGGAACTAGTTGTTGAATTTTTTAAGAATTTAGATGAGTCTCAAAGAGATATGTGGAGTTTGAAAGTACTGGGAAAGAAAATTTAGATTTCAAAGAAGGATATTGTGGACTATTTTGGCCTAGCTAATGTAAATGATGATCTTGATATAGGGAAGATGAGTAAGGATAAACTTTTGCAGAATTGAATGATGGAGTTGAAATATCGAAAGGAAAGGATGTGTTTATTCTTGATTTTGAATTAATAGTTATAATCTTACATAAGGCAGTAATTAGTTGTATCTTACCAAAGAAGGGAAGTATAACTACAATGACTAGGAAGATGCTCTAATCATTTTGGCAATGAAAAAGAAAAGAGCAGTAAATATTGCTGCTCATATGATTAAGCATCGAATGATATAGTAATTAGTTGCATCTTATGGAAGTGTGCTCATGAAACTTTTAGAGTTTAAAAAGATTATATTACCAAATGTTTCTAGAGCACCTCAACAAATTAAGAAAATTAGAGAAATAGTGCTTAAACATATGAGTATTTTAGTTAGAAGCAAACTGTGGTATGCTAATGATAATGCTTATTATGTGCATTCTAAATGCAAAAGAAGAAAGTTGGTTAGGGTGGAATTGAATGTACAAACAAACGGGGGAAAAAATGAAAATGAGAGTGAACAAAATAAGAAAAGAAGGAAAGGGAAGGTACTAATTACATATGCCAAGAAAAAGAAGAGCATTAATTTGTAGCCAATGATAGGAGGAAAATTCTAAATCATGGAAGGAGAAAATGTAGAGGATGATTCTGACTCTGACTCAATGGACGAATCAGAACCCACTGTTCTTAAAGAGACGAAAACTTAAAGAGCCTCAATAAGCTCATTCTAAAAACAAATCAAGTTCAAGATCACTTTATTGATCTTTCAGAATAAAGAACTCAAGCTTAACTTGAACCAAATGAAGGACAAATCATTCTCTTTCAATCTGCTCCATATGATTCAAAGAGCAAAACTTTCGAGCCTCATAGAAGATTCAAAAGAAGTGCAATAAAGAAGAAGTAGAATCATTTAGGATCTTATTTCATCTAGCTTAATTTCAAAGACTTGGTTTTAGGTTCATTGATAAATATGTTCACATTTTATATGTTTTCTACTCTTTCGGGATTCTGATACATATGTCGATTATCTGATATATTATATTGAGGGAAAGTTTTATTATTTGAAGATATCAAAAAGGGGAAGAATTAAAATATAGAACTGTGATACATGAAATAGAATTGTTATACATGAATGATGATGGGAATTCTGAAAAATGATTGCTATGAAGTATACTAAACTGACTAAAATGAAGCTATCTTTTTTTTTTTTGTGTTTGTTTTATGAGAAAGGGTTTTGGTATCATAAAAAAGGGGGAGAATGTTATGTTTTGTCTTAAAGTATTTTGGTGATAAAAAAATGTACTAAATATTTTTAATGAAGTTCATTTAGTGTACATGAATAATTATATTTACAATTTGACTAAGAGTTAGAAGATCAAAGAATAAGTGAAGGAAAGTTACGTTGTTTTTAATTACATAGAAGATAAGTCAAAAGATGTTACTATTATGAGTTCTTATAAACAAGACAACTTTATACATTAACGTTAGTTAGTTAACTATCAATTTTGAAGACTCGGCTCTATTTATTGAAGGTATTTAAGTAATATATTCAATCCATTTCACTAAAGTAAGACAAATATCCATGGGGATCTAAGTGTTTAATTTTGGAATTAAGAGATTGAGTTTAATTGTTCATGATTAATTTTGTATATTTGGTTCTACTACAAGAAGATGGATATTTAGATAATATGTTTCACTAAAGTAGGAAAAATATCCTTGGAAATCTATGTGATTAATTATGGAATTAAGAGTTTCAATTAAATCATGATAAATCTCATATATTTGGTTCCGCTATAAGAAGATCAATATTAAAAGGATTATGTCAGAGATCACATACCTTAGTGAATTCAAGGATGAGAGAAAGAGTTCTTGGACGTTCATCAAAATTAGTGGATAATTGATTTCATCAATAGATTTTGTGTAGATAATATATATCACAATGTAAGGATGAATCTGGACTACTTTCGATAGAATTCCCATGACATATTATGAAGATATCAAGATTTAAAATTCAAAATTTAGATGATATCTACAAATCTCTAGGGATATTTCTAAAATGTTTAAAGATTACGGTAACAAACTTTCTAGTTGAAGACAAATCAGTGATGCAGCCATTACTCTTCTGTGAATAAATAGAGGCGAAATCCAAAGATTCATGATATAGAAGAAAATATAGAGTAATACAACATTTTTTTATATAAAAATAAGTATTATCAGAACTTAGAGACTAACTCAGAAGCTACTTTGTCTTTTACTTATTTTCATATTACACTCAAATTAATTTTTAAATGATACAAATTCTCATTTCCTCATCTATTCTTTTTTTTATTATTATTATTAATTCTTGATAGCTAGATATGTGTATTTGTGAGAGCTTACTTGTAACTCTATAGATTTGTGAATAGTCTTAGAGATAGGCTACATAGGTAGAGTAGGGTGTTTTTGAAGTGAAAGTATTAGTAGAACAATTGTAATCTCTCAAATTTATTTTGGATTAGTGGAACGATACCAATGTAGAAGACCGGGTCCCTGATAGTAGAGCTGGAAGAGAGGACCGATGCTTAAGGTAGAACCTCTATAAATAGCTTGTCCGATTCTCTACTCTCTATATTTTAATTTCTATTCTATAATAGCTTGTAATTGTTTGTAAATACTTGTCATGCCACAATTAAACTAAGTAGTCAAAGGGGTTCTTTTTTTTTTTTTAACTAGAAAAATTTCTTTTAAAAAATTTAGCAAGTAATCAATTCACCTCCCCTCTTGATTACTTCATTCAGGACCAATAATACTCTATTATTCTTGATTCCAAAAGCTATTTCACATCATCTCTTATTCTATCCCAAGATTTTGAAATTTCTTGAAAAATAATCTATTGAGGGGACTTAGTGAGATAGAAGTGCAATACTCTCAATACTACATACGCATGAACAATTCCATATAAGTTTTCAACCTTATGCTATGCATGGACAACCATATACAATGCAACATCGCACGCGGTTCCCCGATAACTAACAAGAAGTCTAAGGCTTATGCCCCTTAAACCTTGGGTTGGGGATTTGCATCACTATCTTTAGTGTCCAGATCTCATAACCCAATTATTTTATTCTTATCTCTTCATTGGAATTAGTCTTTTAAATTTAATTTCGTAAGCTTTAGTTGTAATTTAGTACACTGAGCATAAACACCCTCTAGGATAGATCGGATTCGAAACCATCAAAGGCTAGAGAATGCATAAACACCGTCTACTCGATTACTTCCAGTGCACCCTATGTCTCATGCAATACATGTTGGATTTTATATTAGCTAAATATCATTATGTTAATTCGATTTAGATAGCCAATCAAATTAAACAATTGAAATGAGACAACTAACTCACAAGAAAATAAAATTTCACAATAAATCAACATATAAAACAAGATCAACAATAATATATTACCCCCTAATTTCATCAACCATTCCATCATTCAGGCTATCAAACATCAAATATCTACTTCCTTATCAAAACGAAAACAATCAAATGTCACCCTGCTTCGAAACATTATCAGTTTGCCACAATCCAATTAATCAGCACTTCAATACATGACCACTCATATACATCACATCATTATCCATCACAAATGCTAAATCCACATCACTACAATCCAGACTTTATAATTAAAATTTTCACAACAAGAAGAATCAAGCATTACGTGTCATGGATAAAGTAAAGAAGACTAGATCATCCATCAACCATTCACTTATAATCACAACGAAGCAACCCATGTTGCACTACTTCACGTGTTCAACAACCATGCCCCTAACCCATCAATTGTAAAATCAACCAATTAGGATTGATTTATAGCTTAATTCCATCAATTATTCAATTAGCCAGCCATGAAACATCAATTGTTTACACCCATCAACAATAACAGAATCATCCTTTTTACTCAACCAATAGATCACCACTTATCAAGCATATTTTAATTCATTCGTTCGTTCACAACTATATTTCATCTTTCACATTATAATGTACACATATACATATCTATATTTATACATATATATTGTCTAACAATATTTGTATATACAAATAAGGTTATTTTTCTCTATCTTTATTAATTAATAGGTAGCTATTTATATTTAGATTTGCAAATATTGGCATGTATTAATATAATATATACTACCAATTGCAATTATTATATAATATATAATATTTATTTGTGATTATCATGTAATACTATTTGCAATTTTTTTTATACAATATGTAATATTATTTGCAACTATTATACATTATATAGTATGTAATATACACGGCAACCATGGTGTGGGGAATGTGAGGGTATATATATCTATATATATACATGAGACCAACAATATACATCACATTGTCATCATTCACACTTCCATTAATAACTTCATTGTCTTAATCTAACAACTCCTCTATTATTATTATTATTATTTTATTTTATTTTACACTATACGAAATGAAATTGGTAAGTAATCCAATACATTCTATTAAATTATACTTGTATATTAATCCAAAATCCCTATATATACTTTATTTGTATTTTATACATAAGCTTATGGGTTTAGGAATATATATATATATACAAATAAACTTCACAAAGAAGGTTTTAGCTAAGAAAAGAAGACAAGAAAATAAATAAATAAATAAATTAGGTGAGCTCGTCTCCTAATTTCAATATTATTTCATTTTATTTATAGTGATCAACCATATAGAAATAATAGAATTTATAATCATAAATATATACATATATGAACATATATATATATATATACACACATACATACATTTATATTTAGGTTATATATATATGCTTTATATTAAACTTAAACTTCTTTTCTACAAACTATTATTTGGTTTATATATATTGTATATATATCATACTTTATATTTGTTGGAAGAGGAAGAAAGAAAAAGAAAATGAAAAGAAAAGCAGAAAGAAAAGAAAAAAATATTAAAAGTATCATCAGAAGAAAGCAAACACAAGAAAAGAAAAGAAAGAAAGAAAGAAAAAATAGAATGAATAGAAGAGAAAGAAAAGCGGGAGAAGGAAAGAAAAAAGGGAAAAAAATATCATAATACTATAGCAGCTAAACATAACAAATTATACACATATACAACTATATTGCAATCAATATATAAATATTATAGTATATCACAGAGTTTTCCACTTATCTTGATTTTCTTGCTTTAAAACTTAAAATAACCCTCAAGAAGTTGTATAAATTCAGGTCTTTTATCTAGTGACAAATGAATAAAAAAGTTAAAGCTAAATTTAGTAGTTAAACTCATTAAAACATAAAATAAAAAATCAAATGAATACTTTTTTTTTTATTTTTCTGGATTTAATCTCAAATTTAGAGTTTAAAATTTAATTAGCAAGTGGGATCGTGATGCAGAGTACTCCTTCCAAGGATGATAATGGTGCTTACGATTTTTGATTTAGAGTTAGTATGTGAAAATTATGGATTTTTGAAGTTTTGGGAGAGTTTGAGTTTTCATAACCAAGAAGGAGAGTTAAAGAAGAAGAGAAAAGAAAGAAAGGAGCAGATCAAAAGGAAAAAATAAAAAATAAAATGAGGAGAGAGAGAATACACATGGATTTAAGGAAAAAGTATAGTGGATAAATATCTAATTATTTTTCGTTTACCAAACTCTTCAATGCGAAAATAAATGAATATGATCAATATAGTTTCCCCACTGCAAGTTATTACAATGATTTCAACAATAAAATATTTAAGAAAAAATTGCACGAATAGAAATGTGACCATGCGATCGCATTGGCCTAGTACAATCAATTGTTGTTGTCATACCAAAACTGTGCTTGGAGATTGTCAACAACTTTCTTATCAACTTGGAATGCTTTGGCTAGGACATCATCCCAAATGGCTGGCTTTGATCCGAAGACTGCATTAGCAATTGTAGTTGTTCCGGGGAATTGACTGCTCAAACCAGCGAAAGCTACCGCTTTGGTTTTTCCCACATTGAGTTGAAAGTGGATTGTACCAATTGGAAACACGAAAACGTCTCCAGGGTTCAGGACTTTGGTAATGAGCTTGTTTTCTAGTTGGTTGGACAAGACAAACCCAACATACAATTGGCCCTCGATGACCACTAGAATCTCAGTTCCACGGGGATGAATGTGGGGTGGGTTAAGGCCATAAGGAGCAAAGTCAAGACGGGCTAAGGAGATACCGAGTGTATTGAGACCTGGCAAATTCTCGACTGTGACAGCGGTAACGTTTGATCCAAGTGGGTTGTTTGTGTTTCTAGGAGTGTTTAGCCCTTGGAAGAGAAAATCTTCGGCTCTTACTTTGTTGGGATCTTTGCAGAACTTCCCATTTACAAACACTGTCCCAAACGAAAAATATGGTCAAGATTTAATATTTGCTACCAAAACACAGAGTTAAAACCAAAGTCGGTTAATTCGTAAATAGTTCCAAAGATTTAGAGTTTATACCTCCATCTATAGGATTCTTGATCGCAACACAAATGTCTTGAAGGGGACTGGGATCATATGCTAGGGAAGTGGTGGTTGCCAATGCCAAGAGTGTGAGGACGAGAATCGATTTCATTTTGCCTGGAATATGGATCTACTAATACTGATATCTGTCTCTTAAACTTCAAGTGCTTTTGCTAATCGTGTGAGGTGATGCAAGGTTCCATTAGCTATTTATAGGGGCAATCGTATATACTAAGCTGATAGCTCGTTACTTGATGACACAAGAAAACAGCCAAGTCTTGTATGGTTTATTAGTTGAATAATTGGGATGAATCGTTCAAAAACTACCCCAGCATGGATATGCCTCCTCATCTTTCCAGAGTACGCGCAAGCTTTACTTTGTATTCGTTCATTTATATATTATCCTTTTAGTCTTTTTCGTCCTTGAATTTGTCAAGCTTGAGGAAACGTGCATATAAACCTGCAGGCGTCGTAATAATTTAAAGATTTTAGTAACTATGTTTCTTCCAAGTATAGCATTCTCATTTCTATATTTTATTTCTTCAACGGTGTCAAAAGAATTTGTAAACTAATGTATACATTACTGAATATAATATCTCTACCTTGGTTGGTCAGCACTCCCAAATACGGGGAATAACAAATAAAAGTTGGTTTTCATACCAGGAAAGGCCGTAAGGATGTTTCGGAGTTTCTTCTAACGAAGCAAAAATGGTCAAGGTGAGGGATTTGTACTTTTAAATTACAAAGATTTCAAGAAAGGAAGCTCTCCAAAAATTCGGAGTTTGCTATTTGCGTTTGTATTAAATTGTGTGCTTTTATCGCTCTGTTGTCCTCTTCAACGATACCAATGAGCCACATAAATTAATTATTAGTATATGAGTATTAATAAAACTCTAATATATCAAAACATAGTTTTTCAAAAAATATTCATCATATAATAATAAATAATTGATATATACACATCACTCATCCAAATACTTAATATCAATAAATCTTGTTCGTTGTCGGAGCTTATGCTTGAGCAATCATGTGGCCTTTATAGTGGAAATATTTTATCCATGCAGTCCGATGATTTATCCGTTTTAGGTCTTCGACGTAATGTCTTGGTGTCATGTTATTTTTATTTTAGGCACTTGTTATTTATATTGCTTCCAATTTAACGTAGGTGGAAAAGAAGTTAATTAATATATGAGGGTATAAGGGATCCTCTAGATCAAGGCTAATAGTTATTAGCTAAGAGTATAAATAATACATATATTAGTTTATATTATAAATAATAAAAATAAGAGAAAGAAATAACTAATAAAAGTGAAACTAATGGAAATTTTTAGTTTATTTGTATTTGGTTTGGGATTATTATTGTTAACAAAACTGAAAACCGGAAGAGAAAGTAAAACGAAACGTATAAAGAAGATGGAGTCAAAGTTTCTGGCCAAGAAAATAAATTAATAAATAACTATCAAGGAAGACCGATTAAGAACTCGAGTAGTGACCTTGATTTCTGATGCAGACATCGTAGGCTAGAAACATACACGGCCACATACACGGCTAGAAGGCATGACTGCATGATATACCCAGATGATTCCTAGGAACGTACACGGCATCTTACACGGCTAGGAGGCACGGCCGTGTGTTCTATCAGGACCTCACCCAGAAACATGCACGTTCTCCATACACGGCCAGGGGTCACGACCGTGTATTATGTCAGAAATATTCCTAGAAGCTTACACGGCCTGAATGCACGACCGTTTACATGCTAGATGACGGACGTGTATACTTATATTTATTTACACGTGTACATATTTATTTCCCTTTTTACATGTTTACCTGAGGAGTATAAATAGATATTAGGTCATTTTAGGGTTAAGAATTATTCAATATTGTGTACACACTTTTAGAGATGAGTTTCTCTGTGTTTTCGATTGTGCACAATTGATTCTTCCAGAGAATAAACTCAGAATTCCTCCTTGTTTATTCTAGAGTTCCAATCCTAAAATTGGTCTCGGGTTTACGCTTTCCTCGCTGCGTCAGTTGGTATCAGAGCAAGGCAATTTCCTGCGGAGATGTCGGCTAATGACAGTGTTGACGACGGTCGTATTCTCGACCTAGATCAGGATGCAGAAGTCCTACGTTATGGGCAACCAATACGAAGGGCGGTAGAGGGGACCATGGGTCAGAAAATCCAACGAAAGGAACAACATCATGAAGCCCTGACCTATCGATCCAATACCAATAGTAGTAAGCAGGTTTATTGGAGACGATTGGAAGGCGATCCAAGGAACAATTCTGTTACTTATGATACGGATGACGAAGATGAGATTTTTAAAGATCTGGCTAGGAGAAGAGGCCATGGTAGCATAAGACGGTACAACAGATGTAATTACAGGTATAAAGATGAAATCTTTTCTCAATTTAAATATGTTGTATCTGAGTTCGATGGTATTGAGAGTCTGAATGAGTTTTGGGTTTGGGTTGAGGACGTTGAAAGATTCTTTGACCATATGAGGATTTCTGAGGGAATGAAGATAGAGTTCGTGGAGAGTTGTTTGTGGGGTGATGCGTTGTATTGGTGGGAACAACTTCGGGGAGTAAGATGCCTTGAGGGTAAAGATCCAGTGTAGACTTGGTTTATGATGCAATACTTGCTAGAACGAAAGTTCTTTCCCCTTGATTACGGGCAAATCCTTCCTCTGAAAATTCCACAAACACCTAAGCCAGTAAACTTAATTCCAAAAGTGTTTAAGGAGGAGATGGTTGAACAAGAGGAAAACTCAACCCTTAACGACCATAGTACTTTGATTGATGATGGTGGAGGCAGTGGAAAAGCAGTTGAAGCCTATAAAAATTGTGTTGGTGAGGAAGCTATTGTGGAGGAGCCTTTGTTGAATGACGAGCAGGTGATGATCGTTATTGAAGAGTCGAAGACTGGAGATACTCTGAGTAGATTCATTGCACCAACGAAGGAGATTAGGGATGTAGAGTATAATGCTTTGCCCAAAAACTTATATTCCAACCCAGAGGAAGCACTAGAGGTAATAAGTGCAATTATTCTATTGCTCCCTATCAACATAGAAGGTGATTCTCCCATTAACACTCAAATCCATCTGGATTGTGCACAAATAAATTTAATAGAAAATTCGATGACAAGTGTTACTCTAGGTGTGGTAGATGATGTAGTGTGACTCACGATCAAACGACGAGATAAATGGGATAAATCAAGACGATTCAAAGAGAGGGAACAACATGGAAAGCATATTCACAAGAAGAGAACTCAGGTCGAGTTCTTTGTAGGTGGGAGAGAATGATGCGGACATTGTAGGCCAGAAACATACACTACCAGAAGGCACGACCGTGTGATATACCCGGATAATTCCCAGGAACGTACACGGCCTCTTACACGGCCAGGAGGCACGGCCGTGTGTTCTGTCAGGACCTCACCCAGAAACATGCACGGTCTCCATACACGGCCAGGGGACACGACTGTGTATTATGTCAGAAATATTCCCAGAAGCATACACGGCCAGAATGAATGGCTATGTACATGCCAGATGACGGACGTGTATACTTATATTTATTTCCACGTGTACATATTTATTTCTCTTTTTACATGTTTACCTGAGGAGTATAAATAGATATTAGGTCATTTTAGGGTTAAGAATTATTCGATATTGTAGACACACTTTTAGAGACAAGTTTCTCTGCGTTTTCAATTGTGCACAATTGAAATCTTCCAAAGAATAAACTCAAAATTCCTCTTTGTTTATTCTAGAGTTCCAATCCTAGAATTGGTCTCGGGTTTATGCTTTCCTCGCTACGTCAATTTCTAGTTGCAATGAAACCCCTTCTAGTTCTTACCTTTTTAGTGACATCATGTTCCATTTGCCTAGCTTATGACCCCAGTCCCCTTCATGACATTTGTGTAGCAATCGATGATCCCCAAGATGGAGGTATATATATTATTCTCTTTCCAACACTTTGCATTGTGTTAGTTTTGCATATTTCATTCGATCACAAAAACACTATCACAGGTGCAAATGGAGGAAATCCATTTTCAAATGGTATAAACTGAGAATGAATTTTACACAGGGCATATACCTTTTATAAATTATGTTTTTTAACTTTACGTCATACTTGTGTTAACTTTGCTCCAAGTACATCCATCGTTTGTACTTGTAGGCATGCATACATCCTTTATACGCACTGTCGTTTAACAATTATAATCTAGTTAAATTTGAGGCAAATGTATATTTATTATATACAATGTATGGTGTAGCATTTGTTATCAGTTTGTATCACTTACACTTTTAAATTAAGTGTAAATATGATCCTCTCTATTGTAATTATCTCATCAAATATATTTGCATTATGTTTGACATGATAAACAATGTCTTTTTATCATAATATTTTGCTTATGGAGCTAATTTTTCTTTTCTTTTTTTCTTTTATGCTTGCAAATTATTTTAAATAAGATTTGCACTAGGGAAATTTCTCTTGATTATGTAAAGGAATAAGGATGAACACAACTAAGATGGTTTTCTACTGTTACCCTCTTAAATTAAAAAATTAATGATATAAATTTTTAAATTTCATCTAAAATTACCAATTTAGCCATTGAAAAGTCAAATTTTGCAATTCTCAAATTAAATCTTAGATTCCCATTATAAAGGAATAGGCATAAACGTGGATTAAAAAGTACAAAATTTCTACCTTTTGGTGTCTTTTGGATGTAAGAATTGCAATGCAATTAACATTTTTTTTTATTGTAGTATTTGTGAATGGAAAGTTCTGTAAAGATCTAGAAAAAGGCAACTGCAAATGATTTTCTATTTAAGGGTTTGCATGTTCCTCGTGATACCAACAACCCAGTTGGATTGAATGTCACTTTTATCATAGTTGAGAAGCTCCTAAGTCTCAATACGCTTGGCATTTCTTTAGCTCGTATTGACTATGTTCCCTATGGCCTAAACCCTCCTCATATCCATCCTCGTGGCACCGTGCTCTTAGTGCTTTTGGAGGGTGAATTGTATGTTGGTTTTGTTCTATTTAACCAATTGAACAATACATTCATCACTAAGGTCTTGCATCTTGGAGATGTTTTTGTGTTTCTAATTGGAACCATCCACTTTCAACTCAATGTAGGTAAAACCAAAGCAATGGTGTTTTCTACTTTGAGTAGCTAATTTCCTATAACAACTACAATTGCCAATGCAATCTTTGGATCAAAAGCATCTATTCTAGATTACATCTTAGCTAAGGCCTTTCAAGTCGACAAGAAAGTTGTTGATTATCTCTAAAAGAAGCTTTGGTATGACAACAACAATTAAATTACATTATCCTAAAATATGGTTAAGTGTCCACATTAGATTTCATTAAAATAACCATAGCAATGTTGTCTATTTTTGTTGTGGAAGTAACTAGCTTCCTAGTAAGATGTTGGATAAATCATTAAATATCTAGGGTAGCATTATTGTAATAAAGGTAATGTTGTAATAAGATTTCTATAGTACAAAGCGTTGTAATAATGTTATCAAAAAATTTATCATTCTTTTAAGGATTATTTATGTTGTATTGGGAATTCTCCCTCTCTCTCTCTCCCCCCTTCCCTCCCTCCCTCCCACCATCTCCATTTGGATTAATTTAAAGAGGCTTCAACTTGTTCTACATGGGACAAATCAAATCATCTTTAAGTAGTTGACTACTTGCATACTTTAGCTACAAATGAAAGTAAAATATTATTTTTGAATACATAAAACAACTGATAATTGTTGTCCTTTCATCATTTAATTATGTTAATGGTTAAATAATTTGAAAGGAAAATTAAAAAATATGATTAGTATTTTAGCGTTCTTTAAGCAGATGAGTTATGCTTTTTTGCTTTTGATATGAACTATGTATCATTTTATCATTATCTATTAATATTTGTTAAAAAATACATGTTAATTTCAAATTAGTCCATAGCGATAAGTTAAAATAAGTCAAGATGTTTATTAGTCATCTCAAGGCTTGAGGTTGGGTGACAATAGAAGCTAAGGGTTTGATTTTTCTTTTTTATTATTTATTTATTTTAAAAATAAATCAATGGGAAGCTGAAGCAGTTTATAAGGGTGCTTATCATGCGAAGTTATTATTAACAATGCAAAAAGTAAGTCAACCGAAGTAGAACTTTTGTCATGGCTCGTAGGGTACCCTAACTGTAACAACCCACCATGGTTACCTAGCTTCAAATAGGCAACTATGAAGTGTCTTAATCATCACGTCAAACTGACCTGTACAATTGCAAATAAAAAAATCAAATGCCTCTACCATTCTTCTATTCTTATCAGATTATTCGATACTCAACATAACATATAAAATATGTTTTCCAAAAGTAGACTTAATCTAGGTTCCATAACACCACAAGTTGAAATTCTACTAATCTTGATTAAAATATTAACAATAAATGGTTATTCAGTTTTCTAACATATTTTACATGAGAAATCTATTTCATTTCTCAAATCCTTGCTCCCCATTCTAGTAGTTTTATGATGAGATTTACTTACTTTGGTAATGCGTTTATGTGGCAAGTTTATGTAGTTGCAATCTATATCATAAATCTATAAGGGAGTGAACTATTATCGCTTAATGAGATGAGAGTACAATACTCCCAATACTACACGTGCACAAACAAATTAAGCAAGTTTTGAATCATATGCTATGCATGATCATCCATATGCAATTGCAGGTAACTTTCCGACAACTAACTTGAAGTCTAGGGTTTAAGGCCCCCCTTAACCTTGGGTTGGGGATTCTCATTACCATAAATTCTCAGGTATCTTAATCCACTTATGTTCCACCTTATCTCTTTATTATTAAATATCATAAAACTTAAAAGTCTTAATCTCCAGTGTCAATTAGCACACCAAACACACAGTGGTGTCATTCAACTCACTGAAAGCACACCCTTAAGGACATGTAAGACCCTCATACTCGATTCCATAAAAAAAATGCAATAGTCCCCCTTAGTCACATAGTTCATAGATGGCGGAATGGTAATCCCTACACGATTACTTCTTTTGTGTCATGTAATAGTAATGGCCTTTAATCACAGTGCAATATATTGTGTAATGCATGTTGAATTTTACTTAAGTCATAATAATTAGTTTATTATTTCAAGATGATCAAATAAGGTATAAACATACACCAATAACAAAATATCGAACACTAGATTTTTACAATCACTAAATTGGACACTCATGAGATCCATTAGTACACATTGCCTATGTTGATGGGATTTAAGTCCCAATGAGAAGCAAAATAAATGAATAAACAAATGAATGAGGTCAGCACCACTAACCCCAAAGTAACTAACACATTAAACAAATATGAGAAAGTGGTAGACAGAAGTATTCTTACCAATATGTTGCTAGTTAAAAAAAAGAAAAGAAAAGAAAAAATCAAACCACATAACAAATGCCAATCTAATCAATCAACTAGTGCAATAACAAATACCTTTTAGTGGGCAAATCAATCTTCTATCACTCAATTAAACACAAAAAAGGAAAAAAAAAATCATATACCATGAAGTAAATACAACACAATCCTTACCTCATCAAAATCCACTATCTTATTTAACCACTGCAAACATAACTCCATTTTAGATATCGATTTCATAGCCACTCTACCATCAAACCATATAACATGAAATAAATAAACACAAATCCACTATCTTATCTAATCAATTTCATATCCTCTGCCTTCATCGATTACTTCTACAGTCCTATATGCATCTACATATTGAGTTTTTAGAAAAGAAATTTTTCATCCACTATAGGTACGTATTGAGAAGTCATGGCAAATGCTAGTGCCACATCAACTTCTAATACTCTAGAAGCAACTACATCGTAGTGTCATTTGGAATTCTGTACATGTATTTAAAGCTTATAGTGTCAACATTCGTCAAATAAATATGGGTCCTCTAAGAACACATGCAAGTGAGAGCTTTGCTTCAGTTGCATGTGTGGAGATCATTTATATTTTGCTAAAGCATGACATAGCATATTGTATAATCCCAAATTCTTGTTATTAAATGTAGAAATATTTATATGCAACCTTACAAACATAGAATACAAAAGAATCTATTATTGTGTTTAGTTTAAGTGAAGAAATGAAAATACTCCACACAATCCAGCACACTCACACCAGCCATCAAACTAGTAGCCGATCATTACACTCACACGTATGCACACAGAACATACAACACCACAACAACACTCCTACGCATCACACAAATGCACATGCAAAGAGACTCGTAATAGGGCTCCCACGATCACTCCCCATGCACACACACAGTCTACAACTAGTGACACCTACTAAGCATAAAACAAAGCATGCAAAAGACATCACTTTGCACATGTAGCACTAACATGCATCGAGCACACTAATCATGCACTCTTGTAACACCACATGGCCCTCACCGATTCATCTACACATGGAGCTTGGCCACAACATTTTCATGCAAAATTCACATTAATGAATATATATACATGAATACACAATTATACTACATACCACATTACAAACAAAAAGTATATCATGGAGTTTCTACTCAGCTAGGTCTCATTTTTCTTTAAGGAGTGAAGTAATTCTCACGTATTTGTGAAAGGTCAAATTCATTTCCTAAATATTAGGAAAATGACACTATTACTTACTATTCATGCTAAAATTATCTTATCTCGTATATTCCTAATGATTTCCACTATTCCCTGGCTATTTCAAACATATCGTCTTGCATCGGTTTATGTTTCACACCTCCGGTGAATGATATAAATTCAAGTGCACATGGTGCTTAAAAAATTGGCTTTCACTTGCTGTAATTATTTTAAATGTTTGGACATCGTACATTCGAGCAATTACAAGGTGCATGAATATCAAACTGAAAGAATACACGATTTATATCCATTATTCAAAACCATATTACAAGCCCCTTAAATGACCTACAGACTTGAAAGGAAAAAAATGTCCATAGAAATAGGAAATAATGTTAAATTTGCTAGCAGAATTTAACTGATTTTTCGATTTACTATCTAATGTTTGAAATTATTCAATTTTAAATTTAACCAACTTTTACTTTTTAAACTTACTATCCTACCTGCAATTATTTTATAATCATATGTTTTGCCGAATGTGCATTTACTATATCATCTTTCTCAATAAAAGGAGAGCAAAATTTATTGGATATGAAATATTTAATAATTTTGAATTTTAGGTATAAAAAAAAAAGGTAGTGGGTGGTCTATGTTGATAATGACTCAATTGACATATATACTTTGTGTCACTATTCTCTTGCACATATTCCACATATATTTTCTCGTCAGACCAACTCTCCTATCCCAATTTGATGAAATCTAAATTCATGCATATTTTAATTAGGTTAATATTACATTTGGTACATTAGCTTTATTTATTTTTATATTTGATTACTTAAATTTTAAAAGTTTTTATTTTATACTTAAAGTTTATTTATTTTTATAATTAATTTTCTAAACTTTATCCATTTTTATAATTAACTACCTAAACTTTACTTATTTTTACAATTAACTAATTTAAGTAATATAAATAATCTTAAAACGTTTATACATAATAAATTGATACATTTAAACTTCATGTAATTATAAAAACAATTAAATTTTAAATATACTAAATGTCACATTAAACCTAAATATTTTAATTCGTTGTGTAGACAATAGACTCGTTCCGTGACATGGGTTGGGACGCCTTGTGCTGGAAATAGTAAGTGTGGGATAAACGTGAAATTTTCAATTACGTAAATAGTTATATGACAGTAAATTATACTCATCTTTCCTTCAAATTTTCAAAATAGCATCAATAGATTTAATTTCTTTTCTTTCTATTTTTTTTTAATTTCACCAGACTTACTGTCATAAAAAACTTAACACAAAGGGCGAAGAAGAAATAATATTACCAGGCTACATAAAAAGAGATTTCTGGAAGTCTAAAAAAGTAATAGCCTGAAATAATACCCTCGAACTAATAAATGATTTAATATATTTTTAGATAATCAAGATTTTATGATGAAAAATTTGTAATTTTCATAACTTTTAATGTGTTTTAAGTAATACGAATTTATTAATGAAAAATTCGTAATATTAGGAATTTTTATGAGTTCATGGCATAATTAGAAACCCTTTGTTCAAAATTCATAATTTTCGTGTGACTTCTTTGCTACAAATCCGAGCTATAGTATAAGAATTTACTAAAATCCTAGTTGTACAATCCCAAATGCTTAAAGTTATTTAAAACAATTCATACTTCTTAATCACAATATCATTAAGACATGAATGGAGAAAATAGGAAAATGTTGAAGTATAATCATACAGCTAACATATTACTTATTCTTGTATCATGAGCTGAAAAATGTTCGCTTTCATTCATATTTATGCTTAGGCAAGACAATGTTTAAAAACGCATTGAAGGAAAAGGAGAGACAGTGTTCCATGTAATGGGTTGCTAGTGGCATAGCAAGTATACGTAAGGATATCTAATTATAATTTTCTTAATGTCTATAAGTTATCATAGAGGATGCTCTTAGGCACATGTCAAGCCACTCTCGTGGAGTGTGTAGGGAGGATAGATCCCCTAGTCGGCCTAGTCATCTTTAGAAGTAATACTGCGGCGGATGAAATGCATCAAAAGTTAGCGAACTTGACACAAAAATATGAAGAACTCCACTAGTCAGTTGAATATTCAAACTTCGCATAATGTGTAGACTTATTCAAGGCTCCTACACCCACGTTTCCCTTCTGTCCCTTCCCCAGGTGGCCAGTCATAGTAGCAGCCTCACCCCAATTCCTATCCATGGCCACCTTCTACCTCTTTTCCTAAATGGCTAGTCATAGCAACGGCCTCCCTCCTGATCGCATTCAAGGCCTCCGCCTCGCTGTCTACACCTTCTCTAGGGGTCCATCTCAGCAGTTACAATCGTATTGGCACCACCCACCGTCGGATTCGTATTGTTACCCGTATGCTAATTTTGGTACTCCCTCCCAACTTTAGAGCCATAACCTGAATTAAGGTGGAGATCATGGGGCATCTTAAAGGCCACCATCAGATCCTGCATGATCCAAACCATACATACATAATATATATATATATTGTCTAATTAGTAATGCTTCTGTTTTATGATTTTTTTTTTTTGGTTAGACTACTCTATTTAATCTCTGTTGATGTCCACGTGTATATTTTATGACCTTATTGTTGGACTCTATTAACTTTAATAATGCGCTTGTCATATGTACTTACGTTGATATATTTTATAATATGTTATTTTGTTCTATAGTTTCAAATTTTATGTATATTTGTAGAGGGCTAAAATTGTCATATTTAAATATTAAGTTAAGTTTATTTTTTTTGTTTGGGCTTGATTCGTTGATTTAGGTGATAGGGTTTAAGAAATCCGGTTCACAATTAGGATGGTTTAGGAAGAATTGGCTTAATGGACTAAGAATAGAGATCATTAAACCGATTCATTCACTTCTAACTTTTCTTTTAACACTTATGAAAAAGGGTATTAGTTTTGAGTTCATAACAAACTTATTAGAGTAACTCTAAAATGAATGTATTTCATTTTGTTTGCTTATTACTAAAATAATCCGATAGATATAATTAAATTTAAGAATTTCATACAACTATTCTTTGTGATTGCTTGTCTCTCTATCTTATTATTTTCTCATAAATTATCTCATTGTGTACCATTTTCACGTGATCACTTTTTTAAGGCTACATGTAAATCCAGACTTGTGTGATACTTATACGACCACTCTACCCTATAATATTAATTTCTTTCCTTAACATTTACTCATTAGGACAATGTAAATTATCATTACTCTGGCTTGTTTCATTTCATATCATGGATCTTAAAAAAAAGAAAAAAAAAACCTCCACCTCGGAACTACAGTTCAAAACTCGAAACTCAAAACTGCAGTGCAAACTGCAATATAGTAGCAAAATAATAATAATTGCACCCTCTTGCAATGCTAAAATTGCAATCTCATAGTCTTCAAACTATAAGGAAAGCCCTAGAATTCATCGAAATCGTTGTATTACTGGAATCTAATTTTGATGCGGACATCGTGGAGAACACAGAAGCTTACACGGCCTAAAGGCATGGCCGTGTATAATCTTACACGGGTACAGGCACGGCCAGAGACACAGCTGTGTGTTCCAGTAGAATTCACACAGATGCTTACATGGGTACAGGCACGGCCAGAGACACGGCCGTGTGTTCTAGTAGAATTCTCACAGAAGCTTACACGGCCTAAAGGCACGGCCGTGTATGTGACCGTGTACTACGCTCGTTACATGCCCAGAAACATACACGGCCTAGAGGCACGGCCGTATATGCGACCGTGTACTGCGCTCGCCACATGCCCAAAAACATATACGGCCTAGAGGCACGGCCGTGTATGCGATAGGTTATAGACATGTATATCATTATTTATTTCCACGTGTACGCTTAGATTTTCCCCTTTTAGATATTTTACGGGGAAGTATATATACTCTTTTGTCAGACATGTTAGGGTTACATTTTAATCATATTTTGAAATACACTTCGAGAGAGAATTATCTCTGTTTATCGGTTGTGCGCAACCAGAGTTTACATCAAAGAATCCTTCTTTGTTGTTGTGAAACCAATCCATATTCGGATTCGTTTCGTTACGCTTTCCTCGCTACGTCAAATTTTGATGTATGTAGGAAGGAGAATTATGCATGTTTCCAGCTATTGCTAGTTCTTATTTTCCCAAAACCATATCACTAAACGTGATCGTACGATTGAAGGGAGAGTGCATATAACATGTCGATTGAAGGATAAAAATAAAGGATGACGTTCAAGTCCAACCAAATTTAAAAGATAAAAGTGAGAGTACAAATAGTTAGGCAAAAGAAAAAATTATGTGGCGGGATGAACTCGTGGGTACTATGTTGTCCATGTCAGCATTTTCAACGTCAACAGGTGCTTTAATGGTTGAGTGTAAACCATATGGTCACATGTAACCATTAAGGATTATGCAGGTTGCTGTATAGAAGATGAACCCTCTTGTACCTTTTTATTTTCAAACATGATAGAGATATATAATACATAGTAGATATATAGCATTCCGAACACAGCTACATCCCAGAATATAGGAATAAAGAACAATATATATAATCACTACAATATTACAATCATTTCGGCAACAAATTAGGAACAAACATAATTTTATTAGACAAATAGAACCTTGACCAAGTGGTCACATTCCACTAATACAATCAATTGTTGTTGTCGTACCAAAACTATGCTTGAAGATTGCCAACAATTTTCTTGTCAACTTGGAAAGCCTTCGCTAAAACATCACCGAAATGGCTGGCTTCGATCCAAAGACAGCATTAGCAATCGTGGTTGTTCCCGGGAATTGGCTGCTCAATCCATCAAAAGCTACAGCCTTAGTTTTTCCAACATTAAGCTGAAAGTGGATTGTGCCAATTGGAAACACGAAAACATCTCCGGGATACAAGACTTTGGTAATGAGCTTGTTTTCCAGTTGGTTAGACAGAACAAATCCAACATACAATTGGCCCTCAATGACCACTCGAATCTCAGTGCCACGGGGATGAATGTGGGGAGGGTTAAGGCCGTAGGGAGCAAAGTCGAGACGGGCGAAGGAGATGCCGAGTGTGCTCAGACCTGATAAATTCTCTACAGTCACAGTTGTGACATTTGATCCGAGTGGGTTGTTTGTGTTTCTAGGAGCACTCAGTCCATGGAAGAGAAAATCCTTCGCTTTTACCTTGTTGGGATCTTTACAAAACTTTCCATTTACAAACACTGCCAAAAATGGAAAAACATTGTCAACGTCCAATATTTGCAATCAGACGCAAAGTTAACACCAATAAATTTAGACATGGTTAGTGCCCATAACAATAGTTCCAATACACCAGTTTATGTTTGAGAATAACATAAAGTAGACTAAATAGCTTGACATGCATGTACATAATATCAATATAAACATTTGCCTATAGTGTTTTTTCAAAATTTGGCAGATATATCTATGTACTACAGGATAATCTCACGTATCTACTAGTATTTCATGCTGTAGAACCAACACAACTCTTATCATTTGAAGACCTATAGTACATACCTCCATCTACGGGATCCTTGATTGCAACACAAACATCCTAAAGGGGATTGGGATCATATGCTAAGGAACTGGTGGCTAACAATGCCAAGAGCATGAGGATGAGAATTGTATTCATGGTGAAACTGTGGAGTTACTACTATTATCTATCTCTCAAACTTCAATAGCTTTTTGCTAATTGTGTGAGGTGTTACAATGTTCCCTTATCTATTTATAGAGGCAACCATGTAGACTAAGTTGACAGTTTGTCACACGATAAAACAAGTGTCGAGTCTTATATGGTTTGTTAGTTAAATAATAATGAGAGAATCATTCAACAACTACTCCCAACAAGGATATATTCCTTATGTGATGAGATCCATGATGAGAGCCAAGCCGGAAGAAGAATTGTGGATCCTCTTGAAGTACCACTTGGGCCGATCACAAGAAGTCGAGCAAAACGACTGAAGGAAGCACTTAACGGGTTGATAAAGGATGTCCATGAAGCCGGAAAGGATTGGTGCAATCATGAAGTTGGAACGGATTGGAACAACCATGGGAAGACCCTTGCTCTTGTATAAGTCATACCGGATACGGGGTGAAGAGGGCGTGTATTTACAAGGCACGGCCGTGTAGGAATCTCAAAGTTACACAGAATCATACACGGTCATATACACGGCCGAAGGCACGGCCGTGTATGGAGTCAAGCAAATCCACAGAAAGATACACGACTAGAAGTACACGGTCGTGTATGTTGCCAGAATTTGCACAGAAAAGTACACGACCGTGTATCTCCCCGACGCCGTCCTTTTGTGTTGTTTTGTTATTTTACGCACTTATTGAAGTGACGTCGTTTTGGACTTGTATTTTCATGAATTGTAACCCTAATGTAAAGCTCCTAGGGTTTAGAATAGAGTGAGGATATACATCTTAGAACATTAAAAACACTTTTGAGAGGCTCCTCTCTTGGTTCTTCAAGAACTAACTAGAACTTATCGGATTAATTTCCGTGGCATTCATCCCGACTTATCAATCAGTCTTTCATCCCAACTGTGGCATCTTCACATTATACCAAGGTTCATGTCTCGCTTATAGACAACGGGTCGCAGTTTCCACTTTAAGTGTTTGGCATCTTAGGTAACGAGTTCCGAGCGTATTGGTATTGGGTTTCGTCACAGGTTGGCGTGGTTCGTATCAGTTAGGAATCCGATCAAACCGATCTTGCATCTGTTTGGTATCAGAGCATACCAAGCGTGTATCAGAGCATACCAAGCGCGTATCAGTTTGGTATCAGAGCATATCAAACTCGCATCAGTTTGGTATCAGAGCTTAGGTTTGTCAAAACATCAGTTCATTTTGAGGAAGGTAACATCAAAACCTTAACTCCAATCGTTCATATCCATTGTTAGCATTCAATTTCGTAGTATTAATTGTCTATTGATAGTGTAGTATCTACTAGTCAATTGTTACAAAAAAAAAAAAAAGAAGAATCACGACAAAAAAAAAAATTCGGATAGAAAAAAAAAGAGAGGAAAATTTACGAACCCTAGAGTTGTTTTGAATTCTACGGAAGGGAATTGGTGTAGTTCGGGTTAGTTCTAAGAGGATTGAGAAGAGGAATTGGCGAGTTGATATCATCATTGTTTGTGAGAATACACGAGTGACTGTGTGAAATCATCATTTGAGCGAAAACACGTAAGGGAGTGTATTGTGAGGTTTAACCATATATATATTTGTGTTAGTACTAATCTTTTCTACAGGAACAATGTCGAGGCAACAATCTCCTGAAGGTGAGAGGGGAAGGTTTGATGCTAGGTTAGTGATTGAGGTGTTGAGGGGTGAGATGAAGAGAATGTTTCAGGAGGGAATGGAATCCACAAACGTATTCTAAGGGCGTAAGAGGGAGAGTCGATCTAGGAGAGTACAAAGGGGTGGAGATGAAATGTCGGATGTTGACTTTGATGTGCCTTCTGTTGGGAGTTATAGAGGATATAGTGGTCGGAATAGAGGAACTAGGGATTGGGAAGATAGAGGAGATAGGAATAGAGAGGATGATCAATTGAGTAGCATAAAGATGAAGATTCCTCCTTCCAAGGGAAGAATGATCCCGAGGCATACTTAGAGTGGGAGAAGAAGGTAGAGATGGTGTTTGATTGTCATAACTATAGTGGGAGAAAGAAAGTGAAACTTGCTGCCATTGAGTTTTCGGATTATGCTATAGTGTGGTGGGATCAATTAATGTTGAATAGAAGAAGGAATGGCGAGCCACCTATTGAGTCTTGGGAAGAGATGAAAAGGGTGATGAAGAAGCGGTTTGTGCCTGCGTATTACTATCGTGAATTGCACAACAAGTTGCAAACTCTGAGGCAGGGAAGCCGAAGTGTAGATGAGTATTTCAAGGAGATGGAAGTTACTATGATCAGGGCGAATGTAGAGGAGGATAGAGAGGCTACCATGGCTAGATTTCTTGCTGGGTTGAATAGAGAAATCCAAAATGTTGTTGAATTGCAGCATTATGTAGAATTGGAGGATATGGTTCACATGGCTATAAAGGTTGAGAACCAGCACAAGAGGAAAGGTAGTAGTAATGCACGGTTTCAACAGGGTAATGGTTCATCCACTTGGAAGACTAACCAATGGAAGAAGAAAGAAAAGCCTTTACCCACTAAACAAAAGGAGAGCTGAGGCAAGCGGGGTCTACTCCTGGAAACTAAGGTAACCCTAATTCTTCTACTTCTAGAAATCGTGACATTAGATGTTTTAAATGCCAAGGTAGAGGCCATATTGCTAGTCAATGTCCAAATAGGCGTGTAATGATTTTGTGTGATGATGGTGAGTATGAGACTGAGGGGGATAGTGAAGAAGAGGATATGCCTCCATTAGAGGACGCTAGTGATGATGAGGAGCCTGCAATGGGAAGGCTAGTGGCAGTAGTGAAGCGAGCTTTGAATGTGTAGGTTAAGGAAGAAGAGGAGGTGCAAAGGGAGAATATATTTCATGCTAGATGTTATCTAGGAGATCATATTTTCAGTTTGATCATTGATGGAGGGAGTTGCACCAATGTATTGAGTAATTTTATTGTTGAGAGGCTGGGACTCAAAACTGTTAGACACCCTAGTCCATATAAATTGCAGTGGTTGAATGATAGTGGTGAGACTAAGGTGAGTAAGCAAGCCTTGATTGGTTTTCGCATTGGTAGGTATGAGGATGTGGTGTTATGAGATGTAGTGCCAATGCAAGCATGTCATGTGTTGTTGGGGTGGCCATGGCAGTTTGATAGGAAGGTTGTTCATGATGGCTTTTCTAACAAGTATACGCTTATTCACCAGGGGAAAAGCTTTAATCTTAAACCTTTAACACCTAAGTAGGTGTATGAGGATCAGTTGCAGCTACAACACTCTCTTGCAAAACATAAGGTGAGTGAAAAGTAGAGGGAGAGTGAGAGAGCAAAAGACAATGAGAAAGAAAAGGAATACAAAAGTCAATATCAAAAGGAAAAAGAGAGGAAGGCTGGAAAGAGTGTGAGAGACCAAGTTGAGGGGGGATCAACTTTGGTGGTGAGTGAAAAGGAGAGGGCAACCTTGCAAAAGGAGAGTTGTGTGGCAAGAGCGAGTGTAGTGAGGAAAGCGTTAGTGATGAAGCAACTTATGTTGTTGCTGGTTTATAAAGAAACATGCTTGACTACTAATGAACTATCTAACTCTTTGCCTAGTGTGGTTGTGTCTCTTGTGCAGGACTTTGAAGATGTCTTCCCTGAGGAGATTCCAAAGGGATTACCACCTATTCATAGTATTGAGCACTAGATTGACTTTGTAACCAGAGTATCGATTCCAAACAAGCCAGCTTATAGGAGTAATCTGGAGGAGACAAAGGAACTCCAAAGGTAGGTCGATGAATTAATGGTGAAGGGGTACATGAGAGAAAGCATGAGTCCATGTGTAGTGCCTGTGATTTTGGTGCCTAAGAAGGATGGGACATGGAGAATTTGTGTTGACTGCCGTGCCATCAACAACATCACAGTAAAGTATCGTCATCTTATTCCTCGCTTAGATGACTTCTTAGATGGGTTATATGAGTCTAGTGTCATTTCTCATGAGCCTTGGATAGACATTTCCATAGATTTTGGGTTAGGATTACCAAGGCCTAGGCATGGTCGAGATTCTATTTTTTTCGGTGTGGATAGGATTTCTAAAATGGTTCATTTCATTCCTTGTCATAAAATTGATGATGCTATACACATTGTTGATTTGTTCCTTAGAGAGGTAGTGCGTCTGCATGGTATACCTAGGACCATTGTTAGTGATCAAGATGTAAAAATTTCGAGTCATTTTTGGAGAGTATTGTTGGGGGCAATCATAGAGAAGAACATTAGGTCTTGGAAGGATTGCCTACTATTTGTGGAGTTTCCATATAATAGGGCTGTACATAGCACTACTCATTATTCACCATTAGAGATTGTGTATGGTTTTAACCCACTGGCTCCTATTTATTTATTTCCATTGCCACCTAACAAGTTTATGAGTTTTGATGCTGATTCTAAGGCAGATTTCATGAGAAAGCTACATGCACAGGTAAAGGGTAGGAGTGAAAAACAAAATGCCAAGATCGCTTCAAGGGTGAACAAGGGCAGGAGACCCATGAATTTTCAACCTGGAGATTGGGTTTGGGTGCATTTTCGCAAGGAGAGGTTTCCATTGCAGAGGAAATCCAAGTTGAACCCTAGGGGAGACGGTCGATTTCCGATGCTTGAGAGAATCAATGATAATGCATACAAGAAAGATTTACGAGGTAAGTATCAAGTAAGTGTCACGTTTAATGTTACTGATCTAAGTCCATTTGATGCAAGCAATGATTTGAGGACAAATCCTTTTCGAGAGGAGGGGAATGATGAGAGCCAAGCCGGAAGAAGAATTGTGGATCCTCTTGAAGTGCCGCTTGGGCCGATCACAAGAAGTCGAGCAAAACAACTTAAGGAAGCACTTAACAGGTTGATAAAGGATGTCCATGAAGCCGGAAAGTATTGGAGCAATCGTGAACTTGGAACGGATTGGAACAACCATAGGAAGACCATTGCTCTTGTACAAGTCATACCGAATACGGGGTGAAGAGGGCGCGTATTTACAAGGCACAGCCGTGTAGGAATCTCAAAGTTACACAGAATCATATATGGTCATATACATGGCCAAAGGCACGACCGTGTATGGAGTCAAGCAAATCCACAGAAAGATACATGACCAGAAGTACACAGTCGTGTATGTTGCCAGAATTTGCACAGAAAAGTACACGGCCAAAGTACACGGTTGTGTACACGGCTGTGTATCTCCCCGACGCCGGCCTTTTGTGTTGTTTTGTTATTTTACGCACTTATTGAAGTGACGTCATTTTGGACTTGTATTTTCACGAATTGTAACCCTAGTATAAAGCTCCTATGGTTTAGAATAGAGTGGGGATATACATCTTAGAACATTAAAAACACTTTTGAGAGGCTCTTCTCTTGGTTCTTCAAGAACTAACTAGAACTTATCGGATTAATTTCCGTGGCGTTCATCCCGACTTATCAATCGGTCTTTCATCCCGATTGTGGTGTCTTCACATTATACCAAGGTTCTTGTCTCGTTTATAGACAACGGGTCGCGATTTCCACTTTACGTGTTTGGCATCTTAGGTAACGAGTTTCGAGCGTATTGGTATTGGGTTTCGTCACAGGTTAGCATGGTTCGTATCAGTTAGGAATCCGATCAAATCGATCTCGCATCAGTTTGGTATCAAGCATACCAAACGCGTATCAATTTGGTATCAGAGCATACCAAGCGCGTATCATTATGAATCTTTCAAGTACCCGCAAGCTGGACTATATATTCGCTTTTTAATTACTCATTTCTCTCTCTTCTTACACTTGGGTCACTAAACCTACAGAAATATACATATATTTCTGCATATTTTGACAATTATAAATAGCTAAGGGAACATTAAATATTAATACTAGGGAATATTTATATATATATAAACTGCATATTTTGACATTTAAATATGTTAATTACTATTTACTTTTCATCCAAATATTGTATTTGCCCTCGTGTTTATTACATGTGACCATTTCTCACATTTTTCTGTGGGTCAAAACTAGTGACGTAATGTATATGAAATGGATGATTGATCAAAGTCTCTTTATAGCTTGATAACTGCTCCAAAACAAGGTAAATACAGAGTAAAATTTGGCTTTCGTTCATATGATGTTAAACGGATGCTTATGAGTTTAAGAAAATATATATATGGGTTTAGGAAAATATATATATATATACAAATAAATGTCACTAAAGAGGTTTTAGTTCAAAAAAGAAGACAAGAAAATAAACAATTAAATAAATTAGGTGAGCTTGTCTCCTAATTTCCTTATTATTTCATTTTTTTATAGTGATCAACAATATTGAAATAACAAAATTTATAATAAAAAATATATACATATATAATATATATATATATTTTTGGGATACATATATATACTTTATATTATATTAAATTTTTTGTCTATAAACTATTATTAAGTTTATATGTATAGTATATATATTGTAATTTATATTTGTTGGAGGAGGAAGAAAGAAAAGGAAAATGAAAATAAAAGAAAAAATATTAAAAGTATCGTTGGAAGAAAGCAAACATAAGAAAAGAAAAGAAAGAAGGAAAAAAAAAATAGAACCAATAGGAGAGAAAGAAAAATGGAAGAAGAAAGGAAAGGGAAAAAAAAGAAAAAAATTATCATAATAATACAATAGCTAAACACAACCAACTATATTGTAATCAATATACAAGCATTACAGTATATGATAGAGTTTCCTACTCACTTGAATCTCTTAGTTTTAAAAGTCATAATAACCCTTGTGAAGTTGTGTAAATTTGAGTCTTTCACCTAGTCACAAATGAATAACAAATTTAAACATAATTCCAATAGTTAAACTCACTAAAACTTGAGTCTTTCCCGAGTCACAAATGGCATAATTGTAATGTTGTGGACTTTTTAACCCTAAAGGGAGAAAGTATAAATACTTGCTTAAGTAAGGTTTTGAGAGAAGGTGAAATTTTTCATAAAAGAGCAACACTTTTACGTGTAAGGGTTAGGTTTTTCCTAATTCAAATTGCTTTTATCAATTTCAAATCCTAATTTGAGGTTGTAGTGAGTGGTTCTAAGGCTAAATTGTGAGTAATATCAAATTTACCTTGTTGCAATTTCCTTTCTTCTCTAGTGAGTAGTATCTAGGGTTGATTTAGAAGTGTATTGACCGAATTTTGATTGCATTTGTAATCAAATTCTTGTTGCTTCTATTGATTGGTTTTAGCCTTTGAGTTTTAATCTTCATTTTAGCATCATTTTTAACTGTGGATCACTTTGTTGGGAAAGTGGATCACAAAATTGGTTCTTGCTATTTTTGTGTGTAATTCATGTGGATTTATTTGTGATCATTGTTGTTTTGGAAGAATTTGACATTGTGGAATTGTTACTTGCAATTTAGAGCATTCGGATTTCATTGCATTCCATTAGGGTTCACGTTAAACCTAATAGAGTTGAACTGAAATTGAACAAGTGGATTGGGGTTTATAAATTGTTCCAATTGCATGTGATTAATTTTGGTTTTAGGCACATCAAGTATGTTAACAGATGGTGTGTTCTAAATAACACAGAATTAAAGAGGAAGATTATGAAGGAAGCCCATTACTCAGGGTATTCAGTAAACCTAGGAAGCATTAAGATGTAAAAAGATCTCAATAAAACTTACTGGTGGAAAAATCTAAATGAGGAGATAGCCGAATATGTGCCCAGGTAGCTCACCTATCAAAAAATAAAGATTGAACACCAAAGACCAATTGGTGAGTTACAACCTCTTCTTGTACTTGAATGGAAGTGGGAAAATGTAACTATAGATTTCGTCATAGCACTCCCGAGAATAAGAGAGAAATATGATGCAATTTAGGTAATAGTAGGCAAATTGACTAAGTCCACACTTTTCTTACCATTTAGGGTAGACTATAGAGTAGAAAAGCTTACTCAAATGTATATTACAGAGATTGTTAGATTACTTGGGGATACCAGCTATGATTACATTTGATAGGGATACTCGTTTTGTGAGCAAATTATAGAAAAGTCTACAGCAAGCTCTAGGAACCAAACTCCAATTTCGTACAGTGTTTCATATTTAGATAGATGGGCAATTTGAAAGAACTATTCAAATTCTGGAAGATTTACTATGAGCTTGTACCATAGATCAAGAGGGTAACTGGAGTGATCATTTGCCTTTAGTAGAATTTTCTTATAACAATAGTTACTAGGCTACTATATAGATGGCTCCTTATAAAGCATTATATGGAAGGAAGTGTAGATCTTGCTTACATTGGGATGAAGTGGGAGAAAGATAGGTATTGGGGCCAGAGATAGAATAGGAAATAGTAAACAAGGTTAAAGGCATAAGGTAATGGATCCTATCAGCCTAGAGAAGTCAGAAATGTTATGCAGATAAATAACTGTGCCCTTTAGAGTTTTAAGTGGGAGATAAAGTCTTATTGAAGATATCTCGAACTAAAGAGGTAATTAGGTTTGGACTTCGAGATAAGCTAAATCTAAGATATATGGGTCCATTCGAAATTCTAAAAAGAATTAGAACAGTCACGTACAGGTTGGCCCTATCGTTATGTCTGGCTGGAGTACATGATGTATTTCATGTATCAATGTTAAGAAAGTTTATACTAAACCCAGATCAAGTGATGGCTTTGGAACCTGTGAAGTTGCAACTAGACTTGTCTTCTATAGAGAGACTTATGAGGATAGTGGATACTAAGGAATAAGTTTTAAGAAGAAGAAGAATTCCTTATGTCAAAGTACAACGAACAAATCAAACCGAATGAAAGGCAACATGGGAATTAGAAGAAGAAATGAAGACAAAGCATCCAGAGCTTTTCCTAATTCTAGGTAACTTTTGAGGATGAAAGTTTTAACAAGGGGGGGATAATGTAATACACAATCTTTTTTAAATAAATAAATAAATATGTGTAAAAATATAATGAGTGGCAATGTGGTAAAAGAACATATGGGGTGAGGGCAGTTTCGTCTTCTCTTAGCAGGACTATAAATGTGAAACTAACTTAGGGTTCTTTTTTTTTTCTACGAACTTTTACAATTCTAACCACCTAAAGAGATCGAGTGACACAAAGACACAGAGAAAGAGAGAGAGCTCATATAAGAAAACATAAAGCAATCTGAGGAGGTAGCATGGCAAGGCAAAAGGTAATGGTTTGGAAAATCTTGCAAGAATTATTCTAACATGTAGAGACCAATCACATAACTACTTTTAGTAGTACAGGAAACGTAAAGACAAGGGAATTCCCGAATCATGGGGTTGATATGTGGGAAATTTGATGTAAGTATTCTAACTTATGTTAATTGAAGAGTCTTTACATATTTTAAAGATTTAATGGAGTCTAGGGATAAAAAGGAATGAATTTAGGGGAAAGATACATAGCCTCTTAACACGGTCATGTTACGACTGTGATGAATTTAAAAGTATATCAAGAGATATATGGTCCCCAATACGGTCGTGTTTCGATTGTGTTAAATTGCCAATACATAACAAGAGATACACGGTACCTAACACGATTGTGTTTCGATTGTGTTGAATCCAAAAGTTATGCTCGAGAGATACACGACCTCCTAATACGGTTGTGTTTCGACCGTGTTGAATTAATAGAAACATGACCTCCCAATACGGTCGTGTTCTAACCGTGTTGAAACCGAATCTCACTGAGAGATACATGACTCCTAATACGGTCGTATACTAGCTCGTGTTGGGCAAGATGACCTCTAACATGGCCATGTTAAGTGATGAACATTATCAATATATTTTAAATTATCTTCCTAGTTAACTAATGTTTCACACAATTGAGGCAATTATTATAACTTTAGATAACCTAACAGATTAAGAGGAATTAGGAGAAATATATTATATTAGGATTAATACTAAGAGTGATGTGTTGATGATGATATTGATACTAACTTAGCTTAAGTTTAGGACAAGAAGTGGCTAAGGCTAGGATTCTAAGTACGTGTTTACTTTGTTTGTTGAATGTGATTATTAGGAAGCTATGTAATGAGTTATATGTGGAATAATGAAATATTAAGTTACAATGTGAATTATGTGGTATCATGAAGTAATATAGTGTTATGTGAATGGAATGAGATATGTTGCTTGTGCTTGGCTTAGCCTAAAGGCCTGTAGTAGAAGATCATTAGGGGGCACCTCAATGATCAGTATGTTGTGTTGTCCCTAGTGGAGCCATGTATCGAAATGCTCTTAGGTATAATAAGGTTAGGCAGAGCCTATAGAGGTAGTTCTCACTAGGAAACAACTTGTGTGTACCGAGGTCATGAGTACTCCTATGTATTATAATTCATTTTGGTGTTGATGGGTGAACTGAGTTGTGAATGTGTTGGGGATAATTGTTACACATATGCATGTGATATTAATGTGGTGTATCATACGCATGTGGGTATGGTACTTACGAATTGAGCTTAGGCTTACCCCCCTTCTTATAATTGTTTTTAGCTGTAGGTGAAAATGATGAACAACTAGAGTATGATGAGAATGAAAACTTGATGGGACATTTCATAGATGAGATGGGAAGGGAACACTATTACTATGTGGAGAAAGATTGACAAGAATTATGAGTATTTGTAAATGGATGTTTTATTGTTAAATTGAAGTTATGGAGATGAATTGTAGCTTGAGACTTTGTTGTTGTTAAATAACGAAATTTGGAATGACTCATCTGTGAGTCATTTATTTGATTATAGTTATAGTACTATGATGGATAATGTATATGAGCATGTTTTGAAGTATAATGGAATTTTGGAGCCTCAGCGTGTCGCTCGGTAATAGTGACACACAGTGGGCTGTGATGCTTTAGGATCTGGGGATTACACTTTATGATATATTGTAATATGTGTTATGGTGTATTGTTTTTATGTACATATACATATATATGTACATGTTTTATTGTCATTGTGAACTTTGTATGAATATTTTCTATGGATGATTTATGCATGAGTATGAAAATTACATGTTACTTTGCTTAGATTATTTAGACACTTTATTCTATATCTATAGTTTTGTGTGTGTAGGAATGGAAGTGATGATGTGGGATAAATGGTGGTTGGTGCCAAGTGTCCTGTGTTGCATGAGTGTGTGCGTAGGTATTGGCCATGTGGTGATGTGCTATGATGCGTTGCTATTATGGGCATGTGGTGTGTGAATGGGTGGTGTATGCTGTGGAGCGATGTTGCTGTGTGTGGGTGTTGTTGCTACTGCCGTAGAGGGGGTATGTGATAGTGAGAGAGTGTGCTGGATTGTGTATGTATGTGCATGTGTGTGTGGCCTGACATGTGTTTGTGTGCATGATGGATTGTTGTGTTAGTATGTAATCTGATGTGCGTGTGTGTGTGTGTGTGTGCTAAATGTGTGTCTGAGTGTGTGTGTGCTAGTGCATGTGTATGTGCGTAAGAATGTGTGTTGGGTTATGTATGTACGTATGTGTGCTTGTGGACTAATATGTGTATGTACATGATCTATAATTTAGTATGATAAGTGTGTGAGTGTATGTGTTAGTTTGGTACAGTGGGTGTATGCTGGGGTAGAAAGAGTGTAGTACGATGGGAGTATGTATGGGGACATAGGCATGCTGGGTTGGGACTTTGGATGTGTTAGGTGGTGTAGAGTCATTGAGGGAACCATAAAAAGTCTTATATAAATGATTCAATAAATACGTATAAGGAGTGAGAGTATCTTAAGCGTGTGATGAGTATGGGAAGGTGTATATATATTTGTGAATTATTATTTTGAGTTGAAAGAGAGAGGAGTTAAGATTAATTAATTTTAGATAAAAAATCTAAAATCTTATGATTTATCCTTCTGAGTTGTGAACAATTGATGTTTCATTACTAGTTGATTAAATAGTTGATGAAATTACGTTATAATGTGTTACATGTTGCCTTATTGTGAAATTTTATTTCCTTGTGAATTGTTTACCTTATCTGATTCGTTTTATTTAATTAGTCACCTGAATCTAAATTGTTATAATGATATTTGGTTCATAAAAATCCGATATGCATTACACGATACATTGTATGAAGTTGAAGGGCATCATTGTTATAGGCGCATCGGAAGTAATTAAAGGATTACTATTCTGCTAAGTATAACCTAAATGAATAAGGGATTACCGCACCTTCACAGTTCCAAGTCTGGTTTGTCCTTGAGGGTGTTTGTAGCTTAGTGTGTGAATAACACTTGAGCTTATGACATTAAAATTAAGAGGCAATCTCTAATAAAAAGATAAGAGTAATTAATTGTGTTTGAGACCTGAGCATTGATGGTATGATCCGAATCCCTAACCTAAGGTCAAGGGAGGCGTAAACCCTATACTTCATGTTGGCTACTGGAAGACCGCATGCGATGTTGCATTACAAATGGTTGCTCATGCATAGCATATGATTTAAAAACCTATTTGAAATTGTTTATGTGTGTGCAGTATTGAGAGTATTACACTCCTATCTCATTGAGTTGTAGTGTGCTCACCCCTCCATAGATTGCTTTGTAAGAAAATTTCCAAATCTTAAGATGGGATAAGATGCAAGGTTAAGAGTTGAAATGACCTTCTATAGATTCATGTAAGTTTTAGTGGTTGGATGTTTATAATTATTTTAAATGCGGTTATGTAAGACTTTTAATCTGTATTATGGTGGGACCTAAACAAGGCTTACACTTGAGATACTATTGTGATCTATTCCGAAGAGTACGAAATAGTTGGAGTAAAATGGTAGAATGCTATAGGCATTCTATTTTGTCAATTATTGTATTTTAACATATTAAGTGATGAAATTTTATTCTTAGAAACTTAGTGTAGGAATGAAATTTATAAAAATTATATATGTTTCTCCATTTTACTATTTTGGTAGGCAATTATGATTCTTTGTGATCTTGATTGACTATGGAATATGGAAATCCATAGTTACATTCTTATCATATAATTATATGTAATATGATTATTTGTAATTGTTTAACTATTTAATTAGAGTCTTAAGACCTCTAACTCACAAGGCGATTATCACGTAAGGGATATATATGTAACATGATAGCTTTTAGGGGAAACTTCCAAGCCCTCCTTTAGGGCATAACAAGAATGGTATCAAAGCTCTAGGTTGTTAGAGATAGGACCAACTTACCAAACAATGAGATAAGGTACGACTTGGGTAGATTTTTAGAAATAAAATATATAAATATATTTTAATAAACATATAAATATATACAAATATATATATATTTATTTCTATAGAATTCCCTTATAGCCATAAGCTGCTCAATGTATGTTAACCGTTAAAACCTTATATCCTCATTTGAAACCACGAATGGAGATTTCGAAAAACAAAGTTAAAAGATATCACAAAATATGAAGGTTAATAATTCACAACCATTATTGAGTTTTGAGAATGACACTACCTTCAGGAGTGTCCACACTTAAAAGGTAAATATTACCTGTATGGGCCTATAACCCATAGGTCTTAAGATCGAATTTATATGGCATGGGAAGGAAGGATGATTATTAAACTTAGAAGTACGACCTACTCTCTCAGAAAAAGAAAAATACAGGAGATGTAACTTAGTGACTCGAAGTTAGTAAATGCTTGAAATAAGGTGGAACCCTATAATTTTCAACAAGTATTTAAAGGAGTTGTGGGATATTCATAGCTCCATCTTATTATTATTAGAGTTTTGATCTCAAACACTTTTACTGATAATACAATGGTGAACTATGTCAACATATGAAATCATAGTGTCGAAATAATATTACAACTCCAACTAAAATGAATAATGAATATACATACAATTCAACAACTAAACACATTGAGATCCCCACAAAATAAATAAATAAATCAGTCAATTACACGAATGGGATGATAGGACACTTGTAATTATGCTACTAAAAATACTATAACAACAATAATAAGTAATATTAAACTTATGAAATTAATGGTAAAACAATAATAACAACATTATGTGTAATATAATTAATTCATCTAAAACTTATTCATCATAGTTCAATAGTATACCAATGTACATAATATGATAGCATCACAATTAAAAAGAAAAATAATTTAAATATAATTATTAAACAAACACTTAGATATATTAATTGTTTTGGTATCCTCTGAAAAGTTTCAAATATAAATTTAAATATAAAACCTTAACTCAAAAACTTGCTAACACATTTCCTTAAAAGTATAAGGTATATGTATAAAATAATTATACTCCCATACAAAAGGAAAAAAAAAATGAAATCCAAATAGGATCCCATATTATCTTAAGAGATAGTATCTTATATAGTATAAGATACATAGATTTATAATATAAACTCAACTTCCTAATAACAAATATAATGGGAATAATACCATTTATACTTCAAGATTCAAAACCACCTTAATAATATTTGATAAAGTATAAATGTAAATCACATAACTTCCAATGGTCCTGTGAATAATAACTAAATAGAAGAAATTCTCAATAAAAAGGAATGATAAATCCAAAATAGTATTCATGATTCTTCATAAATCCAATGTAGATAATCACAAAAAATCAAGAGCCTAAGATGTTAAACAATAATATAACTTACCAACTAAAATAACACCATTCTAAGATACAATAACTTTTATTAGTAAAACATACATTAAATACATAACAATTGATTTCATATATGTCATCCTAACATAATATTCTACATATAATCTAAGTATACATGTAAATAACTCTTGTCTACTCCATTTTAAGCTTTCTATAGAATGTCTTCCATTTCATCTTGATCTTAATGCAAGACAACAAAAGTTGAACAAAATAATCCTATAAAGTTCATTCCTTAGAATAACTTGATTGATATAACTCGTTATTTATGTGGAACTCAATCTTGAAGTTTTGAGACATAACAAAATGTTTAATATTAGCTAAGAGACCTTAATGACAACAATAACATGTCATAGTACATCCAAAAAGGGCAGAAACTAATGATGAACACTAAGAGACCTTAATGACAACAATAACATGTCATAGTACATCCAAAAAGGGCTTAAACTAATGATGAACACCAAATAAATAACACACATATTATACATTTAACCCAATTATTCATTTAGTACATGAAAGATTTTACCTCATAACATGTAACAAGTAGTGGACAAATCAAATGAAATATCCTAAAACTACTTTGAAGTGGATGTGAGCAATTGATTAGAAAATGTAACATACGAATTAATTTTGATATAATAGAAACTAATAATAATAATAATAACAATAATATGTACCCTATATATATATAATGTATCACCAAGTGATGTTAATTTGAAATAAACAACTATTACGTAGTTGCTTCATCTTATTGGACTGATAGCAATATTTCCTTAGTTGTAGGAACCAAGTGAACCAAATTAACAAAAATTTAATGACCAAGAGCAAGTTTAATGCATAGACTAGTTGGATATTTATAAGACTAGACTACATTAGAGCACGTAATCAAACCTAAATAAAAATAAAAATAAAAATAAAATAAAATTCTATTTAACTGATAGTAGATGTGAAAATATTGGAGGATTCATCCAAAGTAACTTCATAATTCAAACTAAAGTTACATGTGGAAACTTGAAATGAAATAGAATTAAGCCATGAATTTATTTAATTCAAGACAAGAACACTTAAATGTTGATAGCAAGTGACACTTAAAGTATATTTTATCAAGCACAGTTAGACTAAATAAATGTCTACCTGAAGGTATGTGCGAATGAAATTAAAAGGAAAAGAAGCTTTGTCTTTTAACTCTACTAGACCTAACATTCCCTAAATTCATTAAACCTAAGCCCATGCAGCCCATGGATAGGAACTAGAACTACACACACAATAGCCTTTCCTAACCCAAATAAATGGAAATGGTCACCTGCTATAACATATAGCAAATCCGTATCTTATTTAAATGTTTTGGTTGTATATGAAACACTAACCTAAAGTTTCAAAATATGAAGTAACAAACATAACATATTTTAAGGAAATTCTACAATATTAATTTCAAATAAGGTAACTCCATACTTTTGACTTATAAGTGAAAAAATAAATAAATAGAAATATTAGTGATGAGCAAGTCACTTAATAAGATAATATGATACTCTATAATTACATTATGGTAATAACCACAATTGCCCATAGTTGTATGTGTACATATGTGTGTGTGTGGACTGATGTGTGTATGTGCATGATCTGTAGTTTAGTATGATAAGTGCGTGAATGTGTGTCCTAGTCTAGTATGGTGGGTGCGTGCTGGCATGGAAAGAGTTTAGCACAATGGGAGTATGTATGGGGACACGGGCATGCTGGCTTGAGACTTTAGATGTGTTAGGTGGTGTGAAGTCATTGAAGGAATCCTAAAAGTCTTATAGACTTATTCAATAAATACGTATGGGGAGTGCGAGTATTTTGGGTATATGATGAGTATGGAAAGGTGTATATATATTTGTGAAATTATTATTTTGAGTTGAATGATGAAGGAGCTGTGATTAATTAAATTTAGATGAAAAAAATCCAAAATCTTGTGATTTGTCCTTTTGAGTTATGAACAATTGATGTTTCATGACTAGTTTATTGAATATTTGATGAAATTGGGTTGTAATGTGTTATTGTTGAGATGGCTTTGCATTTTGCCTTATTAAGAAATTTTATTTCCTTGTGAATTGGTTGCCTTATCTGATGTGTTTTATTTAATTAGCTACCTAAATCTAAATTGATATAATGATATTTGGCTAATAAAAATCTGACAAGCATTGCACAATACATTGCATGAAATTGAAGGCCATCACTGCTACAAGGTGCATTGAAAGTAATTGGAGGATTACTTTTCTGCTAAGTGCGAACTAAGTAATTAAGGGATTATCACACCTTGACAGTTTTGAGTTTAGTCTATTCTTGAAGGTGTTTATTGCTTGGTGTGTGAGTGACACTTGCATTTATGACGTTGAAATGAAGAGACAATCTCTTAGAAAGAGATAAGAGTAATTAATTGAGTTTGAGACCCAAGCACTGATGGTATGATCCGAATCCCTAACCCAAGGTTAAGGGGAGTGTAAACCCTAGACTTTACAGAGGTTACTAGAAGATTGCGTATGATGTTGCATTTCATATGGTTGCCCATGCATAGCATATGATTTAAAAAGCTATTTGAAATTGTTTGTGTGCATGCAGTATTGAGAGTATTGCACTCCTATCTCACTTAAGCGTAGTGTGCTCACCCCTCTACAGATTGTTTTACAAGAAAATTTCAAAATCTTAGGATGGGATAAGATGGAAGGGTGAGAGTTAAAATGAACTTTTTCTACAAATTCATGTAAGTTTTGGTAGTCGGATGTTTGTGATTATTTTAAATTTGGTTATGTAAGACTTTCAGTTTGTATTATTGTGAGACTTGGATAAGGTGTACTCTTGAGATATTAATGTGATCTATTCCGATGAGTATGGAATAGTTGGAGTGAAATGGTGGAATGCTAGAGGCTTTTCTATTTTGTCAATTAATGTATTTTAATAGATTAAGTGATGGAATTTTATTCTTATTAACCCACAAGCTGAGTCTAAGAGAGTTTGTCCATTGCCTATAGAGTATGATAAGTGTGCCTATTGGAATACACAATACAAGAATAATAGAAAAGAGGTTAATATATAAATAATTCTGGGGTCGATCTGCTCAAAATGGGCCCTCATTGCCAAAATTTGAATTCCTTTAGTTTTTGCCCTAATGATAGGTCTTGTCGGATTTTGATTCCTATCATCTACGATCTTGGTTAACCATAGAATACAGAAATCCATAGTCATATTCTTATTATATAATTATATGTAATATGATTATTTGTAATTTTTTAAATATTTAATTAGAGTCTTGTGACCTTTTGATGAGATCCATGATGAGAGTAAAGCCGGAAGAAGGAATGTGGATCCTCTTGAAGTGCCGCCTGGACCGATCACAAGAAGTCGAGCGAAATGACTCAAGGAAGCACTTAACAGGTTGATAAAGGATGTCCATGAAGCCGGAAAGGATTGGAGCAATCATGAAGTTGGAACGGATTGGAACAACCATGGGAAGACCCTTGCTCTTATACAAGTCACACCGGACATGGGTTGAAGAAGGCGTGTACTTTCAAGGCACGACCGTGTAGGAATATCAAGATTGCATAGAATCATATACGGCAAGACACACGGCCGTGTAAGGAGACAAGAATTGGCACAGAATCATACACGACCAAAGTACACGGTAGTGTATCCCCTGCCGGCCAGCATGTTCTGTTTTGTTATTTTTACGCACTTATTGAAGTGACGTCGTTTTGGGCTTGTATTTGCATGAATTGTAACCTTAGTATAAAAGCTCCTAGGGTTTAGAACAACTTAGAACATATATCTTAGAACATTAAACATATTTGAGAGGCTCCTCTCTTGGTTCTTCAAGAACTAAATCGAACTTATCGGATTAATTTTCTGTGGCGTTCATCCCGACTTATCAATCGGTCTTTCATCCCAATTGTGGTGTTTTCATTTTTATACCAAGGTTCTTGTCTCTCTTATAGACAACAGGTCGCGGTTTCCACTTTAGGTGTTTGGGCGTTTTAGGCAACGAATTCCGAATGTATTAGTATTGGGTTTCGTCATGGGTTGGCGTGGTTCATATCAGTTTGGTATCAGAGCCTAGGTTTGTCAAAACATCAGTTCGGTTTGAGGAAGGTAATATCAAAACCCTAACTCCAATTGTTCATATCCATTGTTAGCATTCAATTTTGTAATATTAATTGTCTTTTGATAGTGTAGTATTTACTAGTCGATTGTTAAAAAAAAAAGAGAGTAAAAATCACGACAAAAAAAAAAAAGAAGAAGAGAAAAGAAAAGAAAGAGAAACGTGATCAAAGGCAAAAACAGAGACAAAAAAAAATTCGGATAGAAAAATAGAGGAAAATTTATGAACCCTAGAGTTGTTTTGAATTCTACAGACGAGAATTAGTGTAGTTTGGGTTAGTTCCAAGAGAATTGATAAGAGGAGTTGGCGAGTTGATATCATCGTTGTTTGTGAGAATACACGAGTGACTGTGTGATATCATCATTTGAGCGAAACACGTAAGGGAGTGTATCGTAAGGTTTAATTATATATATATTTGTGTTAGTACTAATCTTTTCTGCAAGAACCATGTCGAGGCAACATTCTCCGGAAGGTGAGAGGGGAAGGTTTGATACTAGGTTAGTAATTGAGGCATTGAGGGGTGAAATGAAGAGAATGTTCCAGGAGGGAATGGAACAAATTCATGAGACGGTAGAGCAAAGACTAGAACAATCTACAAACGTATTCCAAGGGCGTAAGAGGGAGAGTCGTTCTAAGAGAGTACTGAGGGGTGGAGATGAAATGTCGGATGATGACTTTGATGAGCCTTCTGTCGGAAGTTATAGAGGTTATAGTGGTCGGAATAGAGGAACTAGGGATTGGGAAGATAGAGGAGATAGGAATAGAGATGATGATCAATTGAGTAACATAAAGATGAAGATTCCTCCTTTCCAAGGGAAGAATGATCCTGAGGCATACTTAGAGTGGGAGAAAAAGGTGGAGATGGTGTTTGATTGTCACAACTATAGTGGGAGAAAGAAAGTAAAACTTTCTACCATTGAGTTTTCGGATTATGCTATAGTGTGGTGGGATCAATTAATGTTGAATAGAAGGAGGAGTGGCGAGCCACCTATTGAGTCTTGGGAAGAGATGAAAAGAGTGATGAAGAAGCGGTTTGTGCCTGCGTATTACTATCGTGAATTGCACAACAAGTTGCAAACTCTGAGGCAGGGAAGCCGAAGTGTAGATGAGTATTTCAAGGAGATGGAAGTCACTATGATTAGGGCGAATGTAGAGGAGGATAGAGAGGCTACAATGACTAGGTTTCTTGCTGGGTTGAATAGAGAAATCCAAAATGTGGTGGAATTGCAGCATTATGTAGAGTTAGAGGATATGGTCCATATGGCTATAAAGGTTGAGAACCAACACAAGCGGAGAGGTAGTCGTAATGCACGGTTGCAACAGGGTAGTGGTTCATCCACTTGGAAGACTAATCAATGGAAGAAAGAAGAAAAGCCTTTACCCACCAAACCAAAAGGGGAGCTGAGGCAAGCGGGTTCTACTCTTGGTAACTAAGGTAACCCTGATTCTTCTACTTCTAGAAATCGTGGCATTAGATGTTTTAAATGTCAAGGTAGAGGCCATATTGGTAGTCAATGTTCAATAGGCATGTGATGATTTTGCGTGATGATGGGGAGTATGAGACTGAGGGGGATAGTGAAGAAGATGATATGCCTCCATTAGAGGATGCTAGTGATGATGAGGAGCCTGCAATGGGAAGGCTAGTGGTAGTAGTGAAGCGAGCGTTGAATGTGCAGGTGAAGGAAGAAGAGGAGGTGCAAAGAGAGAATATATTTCATACTAGATGTTATCTAGGAGATCATATTTGCAGCTTGATTATTGATGGGGGAAGTTGCACCAATGTAGTGAGCAATTTTATTGTTAAGAGGTTGGGGCTCAAAACTGTTAGACACCCTAGTCCATATAAATTGCAGTGGTTAAATGATAGTGATGCAACTGAGGTAAGTAAGCAAGCCTTGATTGGGTTTTGCATTGGTAGGTATGAGGATGAGGTGTTATATGATGTAGTGCCAATGCAAGCTTGTCATGTGTTGCTGGAGAGGCCATGGCAATTTGATAGGAAGGTTGTTCATGATGACTTTTCTAACAAATATACGCTTGTTCACCAAGGGAAAAGCTTTAATCTTAAACCTTTAACACCTAAGCAAGTGTTTGAGGACCAGTTGCAGCTACAACAGTCTTTTGCAAAACATAAGGTGAGTGAAAAGTAGAGGGAGAGTGAGAGAGCAAAAGACAATGAGAAAGAAAAGGAATATAAAAGTCTAGATCAAAAGGAAAAAGAGAGGAAGGCTGGAAAGAGTGTAAGAGGCCAAGTTGAAGGGGGATCAACTTTGGTGGTGAGTGAAAAGGAGAGGGCAGCCATGCAAAAGGAGAGTTGTGTGGCAAGAGCGAGTGTAGTGAGAGGAGCATTAGTGATGAAGCAACCTATGTTGTTGCTGGTTTTTAAGGAAACATGTTTGACTACTAATGACTTATCTAACTCTTTGCCTAGTGTTGTTGTGTCTCTTGTGCAGGACTTTGAAGATGTCTTCCCTGAAGAGATTCCAAAGGGATTACCACCTATTCATGGGATTGAGCACCAGATTGGCCTTGTACCCGAAGCATCGATTCCAAATAAACCAGCTTATAGGAGCAATCCGGAGGAGATAAAGGAACTCCAAAGGCAGGTCGATGAATTAATGGAGAAGGTGTACGTGAGAGAGAGCATGAGTCCATGCGCAGTGCCTGTGATTTTGGTGCCTAAGAAGGATGGGACATGGAGAATGTGTGTTGACTGCCGCACTATCAACAACATTACGGTAAAGTATCGTCATCCCATTCCTCGCTTAGATGACATGTTAGATGAGTTGCATGGGTCTAGTGTCTTTTCTAAAATTGATCTGAAAAGTGGATATCACCAAATTAGAATGAAAGAAGGTGATGAATGGAAAACTGCATTTAAGCCAAAATATGGATTGTATGAGTGGTTAGTAATGCCTTTCGGTTTAACTAATGCACCTAGTACTTTTATGAGACTTATGAACCATGTTTTGAGGACTTTTATTAGAAAATTTGTAGTTGTCTATTTTGACGATATCCTCATTTACAGCAAGAGTTTGGAAGATCATATGTCTCACTTGAGGGATGTTTTAGAAGTGCTTCAAAAGGAACAATTATATGCTAACCTCAAGAAGTGCACTTTTTGCACAGACAAACTTGTGTTTCCTGGCTTTGTTGTTAGTGCGCAGGGAATACAGGTTGATGAAGAAAAGGTTCGTGCGATCCAAGAATGGCTTAGTCCAACTAATGTAAGTAATGTTCGGAGTTTCCATGGACTAGCGAGTTTTTACAGGAGATTTGTGAAGATTTTCAGCACCATTGCAGCACCACTTACTGAGGTAATTAAGAAGAACGTGGGGTTCAACTGGGGAGAGCAACAAGAGAAGGCCTTTCAAACGCTTAAAAATAAGTTGACTCAGGCGCCGTTACTTGCTTTACCTAACTTTGCTAAAACGTTTGAAATTGAGTGTGATGCTTCAGGATTAGGTATTGGAGCAGTGCTTATGCAGGAGAGAAGACCGATTGCATTCTTTAGCGAGAAGCTAAGTAGGGCAACCTTGAATTACCCTACTTACGACAAGGAGCTATATGCATTGGTTCGAGCCCTGAAGACGTGGCAACATTACCTTTGGCCAAAAGAGTTTGTGATCCACACTAATCATGAATCTTTGAAGTACTTGAAGGGGCAACATAAGCTGAACAAAAGACATGCTCGTTGGGTGGAGTTCATTGAAACATTTCCATATGTCATCCATTACAAGCAAGGTAAAGAGAATGTCATCGCTGATGCACTTTCTAGAAGGTATACTCTTATCTCTACTCTTAGTTCTAGACTTCTTGGTTTTGAGCACATGAAGGAGTTATATGCTGCTGATCGAGATTTTTGTGAAGAGTATGTGCAATGTGAGAAGAGTGGGCATGGAAAATTTTATAAACATGAAGGATTCTTGTTTAGGGAGAGTAAACTATGTATTCCACTTTTGTTCTTTAAGAGAATTACTCGTGAGGAAGTCTCATGGAGGAGGTTTAATGGGACACTTTGGAGTAGCTAAAACCTTAGGGGTATTGCAGGAACACTTCTATTGGCCTAACATGAAAAGAGATGTTGAGAGAATTTGTGAGCGATGTGTCACATGTAAGCAAGCGAAATCTAGAGTCCAACCTCAAGGGCTTTACACCCCACTTCCCATTCCTCATGAGCCTTGGGTAGATATTTCTATGGATTTTGTGTTAGGATTACCCAGGTCTAGACATGGTCGGGATCTTTTTTTGTAGTTGTTGATAGGTTTTCTAAAATGGCACATTTCATTCCTTGTCACAAAACGGATGATGCTTGTAATATTGCTAATTTATTCTTTAGGGAAGTTGTGCGATTGCATGGTATGCCTAGAACAATTGTATCAGATAGGGATGCTAAGTTCTTAAACTACTTTTGGAAGACTTTCTAGGCTAAGTTAGGAACTAAGTTATTATTTTCTACTACTTGTCATCCACAGACTGATGGTCAAACTGAGGTAGTGAATCGAACTTTATCAACTTTGTTGAGGGCTGTAATTAAAAAGAATATTAAAAGTTAAGAGGATTGTTTGCCGCATGTTGAATTTGCCTATAACCGTACAGTGCATTCTGCTACTAAATTTTCTCCTTTTGAAATTGTGTATGGTTTTAATCCACTAACTCCTTTGGATTTATCACCTTTGCTTATTTCTGAGTATGTTAATTTAGATGGCAAGAAGAAGGCCGAATTTGTTCAACAGATCCATGAGAAGGCAAGGCTGAACATTGAACGACGAATAGAGTAGTATGTGAAACAAGCCAACAAGGGTCGTCGACAAGCTGTTTTTGAACCTGGAGATTGGGTTTGGGTTCACATGCGCAAAGAGTGGTTTCCCGTGCAACGTCGATCTAAACTACTTCCTAGAGGCGATGGACCATTTCAACTTCTTGAGCGCATCAACAACAATGCATACAAGATAGATTTGCCTAGTGAGTATCAAGTAAGTGCCACATTTAATGTTACTGATCTGAGTCCTTTTGATGTAGGTAACGATTTGATGAAAAATCCTTTCCAAGAGGAGGGGAATGATGAGATCCATGATGAGAGTCAAGCCGGAAGAAGGAATGTGGATCCTCTTGATGTGCCGTCTGGACCGATCACAAGAAGTCGAGCGAAATGACTCAAAGAAGCACTTAACGGGTTGATAAAGGATGTCCATGAAGCCAGAAAGGATTGGAGCAATCATGAAGTTGGAACGGATTGGAACAACCATGGGAAGACCCTTGCTCTTATACAAGTCACACCGGACACGGGTTGAAGAGGGCGTGTGCTTTCAAGGCACGGCCGTGTAGGAATATCAAGATTGCACAGAATCATACACGGCAGACACACGGCTAAAAGGCACGACCGTGTAAGGAGACAAGAATTGGCACAGAATCATACACGGCTAAAGTACACGGCCGTGTATCCCCTGCCGGCTAGCATGTTCTGTTTTGTTATTTTTACGCACTTATTGAAGTGACGTCGTTTTGGGCTTGTATTTGCACGAATTGTAACCCTAGTATAAAAGCTCCTAGGGTTTAGAACAACTTAGAACATACATCTTAGAACATTAAACATATTTGAGAGGCTCCTTTCTCGGTTCTTCAAGAACTAAATCGAACTTACTGGATTAATTTTTCGTGGCGTTCATCCCGACTTATCAATCGGTCTTTCATCCCGATTGTGGCGTCTTCATTTTTTACCAAGGTTCTTGTCTCGCTTATAGACAACGGGTCACGGTTTCCATTTAGGTGTTTGGGCGTTTTAGGCAACGAATTCCGAACGTATTGGTATTGGGTTTCATCACGGGTTGGCGTGGTTCGTATCACCTTTGACTCATAAGGTGGTTATCATGTGACGGGTGTATACATGATGTTATAGCTTTTAGGAGAAACTTTTAAGCCCCCATTTGGGGTGTGACAAAGTCTATATGAAACAACCAATAGGATTTGAAAATCTATTTAAGGCAGATTATGTTTACAAACATAAAAAGGGCTTTTATAGGTTAAAACTGGCTCCTAGAGCATGATATGGACAACTTGGTCAATTTTTAATTAAGAATGGATTCAAAGAGGAAAAGTGGATACTACATTATTCTTAAAACATTATAACAATGATATTTGAGTAGTATAGATATATGTAGATGATATTGTGTTTGGTTATACTAATGAAGATTATTACAAGATGTAAGATGATGTAGGTAGAGTTTAAAATGTCACTAATGGAAGAACTTAACTTCTTTCTTAGACTCTAAATAAAGCAAACAGAGGATGGTATATGTGAACATAAAGAAAAGTACACCAATCAAATATTAAAAAAAATTAATTTTGGAAATGTAAAAGGTGCAGCGGCCCCTATATCAACTTCAACCAGGTAAGATATTGATTTAAAAGTTAAAAAGGTAAATAATAAGCTTTGTAGAAGCTTAATTGGTTCCCTATTATACTTAATTGCTTCTCGTCATGACATGTTATTCAGTGCTTGTTTATATACTCCTTTCAAAGTAATCCTACCGAAATACATTTAGCAGTAGTAAAAAGAATTTTTATATACATAGCAAATACTACTAAGTTAGGTATCTGGTATTCAAAAAATCAAAATTATGATTTAATTGGATACTCTGATGCAGATTATACAGGGTGCAAAATCGACAAAAAAAAAAGAACTTCTGGTATTTGTCAATTTCTAGGGGACAAGTTAGTTTCTTGGTTCTCTAAGAAACAAAACTCAATTGCTCTTTCCACTACTGAAGTTGAATATGTTTCCATAGGAAATTGTTGTACATAGATATTATGAATAAATCAACAATTGATGGATTATGATTTAGTATTTAAGAATATACCAATAAACTGCAATAATACTAGCACAATTAATTTAATAAAAAATCTAGTGCATCATTTTAGATCTAAGCATATAGAAGTTACACATCACTTTATTAGGGATCATGTAAATAATGGAGAAATAAGTATTGAATATGTTTCAACTAAAAATCAATTGGATGACATCTTCACTAAACCATTAGATAAAATAAATTTTGAGTTTATTAGAAATGAAATTGGTATTTGTTATCCTATTTAGTTATATGTTATAAAAAAAAGCTAAATATCATTGTTTCCAGTTCTTCTAAAATTTCAATTTAAGTCATTCTCTGTCTCTCTCCCACACTTTCCTCTTATTCTCAAGTATATCAATAGTCATTGTTCTTCATCGTCTCTTTATCTCTCTCTAACCAAAATCACCATGGTGCCTAGAAGATCAAGTAGAATACAAAATTGAACCTTTAATACCAAAACCATCAACATTGTTGATGAACCCATTGATTTGGAAAAGACAGTCAGTTAAAACCAAAATTCTCAAACCGAAAAAATAGGTGCAAAGCATCTAAAGTTGAATGTTTAGAAGAAGAATGAAAAAGTTGATGAAAGTGAGATTTAGATAGTTTCTCATAAGGTCAGTTCACAAAAGAATGGAGGAATTGAAAATTAGAATAAGAAAGTGAGGCTTCAATACACAAAGATGGAGAACCCTCCTTGCAAAAGAAGAAAGTAAAACTTAGAAAGAAACATGTGATTCCTTCTACGGAATGGAAAGTTGGACATCGTAAAAAGAAACATAGGGCTTCCAAGAAAGAGCATTCTATAAAGGTAGACATTATTGAATCCTCTTATTTGGATTTCAATTACTTTAAACATAATGGTTTCTATTGGAATGAATTTCTAGATCCTATAGGATGTAGCTGTGCGATTTAAGAGTAACTATATTTAGGGAACTAGTTGTTGAATTTTATGAGAATTTAGATGAGTCTCAAAGAGATATGTGGAGTTTGAAAGTACTAGGAAAGAAAATTTAGATTTCAAAGAAGGATATTGTGGACTGTTTTGGCCTAGCTAATGTAAATGATGATCTTGATATAGGGAAGATGGGTAAGGATGAACTTTTGCAGAATTGATTGATGGAGTTGAAATATCGAAAGGAAAGGATGTGTTTATTCTTGATTTTGAATTAATAGTTATAATCTTACATAAGGCAGTAATTAGTTGTATCTTACCAAAGAAGGGAAGTACAACTACAATGACTAGGAAGATGCTCTAATCATTTTAGCAATGAAAAAGAAAAGAACAGTAAATGTTGCTGCTCATATGATTAAGCATCAAATGATATAGTAATTAGTTGCATCTTATGGAAGTGTGCTCATGAAACATTTAGAGTTTAAAAAGATTAGATTACCAAATGTTTCTAGAGCACCTCAACAAATTAAGAAAATTAGAGAAATAGTGCTTAAACAAATGAGTAATTTAGTTAGAAGCAAACTGTGGTATGCTAATCATAATGCTTATTATGTGCATTCTAAATACAAAAGAAGAAAGTTGGTTGGGGTGGAATTGAATGCACAAACAAATGGGGGAAAAAAATGAAAATGAGAGTGAACAAAATAGGAAAAGAAGGAAAGGGAAGGTACTAATTACATATGCCGAGAAAAAGAAGAGCATTAATTTGTAGCCAATGATAGGAGGAAAATTATAAATCATGGAAGGAGAAAATGTAGAGGATGATTCCGACTCTAACTCAAAGGATGAATCAGAACCCACTGTTCTTAAAGAGACGGAAACTTAAGGAGCCTCAACAAGCTCATTCTGAACATGAGGCAATCAAAAGAGTAGATCATTCTCAATTTTCAAAGATTCTTGAAACAAATCAAGTTCAAGATCACTTTATTGATCTCTCAAAATAAAGAACTCAAGCTCAACCTGAACTAAATGAAGGACAAATCATTCTCTTTCAATCTGCTCCATATGATTCAAAGAGCAAAACTTTCGAGCCTTATAGAAGATTCAAAAGAAGTACAATAAAGAAGAAGTAGAATCATTTAGGATCTTATTCTCATCTAGCTTAATTTCAAAGACTCGGTTTTAGCTTCATTGATAAATATGTTCACATTCTATATGTTTTCTACTCTTTCAAGATTCTGATACATATGTTGATTATCTGATATATTATATTGAGGGAACGTTTTATTATTTGATGATATCAAAAAGGGGGAGAATTAAAATATAGAACTGTGATACATGAAATAGAATTGTTATACATGAATGATGATGGGAATACTGAAAAATGATTGTTATGAAGTATACTAAACTGACTAAAATGAAGCTAATTTTTTTTATGAGAAAGGGTTTTGGTATCATCAAAAAGGGGGAGAAAGTTATGTTTTGTCTTAAAGTATTTTAATGATAAAAAAATGTACTAAATATTTTTAATGAAGTTCATTTAGTGTACATGAATAATTATATTTACAATTTGACTAAGAGTTAGAAGATCAAAGAATAAGTGAAGGAAAGTTACGTTGTTTTTAATTACATAGAAGATAAGTCAAAAGATGTTACTGTTACGAGTTCTTATAAACAGGACAACTTTATATATTAACGTTAGTTGGTTAACTATCAATTTTGAAGACTCAGATCTATTTATTGAAGGTATTTAAGTAATATATTCAATCCATTTCACTAAAGTAAGACAAATATCCATGGGGATCTAAGTGTTTAATTTTGGAATTAAGAGATTGAGTTAAATTGTTCATGATTAATTTTGTATATTTGGTTCTTCTATAAGAAGATGAATATTTAGATAATATGTTTCACTAAAGTAGGAAAAATATCCATGGAAATCTAAGTGATTAATTATGGAATTAAGAGATTTAGTTAAATCATGATAAATTCATGATTAATCTCATATATTTGGTTCTGCTATAAGAACATCAATATTAAAAGGATTATATCAGAGATCACATACCTTTGTGAATTCAAGGATGAGAGAAAGAGTTCTTGGACGTTCATCAAAATTAGTGGATAATTGATTTCATCAATAGAGTTTGTGTAGATAATATTTATCACAATGTAAGGATGAATCTAGACTACTTTCGATAGAATTCCCATGACATATTATGAAGATATCAGATTTAAAATTCAAAATTTAGAAGATATCTACAAATCTCTTGGGATATTTCTGAAATGTTTAAAGCAAGATTACGGTAACAAACTTTCTAGTTGAAGACAAATAAGTGATGTAGCCATTACTCTTCTGTGAATAAATAGAGGCGAAATCCAAAGATTCATGATATAGTAGAAAATATAGAGTAATACAACATTTGTTTATATGAAACAAAGTATTATCAGAACTTAGAGACTAACTCAGAAGCTACTTTGTCTTTTACTTATTTTCATATTACACTCAAATTAATTTTTAAAGGATACAAATTCTCATTTCCTCATTTGTTCTTTTTTTATTATTATTATTAATTCTTGATAGCTAGATATGTGTATTTGTGAGAGCTTACTTGTAACTCTATAGATTTGTGAATAGTCTTAGAGATAGGCTAGATAGGTAGAGTAGGGTGTTTTTGAAGTGAAAATATTAGTAGAACAATTGTAATATCTCAAATTTATTTTGGACCGAGTCCCTGATAGTAGAGCTGGAAGGGAGGACCGATGCTTAAGGTAGAACCTCTATAAATAGCTTACCTGATTCTCTATTCTCTATATTTTAATTTCTATTCTATAATAGCTTGTAATTGTTTATAAATAGTTGTCATGCCATAATTAAATTGAGTAGTCAAAGGGTTTTTTTTTTTTTTAACTAGAATTTTTTTAAAAAAAAATTTAGCAAGTAATCAATTCACCTCCCCTCTTGATTACTTCATTCAGGACCAATAATACTCTATTATTCTTGATTCCAAAAGCTATTATCACATCATCTCTTATTCTATCCTAAGATTTTGAAATTTTCTTGCAAAATAATATATTGAGGGGATTTAAGTGAGATAGAAGTGCAATACTCTCAATACTACATACGCACGAACAATTCCATATAAGTTTTCAACCTTATGTTATGTATGGACAACCATATGCAATGCAACATCACACGCGGTTCCCCGGTAACTAACATGAAGTCGAAGGCTTATGCCCCATAAACCTTGGGTTGGGGATTTGCATCACTATCATTAGTGTCCAGATCTCATAACCCAATTATTTTATTCTTATCTCTTCATTGGAATTAGTCTTTTAAATTTAATTTTGTAAGCTTTAGTTGTAATTTAGTACACCGAGCATAAACACCCTCTAGGATAGATCGGATTCGAAACCATCAAAGGCTAGACAATCCCCTAACCACTTAGTTTGCCCTTAGTAGAGCAGCAATCCTACTCGATTACTTCTAGTGCACCCTATAGTAGTGATGACCTCTAAAACAATGCAATGTCTCATGCAATATATGTTGGATTTTATATTAGCCAAATATCATTATGTTAATTCGATTTGGATAGCCAATCAAATTAAACAATTTAAATGAGACAACTAACTCATAAGAAAATAAAATTTCACAATAAATCAACATATAAAACAAGATCAACAATAATATATTACCACCCAATTTCATCAACCATTCCATCACTCAGGCTATCAAACATCAAATATCTACTTCCTTATCAAAATGAAAACAATCAAATGTCACCCTACTTCGAAACATTCTCAGTTTGCCACAATCCAATTAATCAGCACTTCAATACATGACCACTTGTATACATCACATCATTATCCATCACAAATGCTAAATCCACATCGCTACAATCCAGACTTTATAATTAAATTTTCCACAACAAGAAGAATCAAGCATTACATGTCATGGATAAAGTAAAGAAGACTAGATCATCCATCAACCATTCACTTATAATCACAACGAAGCAACCCATGTTGCAGTACTTCACGTGTTCAACAACCATGCCCCTAACCCATCAACTGTAAAATCAACCAATTATGATTGATTTATAGCTTAATTCCATCAATTATTCAATTAGCCAGCCATGAAACATCAATTGTTTACACCCATTAGCAATAACAGAATCATCCTTTTTACTCAACCAATAGATCACCACTTATCAAGCATATTTTAATTCATTCATTCTTTCACAATTATATTTCATCTTTCACTTTATAATGTACACATATACATATCTATAGTTTATACATATATATTGTCTAACAAAATTTGTATATACAAATAAGGTTATTTTTCTCTATCTTTATTAATTAATAGGTAGCTATTTATATTTAGATTTGCAAATATTTGCATGTATTAATATAATATATACTACCAATTGCAATTATTATATAATATATAATATTTATTTGTTATTATCATGTAATACTATTTGCAATTTTTTTTATACAATATGTAATATTATTTGCAACTATTATACATTATATAATATATAATATACATAGCAACCATGGTGTGGGGAATGTGTGGGTATATATATCTATATATATACATGAGACCAACAATGTACATCATATTGTCGTCATTCACACTTCCATTCATAACTTCATTGTCTTAATCTAACAACTCCTCTATTATTATTATTATTATTATTTTATTTTATTTTACACTATACGAAATGAAATTGGTAAGTAATCCAATACATTCTATTAAATTATACTTGTATATTAGTCCAAAATCCTTATATATACTTTATTTGTATTTTATACATAAGCTTATGGGTTTAGGAATATATATATATATATATACATACAAATAAACTTCACAAAGAAGGTTTTAGCTAAGAAAAGAAGACAAGAAAATAAATAAATAAATAAATTAGGTGAGCTTGTCTCCTAATTTCAATATCATTTCATTTTTTTTATAGTGATCAACCATATAGAAATAATAAAATTTATAATCATAAATATATACACATACATACATTTATATTTAGGTTATATATATGTACTTTATATTAAACTTAAACTTCTTTTCTATAAACTATTATTAGGTTTATATATATTGTATATATATCAGACTTTATATTTGTTGGAACTGGAAGAAAGAAAAAGAAAATGAAAAGAAAAGTAGAAAGAAATGAAAAAAATATTAAAAGTATCATAAGAAGAAAGCAAACACAAGAAAAGAAAAGAAAGAAAGAAAGAAAAAATAGAATGAATAGAAGAGAAAGAAAAGCGGAAGAAGGAATGAAAAAAGGGAAAAAAATATCATAATACTATAGCAGCTAAACATAACAAATTATAAACATATACAACTATATTGCAATCAATATATAAATATTATAGTATATTATAGAGTTTTCCACTTATCTCGATTTTCTAGCTTTAAAACTTAAAATAACCCTCAAGAAGTTACATAAATTCAGGTCTTTTATCTAGTGACGAATGAATAAAAAAGTTAAAGCTAAATTTAGTAGTTAAACTCGTTAAAACATAAAATAAAAAATCAAATCAATAATTTTTTTTTATTTTTCTGGATTTAATCTCAAATTTAGAGTTTAAAATTTACTTAGCAAGTGGGATCGTGATGCAGAGTACTCCTTCCAAGGATGATAATGGTGCTTACGATTTTTGATTTAGAGTTAGTATGTGAAAATTATGGATTTTTGAAGTTTTGGGAGAGTTTGAATTTTCATAACCAAGAAGGAGAGTTAAAGAAGAAGAGAAAAAGAAAGAAAGGAGCAGATCAAAAGGAAAAAAAAATGAAATGAGGAGAGAGAGAATACACATGGATTTAAGGAAAAAGTATAGTGGATAAATATCTAATTATTGTTCGTTTACCGAACTCTTCAATGCGAAAATAAACGAATATGATCAATATAGTATCCCCACTGCAACGTTATTACAATGATTTCAACAATAAAATATTTAAGAAAAAATTGCACGAATAGAAATGTGACCATGCGATCGCATTGGCCTAGTACAATCAATTGTTGTTGTCATACCAAAACTATGCTTGGAGATTGTCATCAACTTTCTTATCAACTTGGAATGCTTTGGCTAGGACATCATCCCAAATGGCTGGCTTCAATCCGAAGACTGCATTAGCAATTGTAGTTGTTCCGGGGAATTGACTGCTCAAACCAGCGAAAGCTACCGCTTTGGTTTTTCCCACATTGAGTTGAAAGTGGATTGTACCAATTGGAAACACGAAAACGTCTCCAGGGTTCAGGACTTTGGTAATGAGCTTGTTTTCTAGTTGGTTGGACAAGACAAACCCAACATACAATTGGCCCTCGATGACCACTAGAATCTCAGTTCCACGGGGATGAATGTGGGGTGGGTTAAGGCCATAAGGAGCAAAGTCAAGACGGGCCAAGGAGATACCGAGTGTATTGAGACCTGGCAAATTCTCGACTGTGACAGCGGTAACGTTTGATCCAAGTGGGTTGTTTGTGTTTCTAGGAGTGTTTAGCCCTTGGAAGAGAAAATCTTCGGCTCTTACTTTGTTGGGATCTTTGCAGAACTTTCCATTTACAAACACTGTCCCAAACGAAAAATATGGTCAAGATTTAATATTTGCTACCAATACACAGAGTTAAAACCAAAGTTGGTTAATTCGAAAATAGTTCCAAAGATTTAGAGTTTATACCTCCATCTACAGGATTCTTGATCGCAACACAAATGTCTTGAAGGGGACTGGGATCATATGCTAAGGAAGTGGTGGTTGCCAATGCCAAGAGTGTGAGGACGAGAATGGATTTCATTTTGCCCGGAATATGGATCTACTAATACTGATATCTGTCTCTTAAACTTCAAGTGCTTTTGCTAATCGTGTGAGGTGATGCAAGGTTCCATTAGCTATTTATAGGGGCAATCGTATATACTAAGCTGATAGCTCGTTACTTGATGACACAAGAAAACAACCAAGTCTTGTATAGCCTCCTCATCTTTCCAGAGTATGCGCAAGCTTTACTTTGTATTCGTTCATTTATATATTATCCTTTTAGTCTTTTTCGTCCTTGAATTTGTCAAGCTTGAGGAAACGTGCATATAAACCTGCAGGCGTCGTAATAATTTAAAGATTTTAGCAACTATGTTTCTTCCAAGTATAGCATTCTCATTTCTATATTTTATTTCTACGACGGTGTCATACCAGGAAAGGCCGTAAGGATGTTTCGGTGTTTCTTCTAACGAAGGAAAAATATTCAAGGTGAGGGATTTGTACTTTTAAATTACAAAGATTTCAAGAAAGGAAGCTCTCCAAAAATTCGGAGTTTGCTATTTGCGTTTGTATTAAATTGTGTGCTTTTATTGCTCGTTGTCCTCTTCAACGATACCAATGAGCCACATAAATTAATTATTAGTATATGAGTATTAATAAAACTCTAATATATGAAAACATAGTTTTTCAAAAAATATCCATCATATAATAATAAATAATTGATATATACACATCACTCATCCAAATACTTAATATCAATAAATCTTGTTCGTTGTTGGAGCTTATGCTTGAGCAATCATGTGGCCTTTATAGTGGAAATATTTTATCCATGCAGTCCCATGATTTATCCGTTTTAGGTCTTCGACGTAATGTCTTGGTGTCATGTTATTTTTATTTTAGGCACTTGTTATTTATATTGCTTCCAATTTAACGTAGGTGGAAAAGAAGTTAATTAATATATGAGGGTATAAGGGATCCTCTAGATCAATGCTAATAGTTATTAGCTAAGAGTATAAATAATACATAAATTAATTTATATTATAAATAATAGAAATAAGAGAAAGAAATAACTAATAAAAGTGAAACTAATGGAAAATTTTAATTTATTTGTATTTGGTTTGGGATTATTATTGTTAAGAAAACTGAAAACCAGAAGAGAAAGTAATACGAAACGTACAAAGAAAACGGAGTCAAAGTTTCTGGCCAAGAAAATAAATTAATAAATTACTATCAAGGAAGACTGATTAAGAACTCGAGTAGTGACCTTGATTTCTAGTTGCAATGAAGCCCCTTCTAGTTCTTATCTTTTTGGCGGCATCATGTTCCATTTGCCTATCTTATGACCCCAGTCCCCTTCATGACATTTGTGTAGCAATCGATGATCCCCAGGATGGAGGTATATATATTATTCTCTTTCCAACACTTTGCATTGTGTTAGTTTTGCATATTTCATTCGATCACAAAAACACTATCACAGGTGCAAATAGAGGAAATCCATTTTCAAATGGTATAAACTGAGAATGAATTTTACACATGGCATATACCTTTTATAAATTATGTTTTTTAACTTTACGTCATAATTGTGTTAGCTGTGCTCCAAGTACATCCATCGTTTGTACTCGTAGGCATGGCATGCATACATTCTTTATACGCACTGTCGTTTGACAATTATAATCTAGTTAAATTTGAGGCAAATGTATATTTATTATATACAATGTATGGTGTAGCATTTGTTATCAGTTTGTGTTACTTACAGTTTTAAATTAAATGTGAATATGATCCTCTCTATTGTAATTATCTCTTCAAATATATTTGCATTATGTTTGACGTGATAAACAATGTCTTTTTATCATAATATTTTACCTATGGAGCTAATTTTTCTTTTCTTTTTTTCTTTTATTCTTGTAAATTATTTTAAATAAGATTTTTACTAGGGAAATTTCTCTTGATTATGTAAAGGGACAAGGATGAACACAACTAGGATGGTTTTCTATTGTTACCCTCCTAAATTAGAAAATTAATGATATAAATTTTTAAATTTCATCAAAAATTACCAATTTAGCCATAGAAAAGTCAAATTTTGCAATTCTCAAATTAAATCTTTGATTCCCATTATAAAGGAATAGCCATAAATGTGGATTAAAAACTACATAATTTCTACCTTTTGGTGTCTTTTGGATGTAAGAATTGCAATACAATTAACATTTCTTTTTTATTGTAGTATTTGTGAATGGAAAGTTTTGTAAAGATCTAGAAAAAGGCAACTGGAAATGATTTTCTATTTAAGGGTTTGCATTTTCCTCGTGATACCAACAACCCAGTTGGATTGAATGTCACTTCTATCACAGTTGAGAATCTCCTAGGTCTCAATACACTTGGCATTTCTTTAGCTCGTATTGACTATGCTCCCTATGGCCTAAACCCTCCTCATATCCATCCTCGTGGCACCGTGCTCTTAATGGTTTTGGAGGGTGAATTGTATGTTGGTTTTGTTCTGTTTAACCAATAGAACAATACATTCATCACTAAGGTCTTGCATCCTGGAGATGTTTTTGTGTTTCTAATTGGAACTATCCACTTTCAACTCAATGTAGGTAAAACCAAAGCAGTGGTGTTTTCTACTTTGTGTAGCCAATTTCCTGGAACAACTACAATTTCCAATGCAATCTTTGGATCAAAGCCATCTATTCAAGATTACATCTTAGCTAAGGCCTTTCAAGTCGACAAGAAAGTTGTTGATTATCTCTAAAAGAAGTTTTGAGATGACAACAACAATTAAATTAGATTATCCTAAAATGTGGTTGAGTGTCCACATTAGATTTTATTAAAATAACCATAGCAATATTGTCTATTTTTGTTGTGGAAGTAACTAGCTTCCTAATAAGATGCTGAATAAATCATTAGATATCTAAGATAGCATTATTGTAACAAAGGTATTGTTGTGATAAGATTTCTATAGTACGAAGCGTTGTAATAATGTTGTAAAAAATTTTATCATTCTTTTAAGAATTATTTATGTTGTATTGGGAATTCTCTCCTCTCTCTACTGCGGATTCAGATACGAATTCCTTCACACACAACCAAATCATCAACAACAATCAAATAAATCCAATTTTTAGGATTTTCTAGATTTTAGTACTAATGCATAAAATCAAAGATATGGATAAAATTATCAATCTATAGATGCCAAGAATGATAAAATTAAATTGTTTCACAATCTAATCATAGAATGATAGAAACCACGTTCTATAAATCAATCACTACGGTTAAAGAATTCCAAGAATTCAATAACGATGCTCGCCACAAATTCTATATGAATCAAGAATTTGATAAGAACAATATGAATATATTGAAATTCGATTCTCAATATTCTCAAATCTCCAAAAGAAGAATCACACACTCAAGTGTCTCTGTGTTTACAACCAAAAAAATGATCTTCCCATGAAAAACCTTAAGGTCCCTATTTATAACATCAAAAAAAATTGGTGTGAAAACATTCAAGGCCGGCAGCCTTCACTTAGGTCGGCAACAAAAGCCGACGGCCTTCTCTTAGGTCCGCACTAAAAGCTGGCGGCTTACATTTTAGGCCGGCTCCAAGGCCAGCGGCCTTGAAGTGAACTCGGCCGGCCTTTATTTAAGGACGGCTTAAGGTTGGCCGGACTTCACCTTAGGTCCTCCCAACACCTATGTCCTCCTTTTTTTGGTGCTCGTATTTTCGCTCTTCGAATCGTATCATTCCCTCCATGTTGAAAATGATTCGACCTTCATTTGTATTGTCCATCCTACTAGGCCACATAAACAGACTCCTCTTTCCCTTGAGCTTTTTAAGGCAAATTAGTCTTGTGTGTTGTACTTCAGTTGCACTCATAGGAAGAAGCTTGTATGTCTTGTCCTGTTGCTGAATGGTATACTCATTAGTGTATCCATCATACTTGGCTCTAAGGTCATACTGCCAAGGTCTTCCAAGGATCAAATGTGTAGCTTCCATGGGAGCTACATCACAAACAATTTCATCAGTATAATCACTAATATGCAATGGAACACGAACCTATTTGTGTACATGAACAACTCCCTATGGACTTAACCAATGAAGTGCATAAGGTCTTGAATGCTGCTCCACCTGCAAACCTAACTTTGTAACCCAGCTTGCTGAAGCAACATTAGTGCAACTGCCTATGTCTATCATAATCAAACAAGTCTTTTCCTGCACCATGCCCTGGATATGGAATAAATTGGCCCTCTGATTAGGAACAGTTTCATCCTGCTGAACCATTAGCATATCTCCCTGTACTGGACTCGCTATAATGTCTTCATCTTCCTCTTCTGCCTCAGTACTCTTCTGTTCTTCTTCCTCACTCTCAACTTTATCCCCCTTGATGACCATAACCCTTTTATTAGGACATTGAGAAGCAATATGGCCAAGTCCTAAACACTTGAAACATTTGATATCCCTGCTCCTCTTTTGTTGTGTTTGGTCAATAACCTCATTAACGACTGCTTTTCCCTTTTCCTTCCTTTCCTTCTCCCTCTCACCATCATCTAATTTATGGTGTTGATATGATTTCTGATCCCCCCATCTCTGATCCCGCCTACACTGATGCTGCTCTACCCGACTGGCTAATTTAATCACATCCTCAAGAGTCTGATAATGCTGGAGTTCCACTACACTGGCAATATCCATCTTCAACCCATTGATGAAACGAGCTATGGATTCATCTGATGTTTCCCTGATATCACATCTTGCCACTAATGTCTCAAACTCCTTCACATACTCTTCTATGCTCTTCTTACCCTGCCTCAAGGATTGCAACTCCATCAGCATCTCCTGTTTATAGTAGTCTGGCACAAATCTGCATCTCATCAACCTTTTCATCAAGGGCCATGAACGCACTTTCTCCTCATCAGCCCTACGTCTCTCAGCTTGTAATTTGTCCCACCACAAACTAAGCATATTCAGAGAATGCTAAAGATGCCATCTTCACCTTCATGTGCTCATCCCACTCATAACAGTCAAACACCTTCTCTACCCGTGGCACCCAGTCTAGGAATTCCTTTGGTTTACTACTACCAGTGAAAGGTGGAATTTTCAACTTGATGTTTTCAATCCCCTTACACCTGTCAACATTGTTTCCTCTCCTATTCCTTCCACTACTAGCATCAGATTCACTACTAGAGTGTCTCCTCCTATTTCCTGCACCACTATGGCTTCTTCTATCCCTAACCTCCAATCTCTCCATAATCAATCTAAGATTTTCTTGGACGCGGATTTGGATACGAATTCCTTTACACACAACCAAATCGTCAACAACAATCAAATAACTCCAATTTTTAGGGTTTTCTGGATTTTAGTACTAATGCATAAAATCAAAGATATGGATGAAATTATCAATCTATAGATGCTAAGAATGATAAAATTAAAATATTCCGCAATCTAATCATAGAATGATAGAAACCACGTTCTATAAATCAATCACTACGGTTAAAGAATTCCAAGAATTCAATAACGATGCTCACCACAAATTCTATAAGAACTAAGAATTTGATAAGAACAATACAAATATATTGAAATTCGATTCTCAATATTCTCAAATATCTAAAAGAAGACTCACACACTCAAGTGTCTCTGTGTTTACAACAAAAAAATGATCTTCCCATGAAAAACCCTAAGGTCCCTATTTATAACATCCTAAAAAATTGGTGCGAAAACATTCAAAGCCAACGGCCTTCACTTAGGCCTGCAACAAAAGCTGACGGCCTTCTCTTAGGCCGGCTCTAAGGCCGGCGGCCTTGAAGTTAACTCTACCGGCCTTTATTCAAGGCCGACTTAAGGTTGGACAGACTTCGCCTTAGGTCCTCCCGACGCTTATTTCCTCCTTTTTTTGGTGCTCATATTTTCTCTCATGGAATCGTATCACTCTCTCTCTCCCCCTTCTCTCCCTCCCTCCCTCTCCATTTAGATTTAGTTAAAGAGGCTTCAACTTGTTCTACATGGGACAAATCATCTTTAAGTAGTTAACTACTTGCATACTTTAGCTACAAATGAAAGTAGAATATTATATTTGAATACATAAAACAACAGATAATTGTTATTTTTTCATCATTTAATTATGTTAATGGTTAAATAATTTGAAACAAAAATTAAAAAACATGATTAGTATTTCAGCGTTCTTTAAGCAGATGAGTTATGATTTTTTGCTTTTGATATGAACTGTGTATCGTTTTATCATTATCTATTAATATTAGTTAAACAAATGCATGTTAATTTCAAATTAGTCCATAGCGATAAGTTAGAATAAGTCAAGATGTTTATTAGCCATCTCAAGGCTTGAGGTTGGGTGACAATAGAAGCTAAGGGTTTGATTTTTCTTTTTTTATTATTTATTTATTTTAACTATAAATCAATGGGAAGCTGAAGCAGTTTATAAGGGTGCCCATCATGCGAAGTTATTATTAACAATGCAAAAAGTAAGTCAACCGAAGTAGAACTTTTGTCATGGCTCGCAAGGTACCCTAACTGTAACAACCCACCATGGTTACCTAGCCTCAAATAGGCAACTGCGAAGTGTCTTAATCATCACATCAAACTGACCTATCCAATTGCAAATAAAAAAATCAAATGCCTCTAGCATTCTTCTATTCTAATCAGATTATTCGATATTCAACATAACATATAATATACGTTTTCCAAAAGTAAACCTAATCTAGGTCCTATAACACCATAAGTTGAAATTCTACTAATCTTGATTAAAATATTTACAATAAATGGTTATTCAGTTCTCTAACATATTTTACATGAGAAATCTATTTCATTTCTCAAATCCATGCTCCCCATTCCAGTAGTTTCATGATGAGATTTACTTACTTTAGTAATGCATTTACGTAGCAAGTTTACGTAGTCGCAATCTATATCATAAATCTATAGGGGAGTGAACTATTATCGCTTAATGAGATGGAAGTATAACACTCCCAATACTACACACGCACAAACAAATTAAGCATGTTTTCAATTGTATGCTATGCATGATCATCCATATGCAATGCAACATCGTAGGTAACTTTCCAACAACTAGCTTGAAGTCTAGGGTTTAAGGCCCCCCTTAACATTAGGTTAGGGATTCTCATTACCATAAATGCTCAGGTATCTTAATCAACTTATGTTCCATCTTATCTCTTTATTATTGAATATCTTAAAACTTAAAAGTCTTAATCTCCAGTGTCAATCAACACACCAAACACATAACGGTGTCATTCAACTCACCGAGAGCACACCCTTAAGGACATGTAAGACCCTCATACTCGATTCCATAAAAAAAATGCAATAGTCCCCCTTAGTCATATAGTTCATAGATGGCGGAACAGTAATCCTTGCACAATTACTTCTTATGTGTCATGTAGTAGTAATGGCCTTTAATCACAATGCAATATATTATGTAATGCATGTTGAATTTTGCTTAAGTCATAATAATTAGTTTATTATTTCGAGATGATCAAATAAGGTATAAACATACACCAACAACAAAATATCGAACACTATAGATTTTTACAATCACTAAATTGGACACTCATGAGATCCATTAGTACACATTGCCTAAGTTGATGAGATTCAAGTCCCAATGAGAAGAAAAATAAATAAATAAAAAAATGAATGAGATCACCACCACTAATCCCAAAGTAACTAACATATTAAACAAATATGAGAAAGTGGTAGACGAAAGTATTCTTACTAATATCTTGCTAGTTAAAAAAGAAAAGAAAAGAAAAGAAAAAATCAAACCACATAATAAATGCCAATCCAATCGATCAACTAGTGCAATAACAAATATCTTTTAGTGGGCAAATCAATCTTCTATCACTCAATTAAACACAAAAAAAGGAAAAAAAATCATATACCATGAAGTAAATATAACACAATCCTTACCTCATTAGAATCCAGTATCTTATTTAAACACAGCAAACATAACTCCATTTCAAATACCGATTTCATAGCCACTCTACTATCAAACCATAAAACATGAAATAAATACAACACAAATTCACTATCTTATCAAACGAATTTCATACCCTCTACCTTCATCAATTACTTCTGCAGTCCTATATGCATCTACATCTTGAGCTTTTAGAAGAGAAAATTTTCGTCCACTATAGGTACCTATTGAGAAGTAATGGCAAATGCTAGTGCCACATCAACTTCTAATACTCTAGAAGCAAGTACATCGTAGTTTCATTTGTAATTCTCTACATGTATTTAAAGCTTATAGTGTCAACATTCATCAAATAAATATAGGTCCTCTAAGATCACAAGCAAGTGAGAGCTTTGCTTCAGTTGCAAGTGTGAAGATCATTTATATTTAGCTAAAGCTTGACATAGCATATTGTATAATCCCAAATTCTCGTTATTAAATGTAGAAATATTCATATGCAACCTTATAAACATAGAATACAAAAGAATCTATTATTGTGTTTAGTTTAAGTGAAGAAATGAAAATACTCTACACAATCCAGCACGCTCACACTAGCCATAAAACTAGTAGCTAATCATTACATTCACATGTACGAACACAGAACATACAACACCACAACAACACTCCTACGCATCACACAAATGCACACATAAAGAGACTTGATACGATTCTAAGAGTTAAAATACGAGCACCAAAGATATCCAAGTCAATCCGAGCTTTAGGTGGTAGTACGGGGTCTAAAAAAGGAGGACATAGGCGTCGGAGGACCCAAGGCGAAGTTCGGCCAGCCTTAAGCTGGCCTTTATCCAAGGCTGTCGGCCTTGGTGCCGGCGTATATAAGTAGGCCGCCGACCTTAAATGGCCTCGCACAATTGTTTTTAGGATGATATAAATAGTCGTCTTTAGGGTTTATTCGAGAACAGATGTCATTTTGGTTGTAAACAGAAACACTTTGAGCGATGTGAATCTTCTTTGGAGATTCTTGAATATTGGGAATCGATTTCACTTTATTCTTGTCGTTCTTATCAAATTCTTGGTTCCTATAGAATTTGTGGCGAGCATTGTTATTAAATTCTTAGAATTCTTTAACCTTAGTGATTAATTTATAGAACGTGGTTCGTATCGTTCTATGATTTGATTGGGAATCAGTTTAATTTTATCAATCTTAGCATCTATAGATTGGTAATTTTATCCATATTCTTTTATTTTACTTTGTTAGTACCAAAATCTAGAAAACCCTAAAATTGTTATTGACGATTTGATTTGTGTGAAAAGGATTTGATTCAATTTCGTATCATTTGGTATCAGAGCAAAGGTGAATCGACGCGAGTTAAATCAGAGCAAAGGTTAGTGGATTTGAGAATTGACGCGAGTTTAATCAATAAGGCTGTTGAATCTCAATTCAATTGTAGTTTTAATTCAATACTACCGTTAGTTGGAAAATTTAGGAATTTATTTTGATAAGTATTGCTGTGAATTGAATTGTTGGGTGTTGAATTGCTGTGAATTGGTGTTTTGGACTGTTGTTGAGAATTGGGGTTTTTGTGAATATCTTTGCTGAATTCAATTGTTGGGTGTTGAATTGCTGTGAATTGGTGTTAACAACAACAATTTTGATTGGTAGAGATGTCATCACATGGAAGTGTTAATAACAACAACAATGGGAATGATGTTGATAATAGGGGTGAGGTTGTGACTAAGGCTGGGTTCAATCAAATGCAAGAAAATATTAGATTGATTATGTAGAGATTCGGGGTTAGGGATAGAAGAAGCCATAGTGGTGCAGGAATTAGGAGGAGACATTCTAGTGGTGAATCTGATGCTGGTAGTGAAAGGAGTAGGAGAGGAAACAATGATGACAAGCATAAGGGGATTGAAAACATTAAGTTGAAAATTCCACCTTTCATTAATAGTAGTAAACCAGAGGAATTCCTAGATTGGGTGCCACGGGTTGAGAAGGTGTTTGATTGTTATGAGTGGGATGAGCGCATGAAGGTGAAGATGGCATTTCTAGCATTCTTTGAATATGCTAGTCTGTGGTGGGATAAATTACAAACTGAGAGATGTAGGGCTGATGAGGAGAAAGTACGTTCATTGGCTTTAATGAAAAGGTTGATGAGATGCAGATTTGTGCCAGATTACTATAAACAAAAGATGCTGATAGAGTTGCAATCCTTAAGGCAGGGTAAGAAAAGCATAGAAGATTATGTAAAGGAGTTCAAAACACTAGTGATAAGGTGTGATATTAAGGAATCATTAGATAAATCCATAGCTCGTTTCATCAATGGGTTGAAGATGGACATTGCCAATGTAGTGGAACTCCAACATTATCAGACTCTTGAGGATGTGATTAAATTAGCTAGTTGGGTTGAGTAGCATCAGCACAGGCGGGATCAGAATTTACGAGATCAGAAATCATATCACCACCATAAGTCAGATGATGGTGAGAGGGAGCAGGAAAGGAAGGAAAAAGGAAAGGCAGTCACTAGTGAGGCTGTTGACCAAACACAACAGAAGAAGAGTAGGGATATAAAATGTTTTAAGTGTTTAGGACTTGGCCATATTGCTTCTCAATATCCTAATAAAAGGGTTATGGTCATAAAGGGGGACAAAGTAAAGAGTGAGGAAGAAAAACAGAAGAGTATTAAGGTAGAAGAGGAAGATGAAGACATTATAGTGAATCCAGTTCAAGGAGACTTGCTAATGGTTAAGTAGGATGAAGCTGTTCCCAATCAGAGAGCCAATTTATTTCATATCCAAGGCATGGTGCAGGGGAAGACTTGTTTGATTGAGATTGACACAGGCAGTTGCACTAATGTTGCTTTAGCAAACTGGGTTACTAAGTTAGGTTTACAGGTGGAGCAGCATCCAAGACCTTATGCACTTCATTGGTTGAGTCCACATGGAGTTGTTCATGTATACAAACAGGTTCATGTTCCATTACTTATTGGTGATTATACTGATAAGATTGTTTGTGATGTAGTTCCCATAGAAGCTACACATTTGATCCTTGGAAGACCTTAGCAGTATGACCTCAAAGCCAAGTATGATGGATACACCAATGAGTATGCCATTCAGCAACAAGGCAAGGCATACAAGCTTCTTCCTATGAGTCCAATTGAGGTACAACAAATAAGGTTGATTTTCCTTAAGAAGCCTTAAGGAAAGAGGAGTCTATTTATGTGGTCTAGCAGGATGGATGGTACAGATTCGAGGTCGAATCTTTTTCAACATGGAGGGAATGATACGATTCCAAGAGCTAAGATACGAGCACCAAAGAAATCTAAGTCAATCTGAGCTTTATGTGGCAGTACGAGGTCCAAAAAAGGAGGACATAGGTGTCGGGAGGACCCAAGGCAAAATTCAGCCAGCCTTAAGCCGACCTTGAATAAAGGTCAGCTAAATTAGTTCCAAGGCCATCAGCCTTGGTGCCGGCGTATATAAGTAGGTCGCCGACCTTTGGTGCGGGCCTATGTATTTAAGTCGCCGGCCTTGAATGGCCTCACATAATTGTTTTTAGGATGATATAAATAGTCGTCTTTAGGGTTTATTCGAGGACATATGTTATTTTGGTTGTAAACAGAAACACTTTGAGCGGTGTGAGTCTTCTTTGGAGATTCGTGAATATTGGGAATTGATTTCACTTTATTCTTGTTATTCTTATCAAATTCTTGGTTCCTATAGAATTTGTGGTGAACATTGCTATTGAATTCTTGGAATTCTTTAACCTTAGTGATTGATTTATAGAATGTGGTTCCTATCGTTCTATGATTTGATTATGAATCAGTTTAATTTTATCAGTCTTGGCATCTATAGATTGGCAATTTTATCCATATTCCTTGATTTTACTTTGTTAGTACAAAAATCCAGAAAACCCTAAAATTGTTATTGACGATTTCATTTGTGTTAAAAGGATTCGATTCAATTTTTTATCAAGACTCGTAATAGGGCTCCCACAATCACTGCCCATGCACACACACAGTCTACAACTAGTGACACCTACCAAGCACAAAACTGAGCATGCAATAGACATCACTTTGCACATGCAGCACTGACATGCACCGAGCACACTAATCATGCATTCTTATAACACCACATGGCCCTCATCGATTCATCCATACATGGAGCTTGGCCACAACATTTTTATGCAAAATTCACAATAATGAATATATATACACGAATACATAATTATACTACATACCACATTACAAACAAAAAGTATATCATGGAGTTTCTACTCACATGGGTCTCATTTTTCTTTAAGGAGTAAAGTAATTCTTAGCTATTTGTGAAGGGCCAAATTCATTTCCTAAATACTAGGAAAATGACACTATTACTTACTATTCATGCTAAAATTATCTTATCTCGTATATTCTTAATGATTTCCGCTATTTCCTAGCTCTTTCAAAAATATCGTCTTGCATCGGTTTACATTTCACACCTCCGGTGAATGATATAAATTTTGGTGACACAGTGCTTTAAAAATTGGCTTTCACTTGTTGTAATTATTTTAAATGTTTGGACACCGTACATTTGAGCAATTACAAGGTGCGTGAATATCAAACTGAAAGAATACATGATTTATATCCATTATTCAAAACCATATTGCAAGCCGCTTAAATGACCGGCGGACTTGAAATGGAAAAAAATGTCCATAGGAATAGGAAATAATGTTAAAATTGCTAGTAGAATTTAAGTAATTTTTCGATTCACTATCTAATTTTTGAAATTATTAAATTTTACATTTAATCAACATTTATTTTTTAAACTTATTGTCCTACTTGTAATTATTTTATAATCATATGTTTTGCCAAATGTGCATTTACTATATCATCTTTCTCAATAAAAGGAGAGCAAATTTTATTGGATATGAAATATTTAATAATTTTGAATATCATGTATAAAAAGAAAAAAGGTAGTGGGTGGTCTTTGTTGATAATGACTCGATTAACATATATACTTCATGTCACTATTCTCTTGCACATATTCCACATATATTTCTCGTTGGACCAACTCTCCTATCCCAATTGGATGAAATCTAAATTCATGCATATTTTAATTAGGTTAATATTACATTTGGTACATTAGCTTTATTTATTTTTATATTTAATTACTTAAATTTTAAAAGTTTTTATTTTATACTTAAATTTTATTTATTTTTATAATTAATTTTCTAAACTTTATCTATTTTTATAATTAACTACCTAAACTTTACCGATTTTTACAATCAACTAATTTAAGTAATATAAATAATCTCAAAAAGTTTATACATAATAAATTGATACTTTTAAACTTCATGTAATTATAAAAACAAATAAATTTTAGATATACTAAATGTCACATTAAACCTAAATATTTCAATTCGTTATGTAGACAATAGACCTGTTCTGTGACATGGGTTGGGACTCCGTGTGCTGGAATTAGTAAAGGCGGAATAAACACGAAATTTCAATTACATAAACAGTTACACAACGGTAAATTATACTCATCTTTCCTTCAAATTTTCAAAATAGCATCAATAGATTTAATTTCTTTTCTTTCAATTTTTTTTTTAAATTTCACCGGACTTACTGTCATAAAAAACTTAACACAAAGGGCGAAGAAGAAATAATCTTACCAAGCTACATAAAAAGAGATTTCTAGAAGTCTAAAAAAGTAATAGCTCGAAATAATACCCTTGGACTAATAAGTTATTTAATATATTTTTAGATAATCAAGATTTTATGATGAAAAATTTGTAATTTTCATAACTTTTAATATGTTTTAAGTAATATGAATTTATTAATGAAAAATTCGTAATATTAGGAATTTTTATGAGTTCATGGCATAATTAGAAACCCTTTGTTCAAAATTCATAATTTTCGTGTGACTTCTTTGCTACAAATCCGAGCTATAGTATAAGAATTTACTAAAATCCTAGTTGTACAATCCCAAGTGCTTAAAGTTATTTAAAACAATTCATACTTCTTAATCACAATATCATTAAGACATGAATGGAGAAAATAGGAAAATGTTGAGGTATAATCATACAGCTAACATATTACTTATTCTTGTATCATGAGCTGAAAAATGTTTGCATTCATTCCTATTTATGCTTAAGCAAGACAATGTTTAAAAACGTATTATCTTTTACTCGCCTTTTCATAACATGTTCGATATTGAGACATTCACGTATACGCATTGAAGGAAAAGGAGAGACAGTGTTCCATGTAATGGGTTGCTAGTGGCATAGGAAGTATACGTAAGGATATCTAATTATAATTTTCTTAATGTCTATAAGTTATCATAGAGGATGCTCTTAGGCACATGTCAAGCCACTCTCGTGGAGTGGGTAGGGAGGATAGATCCCCTAGTCAGCCTAGCCATCATTAGAAGTAATACTGCGGCAGATGAAATGCATCAAAAGTTAGCGAACTTGACACAAAAATATGAAGAACTCCACTAGTCAGTTGAATATTCAAACTTCGCATGATGTGTAGACTTATTCATGGCTCCTACACCCATGTTTCCCTTCCCCAGGTGGCCAGTCATAGTAGCAGCCTCACCCCAATTCCTATCCATGGCCACCTTCCGCCTCTTTTCCAAAATGGCTAGTCATAGCAACGGCCTCCCTCCGGATCGCATCCAAGGCCTCCGCCTCGCTGTCTAAACCTTCTCTAGGGGTCCATCTCAGCAGTTACAATCGTATTGGCACCACCCACCGCCGGATTTGTATTGTTACCCGTTTGCTAATTTTGGTACTCCCTCCCAACTTTAGAGCCATAACCTGAATTAAGGTGGAGATCATGGGGCATCTTAAAGGCCACCATCAGATCCTGCATGATCCAAACAATACATATATATATATATATATATATTATCTAATTAGTAATGCTTCTATTTTATGATTTTTTATTTTTTATTTGTTAGACTACTCTATTTAATCTCTGTTGATGTCCACGTGTATATTTTATGACCTTATTGTTGGACTCTATTAACTTTAATGATGTGCTCGTCATATGTACTTACGTTGATATATTTTATAATATGTTATTTTGTTCTATAGTTTCAAATTTTATGTATATTTGTAGAGGGCAAAAAATGTCATATTTAAATATTAAGTTAAGTTTATTTTTTTGGTTTAGGCTTGATTCATTGATTTAGGTGATAGGGTTTAATAAATCCGATTCGCAATTAGGATGGTTTAGGAAGAATTGGCTTAATGGACTAAGAATAGAAATCGTTAGACCAATTCATTCACTTCTAACTTTTCTTTTTACACTTATGAAAAAAGGTATTAATTTTGAGTTCATAACAAACTTATTAAAGTAACTCTAAAATGAATGTATTTCATTTTGTTTGCTTATTACTAAAATAATCCGATAGATATAATTAAATTTAAGAATTTCTACAACTATTCTTTGTGATTGCTTGTCCCTCTTTCTTGTTATTTTCTCATAAATCATCTCATTGTGTACCATTTTCACATGATCACTTTTTTAAGGCCACGTGTAAATCCAGACTTGTGTGATACTTATACAACCACTCTACTCTATAATATTAATTTCTTTTCTTACAATTACTCATTAGGACAATGTAAATTATCATTACTCTGGCTTGTTTCATGTCATATCATGGATCTTAAAAAAAAGAAAAAAAAAAACCTCCACCTTGGAACTGCAGTTCAAAACTCGAAAATCAAAACTGTAGTGCAAACTGCAATATAGTAGCAAAATAATAATAATAGCACCCTCTTGTAATGCTAAAATTGCAATCTAATAGTCTTCAAACTATAAGGAAAGCCCCAGAAATTCATCAAAATCGTTGTATTATTGGAATCTAATTTTGATGTATGTAGGAAGGAGAAATATGCATGTTTCCAACTATTGCTAGTTCTTATTTTCCCAAAACCATATCACTAAACGTGATTGTATGATTGAAGGGAGAGTGCATATAACATGTCGATTGAAGGATAAAAATAAAGGATGATATTCAAGTCCAACCAAATGAAAAAGATAAAAGAGAGAGTACAAATAGTTAGGCAAAAGAAAAAATTACGTGGCGGGATGAACTCGTGGGTGTTGAAGGATGATTCAAAAAGATATATTAGTTTGTTTAAGTTTATCTTAGTTTGTTATTTATCAGTTTTAACTTAGATAAACATCAGATTTAGTGACAAAATAAATCTCCTATTTATGTGTTAGTTAGTTATTATGTAAAGACTATTTAAGAGACCAAACTTATTTTATAGAATGAGGTTATTTTTGTTCCAAAGATCTGCTGCAATCTTTTGCTTGCTCTTTTTTCTTTTACTTGTTCTGCAACTTTCCCCAACAAATTTGGTATCAGAGCCAAGTTCGTCTGAAACCGGGCGTGAAACACCTGGCAACCAACAATGTTGTGAATCTGTCCCATCCAGCAATTCCTATCTTTACAGGTGAATGCTACGATTTTTGGAGCATCAAAATGAGAACCCTGTTCAAGTCGCAAGATTTATGGGACTTGGTTGAACATGGCTATCAAGATCTAGATGAAGAGGCCAGGCTGAAAGAAAACAAGAAAAGGGATAACAAGGCATTATTCTTCATCCAACAAGCTATTACAAGTCAATATTTTCGAAGATTGCTGTAGCAGACACGGCTAAAGAAGCTTGGACAACTCTAAAAACGACATTTCAAGGTTCATCCAAGGTAGTCACCATCAAACTTCAATCTCTCCATCGTGATTTTGAAACTTTGCAAATGCAAAGTGGAGAGTCGGTGCAAGACTTTATGACTCGTGTAGTAGGAATTGTTAATCATATGAAGTCATATGGAGAAGCTGTCTCTAATCAAACCACAGTTGCAAAGGTTTTACGGAGCTTGACACCGAAGTTTGATCACGTGGTCGCAGCCATTGAAGAGTCTAAAGATCTTGCAACATATTCATTCGATGAATTAATGGGATCTCTGCAATCTCATGAGGCAAGATTGAATAAAGCAGAGGAGAAAAGTAGTGAGAAGGCATTCCACGTGAAAGGAGAGATATCTAATCACAAAAGGAGTACATCTGGTTGGGGACGTGGTAGAGGCAGATTTCCTAGTTGTAGTGGTCATGGCAGAGGACGAGGTGAAGATCATAATCCTCAGTTGCAGCAACAACAATGGTGGAGGAATAGGGCTGATGTTCAATGTCATTATTGCAAGAAGTTTGGACATGTAAAGGCTTAATGTTGGAAGAGAGAGAGACAAGCGAGTTATGCAGAACAAGAGGAGGAGGAACTTAAGTTGTTCATGGCTTATCAAGAGCACACATCAGACACCAACATCTGGTTCTTAGACAGTGGGTGCTCTAACCATACGATAGGGGTGAAGCCATTGTTCAAGAAGCTCGACGAGTCATTTAAGCAGAAGGTGAGACTCGGTGATGATAATCAAATGCAAGTAGAAGGTAGAGGAACTGTGGCTATCAGCAATGGTCATGGTAATATTAAGTTCCTTTATAATGTTTACTTTATCCCTAAATTATCTCAGAATCTGTTGAGTATTAGGCAACTCATGGCTAGTGGATATTCAATTTTGTTTGATAATGCTCATGTGTAATTAGAGATAAAAAATCAAATCAGATCATAGTTAATGTTCACATGACACCAAATAAATTATTTCCACTTGAAGTCTCTAATGTTGAAAAGCATGCGCTTACTGTCCAGGAGAATAATGATTCTAGTTTGTGGCATTTACGGTATGGGCATTTGAATATAAAAGGTCTGAAGTTGTTAAGTCAAAAGGAGATGGTCTTTGGCTTGCCTAAAATAGAGTCATCAGATATGTGTGAGGGTTGTGTATATGGCAAGCAATGTAAGAAACCATTCCGTATAGGGAAATCAAGAAGGGCGTCCAATATTCTTGAAATTGTTCATGTAGATCTGTGTGGTCTGATGCAAACAATGTCACTTGGTGGGAGTAGATATTTCTTGCTATTCACAAACGATTACAGCCACTTCAGCTTGGTGTATTTTCTGCAATCCAAGTCTGAAACATTTGAGGTGTTCAAGAAATTCAAGGCACTTGTGGAGAAGCAAAGTGGAAGCTTCATCAAAATATTATGAACAGATAGAGAAGGTGAGTTTCTATCTCGTGAGTTCGTGCATTTTTGTGAACAAGAAGGCATACATAGGCAGCTGACAGCTCCTTATACACTGGAGCAAAATGGCGTAGTTGAGTGGAAGAACCGTACCGTTGATGAGATGGCAAGAAGTCTGTTAAAAGGCAGAAGACTTCAAAATAATTTGTGGGCAGAAGGCATTGCAACAGCTGTCCATTTGCTGAATCTCTCACCAACGAAGGTTGTTCTGAACATGACACCATATGAGGCTTAGAGCGAGAGAAAACCGTGGGTAACTCACTTGAAAGTGTTCGGGTGTGTAGCTTTTGCTTTGATAGATTCACATAATCGTAGAAAGCTTGATGATAAATCTACAAAATGCATTTTTATTGGCTATTGCAATGAATCAAAAGCATATAGACTGTATAATCCCATTAGTGCTAAAGTGATAATTAGTAGGAATGTGATCTTTAATGAAGAAGCAAGTTGGCTTTGGCATGAAAAATCAGACAACATTCAATTCGAAGTTCCAGCTGAAAGTGAACATCCACAAATTGAAGTACAACAACCTACCTCAAGTTCATCTCCGATGGCATCTCTAAGCTCATTTACTTCAAGCTTGTCAAGTGAAGGGTCCTCATCAGATGACAGTCCTCCAAGGATGTATAAGCCACTAACAGAATTGTATGAGACAACACAAGCACTATATGTAGCTGATCCAACAACATTTGAAGAAGCAACTGCAAAGGGCTATGAAAGAAGAAATTGCAGCAATTCAAAGAAATGAGACATGGGAACTGGTCACACTACCAGAAGGCAAGAACGTCATAGGAGTGAAATGGATATTTCGAACAAAGTATCTGGCAAATGGCAGCATCCAAAAGCATAAGGTGAGGCTCGTTGTAAAGGGTTATTCGCAGCAACAAGGCATAGACTATGAAGACACCTTCTCCCCTGTTGCACGGTTTGAAACTGCAAGAACTCTTCTCGCCTTAGCTGCTAAAATGAATTGGCATGTGTTTCAATTTGATGTCCAGTCTGCTTTCTTAAATGGTGAATTGAAAGAAGAAGTATATGTATCACAACCTCAAGGATTTGTGGTCATGGGCAAGGAAGATCATGTATATAGATTGAGAAAAGCTCTCTATGGGTTAAAGCAAGCTCCTTGAGCTTGGTACAGCAAAATAGACTCATATTTGTGTGAGAATGGATTTGAAAGAAGTAAGAATGAACCCAATTTATATCTAAAGAAACAAGGTGACAATGATCTCCTCATTGTTTGCCTTTATGTAGATGATATTATCTATATGAGTTCTTCTCCTTCTCTTATTAATGAGTTCAAATTCTGCATGAAAAAGAAATTTGAAATGTCAGATTTAGGCATGTTGCATTATTTCCATGGGTTAGAAGTGAAGCAAGTTAAAGATGGGATCTTTGTATCACAAAGAAAGTATGCAGTTGATTTGTTGAAGAGGTTCAATATGTCAGGTTGTAAAGTTGCAGCCACACCAATGAATCTAAGCGACAAATTGCAGGTGGATGATGGAACAGAACTAGCCAATGCAAAGTATTTTAGAAGTTTAGTTGGAGGATTAATATTTTTTAGTCACACGCGTCCTGATATTGCCTTTGCAGTAGGAGTGATTTCCAGATTTATGAATTGTCCTTCAAAACATCATCTTGGAGCTGCCAAAAGAGTGTTACGGTATATTGCAGGAACAGTGGACTTCAGACTATGGTATGGGCGTGTTTCGAAACATAAGTGAATTGGATATAGTGACAGTGATTGGGCTGGTTGTTTGGATGATAGGAGAAGCACATCAGGCTATGCATTTGGACTTGGATTAGCTGCCATATGTTGGAGTTCAAAGAAGCAAACTACTACTGCATTGTCAACATCAGAAGCTGAATATGGAGCAGCAACAGCATCAGCGTATCAAGCTATTTAGTTGAGGAGAATCCTTGCAGGCATTCACCAACATCAAATGGAAGCAACTGAGATTTATTGTGACAACAAATCAGCAATTGCAATGGCAAAAAATCTAGCTTATCATGGAAGAACTAAGCATGTTGATATACGAGTTCACTTCATACGAGAGTTAATTGCAAATGATTCAATCATCTTGAAGTATTGTAGTACAGATGAGCAAGTGCAAGATATCTTGACAAAATCACTTCCTCAAGACAAGCATGTCTATTTCAGATCTTTACTTAGAGTGTGCGACTTTGAATCAAGGGGGAGTGTCGAAGGATGATTCAAAAAGATATATTAGTTTGTTTAAGTTTATCTTAGTTTGTTATTTATCAATTTTAACTTATATAAACATAAGATTTAGTGAAAAAATAAATCTTCTATTTATGTGTTAGTTAGTTATTATGTAAAGTCTATTTAAGAGACCAAACTTATTTTATGGAACGAGGTTGTTTTTGTTCCAAAGATCTGCTGCAATCTTTTGCTTGCTCTGTTTTCTTTTATGTGTTCTGCAACTTTCCCCAACAGTGGGTACTATGTTGTCCATGTCAGCATTTTCAACAACAACAGGTGCTTTAATGGTTGAGTGTAAACCATATGGTCACATGTAACCATTAAGGATTATGCAGGTTGCTGTATAGAAGATGAACCCTCTTGTACCTTTTTATTTTCAAACATGATAGAGATATATAATACATAGTAGATATATAGCATTCCGAACACAGCTACATCCCAGAATACAGGAATAAAGAACAGTATATATAATCACTGCAATATTATAATCATTTCGGCAACAAATTAGGAACAAACATAATTTTTATTAGACAAATAAAACCTTGACCAAGTGGTCACATTCCACTAATACAATCAATTGTTGTTGTCGTACCAAAACTGTGCCTGAAGATTGTCAACAATTTTCTTCTCAACTTGGAAAGTCTTCGCTAAAACATCATCTGAAATGGCTGGCTTCGATCCAAAGACAGCATTAGCAATCGTGGTTGTTCCTGGGAATTGGCTGCTCAATCCAGCAAAAGCTACAGCTTTGGTTTTTCCAACATTGAGCTGAAAGTGGATTGTGCCATTTGGAAACATGAAAACGTCTTCGGGATACAAGACTTTGGTAATGAGCTTGTTTTCCAATTGGTTGGACAGAACAAATCCAACCTACAATTGGCCCTCAATGACCACTAGAATCTCAGTGCCACGGGGATGAATGTGGGGAGGGTTAAGGCCGTAGGGAGCAAAGTCGAGACGGGCGAAGGAGATGCCGAGTGTGTTTAGACCTGGTAAATTCTCTACAGTCACAGCTGTGACATTTGATCTGAGTGGGTTGTTTGTGTTTCTAGGACCACTCAATCCATGGAAGAGAAAATCCTCCGCTTTTACCTTGTTGGGATCTTTACAAAACTTTCCATTTACAAACACTGCCAAAAATGGAAAAACATTGTAAACGTCCAATATTTGCAATCAGACGCAAAGTTAACACCAATAAATTTAGACATGGTTAGTGCCCATAACAATAGTTCCAATACACCAGTTTATGTTTGTGAATAACATAAAGTAGACTAAATAGCTTGACATGCATGTACATAATATCAATATAAACATTTGCCTACAATGTTTTTTTCAAAATTTGGTAGATATATCTATGTACTATAGGATAATCTCACGTATCTACTAGTATTTCATGTTGTAGAACCAACACAACTCTTATCATTTGAAGACCTATAGTACATACCTCCATCTACGAGATCCTTGATTGCAACACAAACATCCTGAAGGGGACTGGGATCATATGCTATGGAACCGGTGGCTAACAATGCCAAGAGCATGAGGATGAGAATTGTATTCATGGTGAAACTGTGGAGTTACTACTATTATCTATCTCTCAAACTTCAATAGCTTTTTGCTAATTGTGTGAGGTGTTACAATGTTCCCTTAGCTATTTATAGAGGCAACCATGTAGACTAAGTTGAAAATTCGTCACACGATAAAACAAGTCTCAAGTCTTATATAGTTTGTTAGTTAAATAATAATGAGAGAATCATTCAACAACTACTCCCAACAAGGATATATGCCTTATAAATCTTTCACGTACCCACAAGGTGGACTATGTATTCGCTTTTTAATTACTCATTTCTCTCTCTTCTTACACTTGGGTCACTAAACCTACAAAAATATACATATACTTCTGCATATTTTGACAATTATAAATAGCTAAGGGAACCTTAAATATTAATACTAGGGAATATTTATATATATATATACTGCATATTTTGACATTTAAATATGTTAATTACTATTTTCTTTTCATCCAAATATAGTATTTGCCCCTATGTTTATTACATGTGACCATTTCTCTCTTTTTTCTGCAGGTAAAAACTAGTGACATAATGTATATGAAATGGATGATTGATCAAAGTCTCTTTATAGCTTGATAATTGCTCCAAAACAAGGTAAATACAGAGTAAAAATTTGCTTTCATTCATATGATGTTAAAAGGATGCTTATGAGTTTAAGAAAATATATATATGGGTTTAGGAAAATATATATATATATATATATATATACAAATAAATGTCACTAAAGAGGTTTTAGTTCAAAAAAGAAGACAAGAAAATAAACAATTAAATAAATTAGGTTAGCTTGTCTCCTAATTTCCTTATTATTTCTTTTTTTTTAATAGTGATCAATAATATAGAAATAACAAATTTTATAATAAAAAATATATAGATATATAAAATATATATATATATATATTTAGGATACATATATATACTTTATATTATATTAAAAATTTTTGTCTATAAACTATTATTAAGTTTATATGTATTGTATATATATTGTACTTTATATTTGTTAGAGGAGGAAGAAAGAAAAGGAAAATGAAAAGAAAAGAAAAAATATTAAAAGTATCATCGGAAGAAAGCAAACATAAGAAAAGAAAAGAAAGAAGGGAAAAAAAAAATAGAACCAATAGGAGAGAAAGAAAAACGGAAGAAGAAAGGAAAGGGAAAAAAAAAGAAAAAAATTATCGTAATACTACAATAGCTAAACACAACCAACTATATTGTAATCAATATACAAACATTGTAGTATATGATAAAATTTCCTACTCACCTCAATCTCTTAGTTTTAAAAGTCATGAAAACCCTTGTGAAGTCGTGGAAATTTGAGTCTTTCACTTAGTCACAAATGAATAACAAATTTAAAGATAATTCCAATAGTTAAACTCACTAAAAATTGACTCTTTCACCTAGTCACAAATGGCATTGTTGTAATGTTGTGGACTTTTTAACCCTAAAGAGAGCAAGTATAAATACTTGCTTAAGTAAGGTTTTGAGAAAGGGTGAAATTTTTAAGAAAAGAACAATACTTTTTTGTGTGAGGGTTAGATTTTTCCTAATTCAAATTTCTTTTATCAATTTCAAATCCCAATTTGAGGTTGTAGCGAGTGGCTCTAAGGCTAATTTGTGAGTAATATCAAATTTACCTTATTGCAATTTCCTTTCTTCTCTAGTGAGTGGTATCTAAGGTTGATTTGGAAGTGTATTGACCGAATTTTGATTGCATTTGTAATCAAATTCTTGTTGCTTCAATTGATTGGTTTTAGCCTTTGAGTTTTAATCTTCAATTTAGCATCATTTTGAACCATGGATCACTTTGTTGGGAAAGTGGATCATAGAATTGGTTCTTGCTATTTTTGTGTGTAATTCATGTGGATTTATTTATGATCATTGTTGTTTTGGAAGAATTTATTATTGTGGAATTGTTACTTGCAATTTAGAGCATTCGGATTTCATTGCATTCCATTTGGGTTCACGTTAAACCTAATAGAGTTGAACCGAAATTGAACAAGTGAATTAGGGTTTATAAATTGTTCCAATTGCATGTGCTTAATTTTGGTTTTCGGCACATCAAGTATGTTAACACATGGTGTGTTCCAAATAACACAAAATTAAAGAGGAAGATTATGAAGGAAGCCCATTACTCAGGGTATACGGTAAACCTAGGAAGCACTAAGATGTACAAAGATCTCAATAACATTTATTGGTGGAAAAATCTGAAAGAGGAGATAACCGAATATGTGCCTAGGTGGCTCACCTATCAATAAATAAGGGTTGAACACCAAAGACAAGCTGGTGAGTTACTGATAGGAATAAAAATTCGACAAGACCTATCATTAGGCAAGAACTGAAGGATTTCAAATCTTGGCGTTTAGGGCCCATTTTGAGTAGATCGACCCCAGAATTATTTATATATTAACCTCTTTTCTATTATTCTTGTATTTTGTTTTCCAACAGGAACACTTATCATATTATATAGGGAAATTGACAAACTCCCTCACACTCAGCTTGTGGGTTATTCATGGACCGACCTGAACCGGTGATGAGCTAGGCCGTTGGATCCTATAGAAGACCAGCATCTTGAAGACCATTTCTTTTATATATTTATTCTTTTATGAACTATTTTGGTTGTATTTTGGTTTTGGGACACTTTTATTTCCTTGTAATTTTCATTTAGGGATAGCCACCTTAAAAGTGGCAAACTTGTAATTTTGAGCACTTTTTAACCCTAGGAGTAGCAAGTATAAATACTTGCTTAAGAGAGGGTTTGAGGAGGCTAATTTTGCAGAACAAACACTTCACATTTCGTGAGAGGGCTTAGGGTTTTCCTAATTCCAAATTCTCTTATCAATTTCAATCCCAAGAAGTTGAAATTGTGGCGAGTGCAACAAGGAGAAATCGTGAGTAATATCGATTCATCTTTGTTGTTGTTCATTTCTTCTCTAGTGAGTCATATCTAGGGTTGATTTGGATGTTCTTGGAATTTTTTTAATTCCAAACGCGTGATCAATAGCTTGTTATAGGATTGATTATGTTGATATATGATATCATTCTCTTTATTGTGGCGTGAATTGGATAGTTGAAGGAAGGGTTGGAATTTGCGGTTTAGCCATTTGATTTCTTGATTTGATTCACGTGGGTTTCAATTCTAATTGTTATTATTTGATGAAGATTACTTGTTTGGATTGATAATAGCAATTAGAGCTCTTTGGATTTCATTCCATTGCCTTAGGATTTTCGCATTTTTCCTAGTCAAGTGAACCGGTTTTGTGTTTTGTGAATTAAGGTGTTTTCCTTGATTCTTTTGATTGTGCTCAAGCTTGGAATTAGGCACATCATATTTTGGTATCAGAGCACATGTTGAGAGAAGGGAATTGGTTTTATTTAATTTCGTGGAGTTAATCATCAATTAAGGTGATTTAGTGAAAACCACAAATTGTGTTGTTGTTGTGGTTTTGAGATTGCGAAATTACTTTAGCTTGGAATTTAATTTGCTGATTGTTGGAGTTGAATTGGGAAGGTTGTTGTATCATCTTGTGATTAATAATTTTCGTGGAAGGAAGGAAGAATAGAAGTGTTGTTAATTCAACAATTGTTTGAGCTTGAAAAAATTACCTTGTTCTTGCCATGACAAGTTTTGGTGTGAAGGAGGTTGTGTAGCTTGTTCTTTTGATTTCCATTGTGTAATTCTGAATTGGAGGAGTACAATTTGCAAATTACATTGAGTTTTGATTAGTAAGGAATTATTTGAATTCAAACACATGCAATTAAGTTGTGGGAGTTAATGATTGCTATTTGAATTTGAATTCATTGTTTAGCAATTGAAGAAGGCTTGCAATTAGTGTTGTGAATCCTTGTGCAATTCGGATTGGAGCATTTGCAAATTCCAGATTTGAAGTGTGTGGAAGGATAAGCATCCATTTGAAATTCAAATACCTTCTTTAAGTTTGAGAGCAATTCATTGAGTAGCATTGAATAAGTGTTATTTGAATTTGAATTGTTTTTTACCATTTGTGGAGAAGGTTGCATTTAGTGGAGTGATTTCAAATTTGAATTTTGTTGCTGCCAATGCTTGTGATTTATGGTGTGAATGGGAGTTGTGTAGTGGCAAGGACGTGTACACCTTAAAGTATTGTATGTAAGAGTTTTTTTTTAAAAAAAGTTACAACGTGTAGTAGTGTTGTAGTGAATTGGTTGCACCGTGTAAGAGTGAGGTGTGTGTGGTGGTGTAAATTTGTGGAGTTGTGTGGAGTAAGGTGCTGCACATTAAGATAAAGTGTGAGTGTGAACCGTGGCAAGAATAAGGAAAGTGAGTAGTAGAATTTAAAATTCAAACAAGTCATTAAATGTGTGAAAGTAATTGAACTAGTTACTTAAACACTTGTTGTTGAATTTAATTCTATCTACTTGGAAGTAGTTGAGTGTACTTCATTTGTGGTTTGGTTGTGTACTTGAACCTTGGAAGTGTGAAGATAATTATTGCTGTTGGGTTTGAACACAATCATGTCTAGAGAAATGTTTCATTATGCCAATGTATTGCGCCGGACATTGACTACATTTACTACTAAGGATGACGAACAAAGGGAAAACTTGTTCCTTACTTCTTGTAGGGTACAAGGAAATTTATGTGTCCTTATAGTTGATGGTGGTAGTTGTACCAATGTGGTAGCAGCATCGATGGTATCGAAACTAAAACTTGCTATTACTCCACATCCTAAACCGTATACATTGCATTGGCTTAATGATCAGGGGAGTTTGCATGTAACCCAAAGAGCTAGGGTACCACTTAGTGTAGGGGATAAATACATTGATGAGATTGAGTGTAATATTGTGCCTATGTGTACATCCCATATATTGCTTAGCAGGCCTTGGTTATATGATAGGAGGGTTTTACATGATGGCTTCAAGAATACTTATGTATTCTAAAAGGAGGGAAAACGAATTATTCTGAATCCGATGTCGCCTTCAGAAGTTCAAAGGGTTTAGCAACAAATCAGTAGACCATCAGCGGGCCATGAGCAGTCGAACAACCTTTAGAGCACAAAATTTGTCAGACACAGATGTGCCAACCTTCAGAGGATCCTGATGATCATAGTCAGACGAGCAAACCACTAGAGAGCCAGACTGATCAGAGACAGTTATGTTCACCTTCAGAGGTTTTAGAGGGTAATGAGCAGTTGGGCCAACCATTAGAAGACCATGAGGATCAGCAACATACAGATGAGTTAGAAAAAGAGGAAACAGTTTCAGTGGAACAGGTTAATACAGGGATAACTTTAGTGGATAATGGGTCATTATTTGTGTTGTAGAAGAGATACATCCTGGAAATGGAGGAGAGAAGACAATCACCACCTGTAGTATTTCAGATATTGGGATTTTGCAGAGATATTTCTTCAGGTGACTTGCTAGGAGGAAACAAAGTCACTATTGCATTTGATCTACTAGATTTGAGGACAAATCTTTTTGAGGCCCAAGGAGATGATAGGAATAAAAATCTGACAAGACCTATCATTAGGCAAGAACTGAAGGATTTCAAATCTTGGCGTTAAGGGCCCATTTTGAGTAGATCGACCCCGAATTATTTATATATTAACCTCTTTTCTATTATTCTTGTATTTTTTTTTCCAACAGGCACACTTATCATATTCTGTAGGGTAATGGACAAACTCCCTCAGACTCAGCTTGTGGGTTATCCATGGACCGACCTGAACCGGTGATGAGCTAGGCCGTTGGATCCTATAGAAGACCGGCATCTTGAAGACCATTTCTTTTATATATTTATTCTTTTATGAACTATTTTGGTTGTATTTTGGTTTTGGGACACTTTTATTTCCTTGTAATGTTCATTTAGGGATAGCCACCTTAAAAGTGGCAAACTTGTAATTTTGAGCACTTTTTAACCCTAGGAGTAGCAAGTATAAATACTTGCTTAAGAGAGGGTTTGAGGAGGCTAATTTTGTAGAACAAACACTTCACATTTCGTGAGAGGGCTTAGGGTTTTCCTAATTCCAAATTCTCTTATCAATTTCAATCCCAAGAAGTTGAAATTGTGGCGAGTGCAACAAGGAGAAATCGTGAGTAATATCGATTCATCTTTGTTGTTGTTCATTTCTTCTCTGGTGAGTCATATCTAGGGTTGATTTAGATGTTCTTGGACTTTTTTTAATTCCAAATTCGTGATCAATAGCTTGTTATAGGATTGATTATGTTGATATATGATATCATTCTCTTTATTGTGGCGTGAATTGGATAGTTGAAGGAAGGGTTGGAATTTGCGGTTTAGCCATTTGATTCACGTGGGTTTCAATTCTAATTGTTATTATTTGATGAAGATTACTTGTTTGGATTGATAATAGCAATTAGAGCTCTTTGGATTTCATTCCATTGCCTTAGGATTTCCGCATTTTTCCTAGTCAAGTGAACCGGTTTTGTGTTTTGTGAATTAAGGTGTTTTCCTTAATTCTTTTGATTGTGCTCAAGCTTGGAATTAGGCACATCAGTTACAACCTCTTCATGTACTTTAATGGAAGTGGGAACATGTAACTATAGATTTCGTCATAGCACTCCCGAGAATAAGAGAGAAATATGATGCAATTTGGGTGATAGTAGGCAGATTGACTAAGTCCACACTTTTCTTACCATTTAGGGTAGACTATAGAGTAGAAAAACTTACTCAAATGTATATTAAAGAGATTTTTAGATTACTTGGGGATACCAGCTATGATTACATCTAATAGGGATACTCATTTTGTGAGCAAATTATAGAAAAGTCTACAGAAAGCTCTGGGAACCAAACTCCAATTTCGTACAGTGTTTCATATTTAGATAGATAGGCAATTTGAAAGAACTACTCAAATTCTGGAAGATTTACTGCGGGCTTGTACCTTAGATCAAGAGGATAACTGCAGTGATCATTTGCCTTTAGTAGAATTTTCTTATAACAACAGTTACCAGGCTACTATATAGATGGCTCCATATAAAGCATTATATGGAAGGAAGGATAGATCTCGCTTACACTGGGATGAAGTGGGAGAAAGATAGGTATTAGGGCCAGAGATAGTATAGGAAATAGTAGACAAGGTTAAAGGCACAAGGTAATGGATCCTATCAGCCTAGAGTAGTTAGAAAAGTTATGTAGATAAACAGCTGTGCCCTTTAGAGTTTTAAGTGGGAGATAAAGTCTTACTGAAGATATCTCCAACTAAAGAGGTAATTAGGTTTGGACTTCGGGATAAGTTAAATCTAAGATATATGGGTCCATTCGAAATTCTAAAAAGAATTAGAATAGTCACGTACAGGTTAGCCCTACCGTTATGTTTGGCTGGAGTACATGATGTATTTCATGTATCAATGTTAAGAAAGCTTATACTAAACCCAGATCAAGTGATGGCTTTGGAACCTTTGAAGTTACAACCAGACTTGTCTTCTATAGAGAGACTTATGAGGATAGTGGATACTAAGGAATAAGTTTTAAGAAGAAGAAGAATTCCTTATGTCAAAGTATAGTGGACAAATCAAACCGAATGAAAGGCAACATGGGAATTAGAAGAAGAAATGATGACAAAGCATCGGAGCTTTTCCTAATTCCAAGTAACTTTTGAGGATGAAAGTTTTAACAAGGGGGGGATAATGTAATACACAATCTTTTTTAAATAAATAAATAAATATGTGTAAAAATATAATGAGTGGCAATGTGGTAAAAGAACATATGGGGCAAGGGCAGTTTCATCTTCTCTTAGCAGGACTATAAATGTGAAACTAACTTATGGTTCTTTTTTTTTTTTTCTACAATTTTTTACAATTCTAGCCACCTAAAGAGATCGAGTGATACAAAGACACGGAGAGAGAGAGAGAGCTCATCCAAGAAAACATAAAGTAATCCGAGGAGGTAGCATGGCGAGGCAAAAGGTAATGGTTTGGAAAATCTTGCAAGAATTATTCTAAGAAGTGGAGACCAAACACATAACTACATTTAGTTGTACAGGAAATGTAAAGACAAGGGAATTCCCGGATCATGGAGTCGATAAGTGGGAAATTCGATGTAAGTATTCTAACTTATGTTAATTGAAGAGTCTTTACATATTTTAAAGATTTAATGGAGTCTAGGGATAAAAAGGAATGAATTTAGGGGAAGTTGGAGTTAAATATTGGGGTTCATAGGATTGGCCAAAAGATACACAGCCTCTTAACATGGTCGCATTACGACTGTGTTGAATTTAAAAGTATATCGAGAGATATATGGTCCCCAATACGGTTGTGTTTCGATTATGTTAAATTGCCAAAACATAACAAGAGATACATGGTACCTAACACGATTGTGTTTCGATCGTGTTGAATCCAAAAGTCATGCGAGAGATACACGACCTCCTAATACGGTCGTGTTTCGACCGTGTTGAATTAATAGAAACATGACCTCCCAATACGGTCGTGTTCTAACCGTGTTGAAACGGAATCTCACTAAGAGATACATGACTCCTAACATGGTCGTATACTAGCTCGTGTTGGGCAACACGACCTCTAACATGGCCATGTTAAGTGATGAACATTATCAATATATTTTAAATTATCTTCTTAGTTAACTAAGTTCCACACAATTGAGGCAATTAATATAACTTTAGATAACCTAACAAATTAAGTGGAATTAGGAGAAATATATTATATTGGGATTAATACTAAGAGTGATGCATTGATGATGATACAGATACTAACTTAGCTTAAGTTTAGGACAAGAAGTGGCTAAGGCTAGGATTCTAAGTACGTGTTTACTTTATTTGTTGTATGTGATTGTTAGGAAGCTATCTAATGAGTTATATGTGGAATAATGAAATATTAAGATACAATGTAAATTATGTGGTATCATGAAGTAATATAGTGTTATGTGAATGGAATGAGATATGTTGCTTGTGCTTGGGTTAGCCTAAAGGCCTGTAGTAGCTGATCATTAGGAGGCACCTCAATGATCAGTATGTTGTGTTGTCCCTAGTGGAGCCATGTATCGAAATGCTCTTAGGTATAATAAGGTTAGGCGGAGCCTATAGAGGTAGTTCTCACTAGGAAAAAACTTGTGTGTACCGAGGTCATGAGTACTCCTATGTATTATAATTCATTTTGGTGTTGATGGGTGAACTGAGTTGTGAATGTGTTGAGGATAATTATTACACATATGCATGTGATATTAATGTGGTGTATCATATGCATCTGAGTGTGGTACTTACATATTGAGCTTAGGCTTACCCCCCTTCTTATAATTTTTTTTAGTTGTAGGCGAAAATGATGAACAACTAGAGTATGATGAGAACAAAAACTTAATGGGACATTACATAGATGAGATGGGAAGGGAACACTATTACTATGTGGACGAAGAGTGACAAGAATTATGAGTATTTGTAAATGGATGTTTTATTGTTAAATTGAAGTTATGGAGATGAATTGTAGCTTGAGACTTTGTTGTTGTTAAATAACGAAATTTGGAATGACTCATCTGTGAGTCATTCATTTGATCATAGTTATAGTACTATAATGGATAATATATATGAGCAGGTTTTGAAGTATAATGGAATTTTGGAGCCTCAATGTGTCGCTCGGTAGTAGTGACATGCAATGGGCTGTGATGCTTTAGGATCTATGGCATTAAACTTTATGATATATTGTAATATGTGTTGTGGTGTATTGTTTTTATGTACATATACATATATATGTATATGTTTTATTGTCATTGTGAACTTTGTATGAAAATTTACTATGGATGATTTCCGCGTGAGTATGAAAATTGCATGTTGCTTTGCTTAGATTATTTGTAGACACTTTATTCTACATCTATAGTTTTGTGTGTGTAGGAATGGAAGTGATGATGTGGGATAAATGGTGGTTGGGGCCAAGTGTCCTATGGTGCATGAGTGTGTGCATAGGTATTGGCTGTGTGGTGATATGCTATGATGTGTGGCTATTATGCGCATGTGGTGTGTAAATGGGTGGTGTATGCTGTGTGTGGGTGTTGTTGCTACTGCCATGGAGGGGGTATGTGATAGTGAGAGAGTATGCTAGATTGTGTGTGTATGTGCATGTGTGTATGGCCTGACATGTGTTTGTGTGCATGATGGATTGCTTTGTGAGTATCTAATCTGATGTGTATGTGTGTGTGTGTGTGCTAAATGTGTGTCTGAGTGTGTGTGTGCTAGTGCATGTGTATGTGTGTAAGAATGTGTGTTGAGTTATGTATGTACGTATGTGTGCATGCGGACTAATGTGTGTATGTACATGATCTATAGTTTAGTATGATAAGTACGTGAGTGTGTGTGTTAGTTTAGTATAGTGGGTGCATGCTGAGGTGGAAAGAGTGTAGCATGATGGGAGTATGTATGGGGACATGGGCATGCTGGGCTTGGACTTTAGATGTGTTAGGTGGTGTAGAGTCATTGAGGGAACCATAAAAAGTCTTATATGAATGATTCAATAAATACATATAAGGAGTGAGAGTATCTTGGGCATATGATGAGTATAGGATGGTGTATATATATTTGTGAAATTATTATTTTGAGTTGAAAGAGGGAGGAGTTAAGATTAATTAATTTTAGGTAAAAAATGTAAAATCTTGTGATTTATCCTTTTAAGCTGTGAACAATTGATGTTTCATGACTGGTTGATTAAATAATTGATGAAATTGGGTTATAATGTGTTACATGTTGCCTTATTGTGAAATTTTATTTCCTTGTGAATTGTTTAACTTATCTGATTCGTTTTATTTGATTAGTCACCTAAATTTAAATTGATATAATGATATTTGGTTAATAAAAATCCGATATGCATTACATGATACATTGCATGAAATTGAAGGCCATCACTGTTATAGGCACATCGGAAGTAATTAGAGGATTACTATTCCGCTAAGTGTAACCTAAATGAACAAGGGATTACCTCACCTTGACAGTTCCAAGTCTGGTTTGTCCTTGAGGGTGTTTGTAGCTTAGTGTGTGAGTAACACTTAAGCTTATGACATTAAAATTAAGAGACAATCTCTAATAAAAAGATAAGAGTAATTAATTGTGTTTGAGACCTAAGCATTGATGGTATGATCCGAATTCCTAACCTAAGGTCAAGGGAGGCGTAAACCCTATACTTCATGTTGGTTATTGGAAGACTACATGCGATGTTACATTACATATGGTCGCTCATGCATAGCATATGATTTAAAAACCTATTTGAAATTGTTTATGTGTGTGCAGTATTAAGAGTATTGCACTCCTATCTCATTGAGTTGTAGTGTACTCACCCCACCATAGATTATTTTGTAGGAAAATTTCAAAATCTTAAGATGGGAGAAGATGCAAGGTTAAGAGTTAAAATGACCTTCTGTAGATTAAATGGAAAACGGAGTATCTAAAGAAGCACTGAAATTGCGACTTTTCCCTTTTACTCTCCGAGGGAAAGCAAGGCAGTGGTTTAGTTCACTAAACCGGGATTCCATAACCACTTGGACCTAGATGGCGGAGACTTTCCTGGACTATTATTTCCCACCATCGAAAACTGCCAAGTTAAGAAATGATATCACATCATTCACCCAACTAGATCACGAGCCCCTACATGAAGCATGGATTAGATTCAAAGATCTTCTTAGGCGGTGTCCACATCACCAAATGCCTAATTGGCTGCAAGTTTCCACCTTCTATAATGGGCTTGACTATGCAACTTGGCAGACAATTGATGTTGCGGCTGAGGTTACTTTGAATGTGAAAACACCGGAAGGGTCATTGAGTTTGTTTGAGAACATGGCCAAAAATAATCACCAATGGAGCCATGGTAGACAAAAGCACAGAGCAGCGGGCATTTGTGAGGTCGATTTGATGACATCAATTGCAGCAAAAGTAGATGCGTTCGCTTCAAAAGTTGAAGGGATGGCTGTATCTCAACCATCCCAATACTGCTCAATTGAACCTCATTCCAACAATGCGGTGTCTGAAGTGATAGAGCGTGTTGAGTATGTGGGAAATCCCATAAGATCACAGAACAATCCCTATAGCAACACATATAATCCAGGGTGGTGTAATCATCCCAATTTCTCCTAGAGTAATCAGCAATCTCAAAGGGGTAATGCACCTGCTCCAGGATTCCAAAGACCAGCTCCACCTCCTTTCCAAGAAAAGAAATCTAGCCTTGAGGATATGATTGCAAAGTTCATTCAAGCGTCGGAGCAACGCCAGCAATCCACTGAGGCCGCTGTAAGGAATCATGAAGCCTCAATCCTGAACTTGGAAAACCAGATGGGGCAGATCTCTAAAGCGCTTGCTGAGCGACCACAAGGGTCTCTTCCTGGAAATACAGAGACCAACCCAAGGGAACACGTGAAGGCAGTAACTCTTAGGAGTGGAAAGGAGGTGAAATCAGACAAGTGTGGGGAAACCCCTGTTAGTAGGAAGGGGAATGAGACTGTTGATAAAGGCAAAACCACTAATAAAGCAGAAAAGGGCAGAATTATAGAGGAAAGAACAAAAGACTTGGAAGCTAAGAAGACACCTATCGTCTAGCCCTATAAACCCCCATTGCCATATCCTGTTAGGCTGCGGAACGATAAGGATCGGGAACATTTAGGTAAGTTTTTGGATTTGTTCAAACAGTTACATATCAACTTACCACTTGTGGAAGCCCTTTCTCAGATGCCCCGGTATGCCAAGTTCTTGAAAGATTTACTATCTAATAAGAAGAAGATGGAAGAGATCTCCACTGCAGCAATTGGTGCGGGTTGTTCTGCGATTTTACTAAACAAGCTTCCAAAGAAATTGAAAGATCTAGGGAGTTTCACCATACCATGTTTCATTGGTAATTTACCCATAGAAAAAGCATTAGCAGATCTGGAGGCTAGCATAAACCTGATGCCATATTCCCTCTTTCAAAAGCTGGGATTAGGGGAGCCAAAGCCTACACGAATGAGCCTTCAATTGGTAGACCGATCAGTGAAGTTTCCTCGAGGGGTTATTGAAGATGTGTTAGTAAAAGTAGAAACTTTCATATTCCCGGTTGATTTTGTGATCCTGGACATGGATGTCGACACTGAAGTTCCTCTGATCTTGGGACGCCCCTTTTTAGCCACAACCCGAGCAATCATTGATGTGGTTGAGGGCCGATTAGTGCTACGCATTGGGGGAGACGAGTTAGTGATACAAATCCCAGCTGTGATGAAGAAATCGGTAGATTCTAATGATACTTGTTATGCAATTGATGTAACTGATACCGTTGTGGAAGATATCTTATGCAAGGATCCATTAGAGTTGAGTTTGAGAGTATGCAATATTGAAGAGACAGAAGATTGTGCAATACAAGAAATGTTGACTCATCTTGGTGGCAAGGATGAACTTGGGATAAAAACAGCGAGGGAGAATATTGATGCAGGAGATGTTACCAGATTGAAACCCTCTATTGAAGATCCTCCAATTCTGGAGGTGAAGCAACTCCCTGACTATCTGGAGTATGCTTTCTTAGAGAAGGATTCTCAGTTGCCGGTCATCATTGCAGCCGGGCTAACCATTGGTCAGAAAGAAAAGCTCTTGAAGATCTTGAAGGAGCATAAGCGTGCCTTGGCATGGAAAATCGTGGATATCTAAGGGGTTAGTCCATCTTTTTGCACACACAAAATCTTGATGGAAGACAATTTCAAACCAGTGGTGTAAGCTCAAAGACGACTTAATCCAAACATGAAAGAAGTCGTTAAGAAAGAGGTAATCAAATTGTTAGATGCTGGGCTAATTTATCCCATTTCTGATAGTTCATGGGTAAGCCCCGTCCAGGTGGTGCCAAAGAAGGGGGGAATGACGGTGGTCCCAAATGAGAATAATGAGCTCATACCAATGAGGACGGTGACGGGATGGCGAGTCTACATTGACTATCGCAAATTAAATGAAGCCACTCGCAAGGTCCATTTTCCTTTACCTTTTGTCGATCAGATGTTGGAGAGGCTTGCTGGACATATGTTTTACTGTTTTCTAGATGGGATGTCAGGATATTACCAGATTCAGATTGCCCTTGAAGATCAAGATAAAACTACCTTTACATGTCCCTATGGCACATTTGCTTACAGGAGGATGCCCTTTGGATTATGTAATGCATCGGCTACCTTTCAGCAGTGCATGTTAGTGATTTTCGAAGATCTAGTTGAAGATATTATGGAAGTATTCATCGATGACTTTTCCGTGTTTGGGGATTCATTTGATTCTTGCCTACAGAATTTGGAAAGGGTGCTCATACGTTGTGAAGAGACTAACTTAGTCTTGAATTAGGAGAAGTGTCACTTCATGGTGACTGAATGTATTGTCTTAGGACACAAAATATCTCAGCAGGGGATTGAAGTAGACAACGCCAAGGTTGATACTATAGCCAAACTTCCCCCAACCTCTTCGGTTAAAGCTATTCGGAGTTTTCTAGGACATGCTGGATTCTATAGATGATTCATCAAGGATTTTGCCAAAATTGCTCGTCCTCTCACCAGGTTGCTGGAGAAGAACATCGCCTTTGATTTCAATGATGAATGTCTCCAAGCCTTTGAGGCGCTGAAGGAGAAACTGACGAAGCTCCTATCATGGTGGCTCTAGATTGGAACCTACCATTTAAGCTGATGTACGATGCCAGCGACTATGCTGTAGGAGCTGTCCTGGGTCAAAGAAAGGATAAGTATTTCCAACCGATATACTATGCCAGCAAAACTCTAATCAGGACTCAAGAGAATTATACCACTACTGAGAAGGAGTTATTGGCAGTAGTGTTCGCTTTTGACAAATTCCGATCTTATCTTGTTCTTTCTAAGGTGATAGTGTATACTGACCACTCCGCATTGAGATATTTAATGACCAAGACGGATGCAAAACCACGCCTCATCAGGTGGATACTCCTAGTGCAAGAATTTAACCTTGAGATCAGGGACAAGAAGGGAGCAGAAAACCTCGCAGCGGATCATCTATCTCGATTGGAGAACCCATGTGTGGAACAGTTGAAGGAAGAAGATATTAACGATAAATTTCCAGAGGAGAATTTATATTCCGTTAACAAAGTTAGCAGTTCGGAGTCCCCATGGTTTGCAGACATGGCCAACTATCTAGTGGCTAGGGTCCTTCCACAAGACATGTCAAAGCAACAGAAAAAGAAGTTCTTTACTGACCTGAAGTATTACTATTAGGAAGACCCCTACTTGTTCAGGTATTGCTCAGACCAAATGATCAGGCGTTGTGTCTCACATTAGGAAGGACGGGAGATCTTGAACCATTGCCATAGTGGACCCACTGGAGGACACCATGGTGCAATAGGATAGGCCACAAAGTTCTTGAAGCTGGTTTTTATTGGCGGTCAGTATTCAAGGATGCCTAAAATTTGTAGCTCAATGCGATCGATGCTAGAGAGATGGCAACATTTCAAGGAGGGACGAAATGCCACAGCACTATATTCTGGAGTGCGGGGTGTTTGATGTATGGGGTATTGATTTTATGGGGCCATTTCCTCCTTCATATGGAAACAAGTATATATTGGTAGCAGTGGATTATGTGTCTAAGTGGGCTAAAGCACAAGCTCTACCAACAAATGACCTTAAGGTGGTTGTGAAGTTCCTCAAGAAGCTCTTTTGCCGTTTTGGGGTGCCTCGAGCACTAATTAGTGATCGGGGTACACATTTTTGCAACTCTCAGATTGAAAAAGTCTTGAAAAGATATGGAGTGACTCACCGTCTCACCACTCCTTATCATCCACAGATAAGTGGGCAAGTAGAGTTGACAAATAGAGAGCTAAAGCGCATCTTAATGAGATCAACTCTCCAGCATGGGCGAGATTGGGCAAACAGGTTAGACGATGCGTTATGGGCTTATAGGACGGCCTACAAAACACCACTTGATACAACTCCTTTCTGGTTAGTATATGGGAAAGCGTGTCACTTACTAGTTAAGATTCAGCATCGGGCGTTCTGAGCAATCAAGACTATCAACCTCAATCTCGACAAGTCAAGAGCTCATAGGAAGAGGCAGATTAATGAGCTTGATGAGTTAAGACTTACGGCATATGACAACGCTAGTTTCTACAAGGAGAGAGCCAAAGCATATCATGACGCAAGGTTGCGCCAGCACAAGCAATCTGAGGAAGGAGATATGGTATTGCTATTCAACTCTAGGTTAAAACTTTTTCCAAGGAAACTCAAATCAAAATGGTCAGGTCCTTTTCGGGTAAAGAACGTTTTCCCTTATGGCACGGTGGAGTTAGAATACCCTGAAAAGAGTATTTTCAAGGTTAATGGACAGAGACTTAAACATTACTTAGGAGAAAAGAGGGTCTTTGAAGAAAGAGCGGAGCTGACCCTTATTCGAATCCATAACTGACCTTTTTCTATTCCTTAAGTCAAGCCAACGACGTTAAACAAAAGCGCTGGCTGGGAGGCAACCCATGCATCTACTAGGTTAGTTTTTCCTTTTTACTGTCATCATCATTGCATTTGTGAGTGGTGGTTTTGTAGGTAAGATTTTAACAAAGAGGGTACGATATGGTCTAAGCCACACCAAAGTGTACGGGCATTTGTGAAAGGTGTTTCATTCCAGGGAATGGCACGGTCACAGGCACGGCCTAGTCACAAGCTGTGCCACAAGGTAAGATTTTTCCAAATTCTTTTATACAGAGTAGTGTATGGCACGGCTTATAACACACCCAGTTTTTAGACCGTGTTGTCAATAGTCTTTTAGGTTCGCGATTTTCAGAAATAAAACACCTTGCACTACACTTCTCTCCTCATTCCCACATTACTTCTCTCTACATCGTCGTTCTTTTTCTTTCCTCTCTGTTGTTGCCACAAGGTGAAGAACATCATTCATCAATCTTTAGAGATTTCTTAAGCGTAGTATATTCAAGATGCCTAGGACTAAGACCATGGCGCGTAAGAATGCTCAACCTCGTTCAGCTGGGGGTTCCTCTAAGACCACGCGACGCTACCCTCCTAACTTGCGGAGGGAGGACGAAGGTAAGTATGATATAGTGCGAGAAAAGAAGGTATTCATGCCTAATGTAGTAGTTGATTGGGAAATGCTGGCTAGGTATGGGTTGGTGGAACGATTTGATCACTTCTTGAACGATCCCGCTTGGAGAGCACTTCTGAGCATTAAGGAGGACGTGTATTCTTCGTTGAGCTATGATTTCGTCGCCACATTCAAGCTTAGTTTCGGCGGCATACCCAGCTTCATAACGTAGTCTCCTTCTACTGCCATGGGAGTTACCACTGTGTTGAAATGAGAGACTTCATCAAGTGCCTGGGTATTTACGACAATGAGTTTATCGATTCCAATGAATTCTCGCAGCTTCCAGATGCCTTTCCTAAGGGCCTACTGTAGCATGGAGTGTGGAACAGTATGGGAGATGGTGGATATGACCCCTCCAAATCTAAGGGGAGCCATTTAAGGTATCCTATCGTACGTGTACTCTATTACATTCTGGCCCGTTCGACCACTGGTAGAGATGATTCTCAGGGGGTTGTGAATGCTTTGGACCTGTACCAGCTGTTGAGTATGATCACAGGTACTCGGGTTAATGTCGGATTAGCAGCTGTTTGGTGTTTGAAAAAATAGTGCGATCTGGGGCACCACAAGGTTTTTGTCGGCTCTTGGATTACCCGTATTTTGAAAAATTATGGTGTCTTTCTAACCCGGGTTCCCAGGGACAGTTGTGGAAGGAGTACCTCTCTCCCCGAGAGTGTTTTGCGGAGGTGGAGGTTTCGCATACTGGATGTATCTGACGAACAGTAAGAGCTGGAGATATAACCCGAGCAGGATGAGGAGCAAGAGCGAGCTTAAGAGCAAGCTCGAGAGCAGGCCGGACCAAACCAGGAGCTCGCAAATTCGGTAAAGAGATTGACTGCGGATTTGGAAGAAATTAAAAGAGAACAAACCAGGCAGTCAAAGCGGGTGAAGGGCTTGAAGAGTTATTTGGTCACTTGTTTATCCCGTATTAGTGAGAAATTGGGGGTAGATCTTCCCCCATGTGGTGGCTCTAGCGATGAGGATGTAGCATCACAAGCTACTTGGGTTGTTTCTGGAGGAGATCATCACTCAAGTGGTGCATATGATACCGGTTTTCATTTTGGAGAATCTTCGGGTGCAACTTTCATGGCATGACATGAAAGTCCCACAGTTGCTACTGCCGAAGCGAGCAATCAGCAGAATACTGAGGTGATTGGATCTGACTCTCCTCGCCGATCGGGCACTGTACCATTGCCATCAGATGATGACTTCAGTAGCTGATCTCGCGAGTGGATTGATGGAAGTTGAACCCGGGATATTTGGACCGTTGTGTAGAACAGCCGTTTTACTTTTGTTTTTACTATCCTGATTTGTCTAATTCTGGATGACTGACCAACCACTAATATTTGAAATAGAAAATGTTGATGATAGTTAGCTTTATTTTCAGTCGATTATGAGTTTCTTGTGTTTTTTTTTTTTTTTTTTTGTTGTTGTGAGATACAAGCTTTCAAAGTACATCGACCCGTTACGTTTAGCAGAGGTTCTTATGACTCTACTTGTGCGTCGCTTGACTTTCTGTTAAAGATCCGTGTTGTAAGAGAGTTCAGGGAAGTTTTCGTTTTCCTTTTGTTTTCTTTTTGCTTTTATTCTTTGTTTCCCTTTTTGCATTTCACAAGGACATTGGGGACAATGTCTATTGTAAGTGTGGGGAAGTGGGTTAGGAAAACGAAACTAGGATACAAGGGTTGTGTAATAAAAAATGTAATTTCCTCTTAATTATGGTATAATCGATGATGACTTTTGACAATGAAGGACTGCTGAGATTTGTTTATACCCCCGTGGAAAATCTTTAACAATTTTTATTCTCTTATTATGTATTAGAGATACGATGCTAAAATTACAAGATGAAATCCAAGTGAAGTAAACTTACTTGTTATTTAACCTTTACTTTCGGGAAGTGAGATTGGATTAAGGTCACTAGTGAATTTAGTATGCTCTTCTTTTTGCTCAGTAGGTAAGCTATATAACTTGGAGCGAAGGAGTAAATGATACTTGTAACTTGGTGATTCCTTTTTGAAGAAGTTTCTGAAAAAAAAATGTAGATAGTTCAGAAGTGGGCCTCATAGACTCGAGTAATTAAGCCTGAGAGATGCCTTTTTAGGGAATAACATTTATTGACTCGAGTGACAAACTTGGGATCCATGGCTGAAAGCTCGCTACAAGGGTCATGAGAAAAGTCTGAGAAAAATGAACTTAAAAGAGCTTATATAAATGATAGTTGATTGATTGAGATGGTAGAGGTTTGAAGGGGTATTTTTAAAACCTAGTAGCCTAAGATCGCCTGGTCTGGGACTTACTGACCAAGGAAACCATCTTAATTAATTAATTAATTAAATGAGTTAATTGGACTCGAACAAGTAAATCCGAGGGACGCCTTCTACGCTGAGGGAATAACGTCTGTTAACTCGAGTGATGAACTCGAGATTATCGATCGAAGGTTCGTTACATGGGTCGGTTAACATAATTAAGTGCTTTAATGGTAAACTCCTAAGATTAACTTAAGAATTGGATGAAACAAAAAAGGAAGAGCTAGGAGACAAGTGGATACAACATGCCTTTAGTCCCTGTTGTGTTGCTTACAACAATGGTTAAAAGGATGGTATACTTTATTTTACTTGGCAATTCTGACTTTGGGAATTTTAGTTTAAATGATAAGGGTAATAGTTTAATTCACTTGGATTAGCTTTAGGAATTTTAGTATTTGTATTTTGTATACAACTAACGGTAAGATTGAGTAAAGATTATCAATGATTGAGGTATAGCATGAAATCGATGATGCTGAAATATCTTCTTGATTGCTGGAACTTATGAGAACGGTCCTTTGGGTTTTCTGTAATCCGTGTTTGCTTGAGGACAAGTAAAACCTTAAGTGTGGGGAAATTTGATAAGAGTAAATTAACCCTTGTAAATCATGGGCATTAATGATGAATTTGTGTAGTCTTTTGAATAAAATCAATGCGGATTCGGTACTTAACAGATAAATATATATGTTTCAAGGTATAATACTAAAGAGAAGGAGAAAGATAACAAAAGGAGTATGATTGAAGCTTAAAAGATCACAAATGGAGCATGATTGAAGCTTAAAAGATCAAGTTAAAGTTACTCATAGACAACACAGGGAAAGCTACGCCCGTGTAATGAACCGTGGGCATACCTGAAGACGAAAGTGTCACTTGGAAAGGAAGCACGGCTTGTGGTAGGGGTGTGCTTGAAGCCGTGGCAGATGCTGCGAAGACGTGGAAAGCTCCAGAACTTGGCATGGTTTATAATCTAGCCGTATTGCTAGCCGTGTTGCTAACCGTGCTACTAGCCGTGTTCTTAGCCGTGCCAAACACTGAACAAGAATGAGGAGTTACAGATTATTGACTAGAGGGAGACACGGTTTGAAATCTAGCTGTGTTGTTAGGTGTGTCAAGCGACTGTTATTCACTTGTCGAGATTCACTTGGAAAAGGAAAGATACAGTCGTATCTTTCCAGCTGAAGATACTCGGCCATTCCTTAGGAAGTATAAATAGAACAACCCTAACGAGAGGAAGGAGGAGGCGGCACAAGAGAAACCCTAGAGAAGAGAAGTTGTTGCCAGAATAGTTTCGGATTTGAAGCCAAGATATTTCGTGTTTGAATTTTCTTTATGGACTCAATTATTTTCTGTTTTGCTTTTCTTATTAGATTCATGAGTGGCTAATTGTTTCATATCTGTTCCCTTGAGAAACCCCTGATTGTCATGTGACAGAATTGTTGATGTTCAATAATTAATTCTAATCTTTGAGTTTATTCATGTTGCAATCATAGTTTGTTCATCTTGATATGTGCGCAGTATTAGGATGGAATTATATCTCTGTTATTAAGATTGAGAAATCGTTTAATAGAGTGGATCTGGCATGCATAAAAAGACCCTTTGTAATCCTAGAGATAGGTTATAGGAGGTTTTTTGTATTGAACGAGGTCATCGTGGTCTGGTTCAATTGAGAGTCCTAGGATTTTATTACAATCTTAATTATGTTAATTGAAGAGAGATCTTAATTGGCCTAATTAGGATTGAAGATTATTGATCTTGAGAAAGACCCTAATCTAGTGTAAGAAACTCCGCAGATCAGAGATTGGGTATTAATCGTTGGAAAGTTTGGAATTGAATAAAAGTTGCATGAGAATTAGGGGTGGATCTTGGGCAGGGTATGTTTAGATCATTGAATTAATTAAGGGAGTGTTTAAATACATTTACTTTGTTCATTTTATTCGTTTCTTTCAGAGTTAAGCAATAATTAGGATAGTTGAGATCATCGATAGTGATAAGTTAAATAGTAGGAGAATCGTTAGTACTAGTACTTATAAGTCTTCGTGGGATCGATACCTGTACTCCTATGCTATACAGTTAGTTAATAGGTACACTTGCCGAAGAACTGATCGTAAGCTAGGATTGAGTAGAGGGTTAAACTTGTTAGAACGGTCAGATCGTCCATCATAGTTGTACTAATGTAGTAGCTGCATCGTTGGTATCGAAGCTAAAGCTTTCAACTATTCCACATCCTAAACCATATAAACTACATTAGCTTAATGATCAAGGAAGTTTGTATGTTACCCAAAGAGCTAGGGTACCCTTCAATTTAGGGGACAAGTATTGTGATGAAATTGAGTGTGATATCTTGCCTATGTGTGCATCCCATATTTTGCTTGGCAGACCTTGGTTATATGACAGGAGGGTCTTGCATGATGGCTTTAGAAATACATATTTGTTCCAAAAGGAGGGCAAACGAATTATTCTGAATCCTATGCCACCTTCAGAGGTCCATAATGTCCAGCAACAGATTAATCGACCATTAGAGGATAAGAAGGCTTTGATACAAAATGACGTCTCTGAGGGGAAAATGGTATTGTTGATGGGACAGGGTGAGATGGAGAGACTAATCATAGAAGAGGCTCCAACATACTTGCTTCAGTTGAGATGTGTATTAGGGTTATGGGAACCATAACCTCTACCTCCAACAGTTTCTCAGGTATTAAATGAGTATACTGACATTTTTCCTGATGATTTGCTAGCAGGATTACCACCCTTGAGAGGGTTAGAGCATGCTATTGATATTATTCCCAGTTCAGTGTTACCAAATCGACCTGCATATCGCATGAATCTTGAGGAGGCTAAGGAATTGAAACGTTAGGTAGATGACTTGGTGGAATGAGGGTTTATTAGAGAGAGTCTCAGCCCATGCGCTGTTCCCGCCCTTCTTGTTCCCAAGAAGGATGGAACTTGGAGAATGTGTATCGAAAGTAGAGCCATTAACAAAATCACCATTAAAAATAGGTATCATATTCGTAGACTTGATAATATGTTGGATGAGCTGCATGGTTCACAGATTTTCTCCAAAGTGGATCTTAAAAGCGGATATCGCCAAATTCGGATGAGGGAAGGGGATGAATGGAAGACCGCTTTTAAAACACGTCATGGATTGTATGAATTGTTGGTTATGCCCTGATGTGAGATCGGTTTGATCGGATTCCTAACTGATACGAACCACACCAACCTGTGACGAAACCCAATTCCAATACGCTCGAAACTCGTTACCTAAGATGCCAAACACCTAAAGTGGAAACTACGACCCATTGTCTATAAGCGAGACAAGAACCTTGGTATAATGTGAAGACGCCACAATCGAGATGAAAGACCGATTGATAAGTCGAGATGAACGCCACGGAAATTAATCCGATAAGTTCTAGTTAGTTCTTGAAGAACCAAGAGAGGAGCTTCTCAAAAGTGTTTTAATGTTCTAAGATGTATGATATCAACCTATTCTAAACCCTAGGAGCTTTATACTAGGGTTACAATTCGTGAAAATACAAGTCCAAAACGACATCACTTCAATAAGTGCGTAAAATAACACAACAACACAAAAGGCCGGCGTCGGGGAGATACACGGCCGTGTACACGACCGTGTACTTTTCTATGCAAATTCTAGCAACATACACGACCATGTACTTCTAGTCGTGTATCTTTCTGTGGATTTTTTGGACTCCATACATGGCCATGCCTTTTAGCCGTGTGTCTGGCCGTGTATGATTCTGTGTAATCTTGGAATTCCTACACTGCCGTGCCTTGAAAATACACACCCTCTTCATCCCGTGTCCGGTGTGACTTGTACAAGAGCAAGGGTCTTCCCATGGTTGTTCCAATCCGTTCTAACTTCATGATTTCTCCAATCCTTTTCGGCTTCATGGACATCCTTTATCAACCCGTTAAGTGCTTCCTTGAATCGTTTTGCTCGATTTCTTGTGATCGGTCCAGGCGGCACTTCAAGAGGATCCACATTCTTTCTTCCGGCTTGACTCTCATCATGGATCTCATCATTCCCCTCCTCTTGAAAAGGATTTGTCCTCAAATCATCACCTACATCAAAAGGACTCAGATCAGTAACATTAAATGTGGCACTTACTTGATACTCACCAGGCAAATCTATCTTGTATGCATTATCACTGATGCGCTCAAGGATTTGAAATGGTCCATCGCCTCTAGGAAGTAGTTTAGATCGACGCTGCACAGGAAACCACTCTTTACGCATGTGAACCCAAACCCAATCTCCAGGTTCAAAAATAGCTTGTCGACGACCCTTGTTGGCTTGTTTCACATACTGCTCTGTTCGTCGCTCAATGTTCAGCCTTGCCTTCTCATGGATCTGTTTAACAAATCCGGCTTTCTTCTTGCCATCTAGATTAACATACTCAGAAATAGGCAAAGGTGATAAATCCAAAGGAGTTAGTGGATTAAAACCATACACAATCTCAAAAGGAGTAAATTTAGTAGCAGAATGCATTGTACGGTTATAGGCAAATTCAACATGCGGCAAACAATCCTCCCAACTTTTAATCTTCTTTTTAATTATAGCCCTCAACAAAGTAGATAAAGTTCGATTCACTACCTCAGTTTGACCATCAGTCTGTGGATGACAAGTCGTAGAAAACAATAACTTAGTTCCTAACTTATCCCACAAGGTCTTCCAAAAGTAGCTCAAGAACTTAGCATCCCTATTTGATACAATTGTTCAAAGCATACCATGCAATCTCACAACTTCCCTAAAGAATAAATTAGCAATATTACAAGCATCATCCGTTTTGTGACAAAGAATGAAATGTGCCACCTTAGAGAATCTATCCACAACTACAAAAATAGAATCCCGACCATGTCTAGACCTGGGTAATCCTAACACAAAGTTCATAGAAATATCTACCCAAGGCTCATGAGGAATGGGAAGTAGGGTGTAAAGCCCTTGAGGTTGGACTCTAGATTTCACTTGCCTATACGTGACACATCGCTCACAAATCCTCTCAACATCGCGTTTCATGTGAGGCCAATAGAAGTGTTCTTGCAATACCCCTAAGGTTTTAGCTACTCCAAAATGTCCCATTAAACCTCCTCCATGCGACTCCCTCACTAGTAATTCTCTTAAAGAACAAATTAGAATGCACAGTTTGCTCTCCCTAAACAAGAATCCTTCATGTTTATAAAATTTACCATGCCCACTCTTCCACAATGCACATACTCCCCACAAAAATCTTGATCAGCAGCATATAATTCCTTAATTTGCTCAAAACCAAGCAGTCTAGAACTAAAAGTAGAGATAAGAGTATACCTTCTAGAAAGTGCATCAACAACGACATTCTCTTTACCATGCTTGTAGTAGATGACATATGGAAATGTTTCGATGAACTCCACCTAACGAGCATGTCTTTTGTTCAACTTGTGTTGCCCCTTCAAGTACTTCAAAGATTCATGATCAGTGTGGATCACGAACTCTTTTAGCCGAAGGTAGTGTTGCCAAGTCTCCAGGGCTCGAACCAATGCATACAACTCCTTGTCGTAAGTAGGGTAGTTCAAGGTTGCCCCACTTAGCTTCTCGCTAAAGAATGCAATCGGTCTTCTCTCTTGCATAAGCACTGCTCCAATACTTAATCCTGAAGCATCACACTCAATTTCAAACGTTTTAGCAAAGTTAGGTAAAGCAAGTAATGGCGCCTGAGTCAACTTATTTTTAAGCGTTTGAAACGCCTTCTCTTGTTGCTCTTCCCATCTGAACCCCACGTTCTTCTTAATTACCTCAGTAAGTGGTGCTGCAATGGTACTGAAATCCTTCACAAATCTCCTGTAAAAGCTTGCTAGTCCATGGAAACTCCGCACATTACTTACCGTAGTTGGACTAGGCCATTCTTGGATTGCACGAATCTTTTCTTCATCAACCTGTATTCCCTGTACACTAACAACAAAACCAAGAAACACAAGTTTGTCTATGCAAAAGGTGCACTTCTTGTGGTTAGCGTATAATTCTCCTTTCGATGCACTTCTAAAACATCCCTCAAGTGCGATATATGATCATCCAAACTCTTGTTGTAAATGAGGATATCATCAAAATAGACAACCACAAAATTTCCAATAAAAAGTCCTCAAAACATGGTTCATAAGTCTCATAAAAGTACTAGGTGCATTAGTTAAACCGAAAGGCATTACTAACCACTCAAACAATCCATATTTTTTTTGAATGCAGTTTTCCATTCATCACCTTCTTTCATTCTAATTTGGTGATATCCACTTTTCAGATCAATTTTAGAAAAGACACTAGACCCATGTAACTCATCTAACATGTCATCTAAGTGAGGAATGGATGACGATACTTTACCGTAATGTTGTTGATGGCGCGGCAGTCAACACACATTCTCCATGTCCCATCCTTCTTAGGCACCAAAACCACAGGCACTGCACATGGACTCATGCTCTCTCTCACGTACCCCTTCTCCATTAATTCATCGACCTGCCTTTTGATTTCCTTTGTCTCCTCCGGATTGCTCCTATAAGCTAGCTTGTTTGGAATCATGCTCCGGGTACAAGGTTAATCTGGTGCTCAATACCACAAATAGGTGGTAATCCCTTTAGAATCTTCTTAGGAAAGACATCTTCAAAGTCCTGCACAAGAGACACAACCACACTAGGCAAAGAGTTAGATAGTTCCTTAGTAGTCAAACATGTTTCCATAAAAACCAACAACAATATAGGTTGCTTCATCACTAATGCTCTCTTCACTACACTCGCTCTTGCCTCACAACTCTCCATTTGCAAGGCTGCCCTCTCCTTTTCACTCACCACCAAAGTTGATTCCCCTTCAACTTGGTCTTTCACACTCTTTCCGGCCTTCCTCTCTTTTTCCTTTTGATATTGACTTTTATATTCCCTTTCTTTCTCATTATGTTTTGCTCTCTCACTCTCCCTCTTCTTTTCACTCACCTTATGTCTTGCAAAAGACTGTTATAGCTGCAACTGATCCTCATACACCTGTTTAGGTGTTAACGGTTTAAGATTAAAGCTTTTCCCCTGGTGAACAAGCGTATACTTGTTAGAAAAGCCATCATGAACAACCTTCCTATCAAATTGCCATGGCCTCCCCAACAACACATGACATGCTTGCATTGGCACTACATCGCATAACACCTCATCCTCATACCTACCAATGCGAAAACCAATCAATGCTTGCTTACTCACCTTAGTCTCACCACTATCACTCAACCACTGCAATTTATATGGACTAGGGTGTCTAATAGTTGTGAGCCCTAACCTCTCAACAATAAAATTACTCACTACATTGGTGCAACTTCCTCCATCAATGATCAAACTACAAATGTGATCTCCTAGATAACATCTAGTATGAAATATATTCTCTCTTTGCACCTCCTCTTCTTCCTTCACCTACACATTCAAAGCTCGCTTCACTACTGCCACTAACCTTCCCATTGTAGGCTCCTCATCATCACTAACATCCTCTAATGGAGGCATATCCTCTCCTTCTCTATCCCCCTCAGTCTCATACTCACCATCATCACGCAAAATCATCACACGCCTATTTGGACATTGACAAGTAATATGGCCTCTACCTTAACATTTAAAACATCTAATGTCATGATTTCTAGAAGTAGAAGAATCAAGGTTACCTTGGTTACCAGGAGTAGAACTCGCTTGCCTCAGCTCCCCTTTTAGTTTGGTGGGTAAAGGCTTTTCTTCCTTCTTCCATTGGTTAGCCTTCAAGTGGATGAACCATTACCCTGTTGAAACCGTGCATTACTACTACCTTTCCGCTTGTGTTGGTTCTCAACCTTTATAGCCATATGGACCATATCCTCCAATTCTACATAATGCTGCAATTCAACAACATTTTGGATTTCTCTATTCAACCCAACAAGAAACCTAGCCATGGTAGCCTCTCTATCCTCCTCTACATTCGCCCTAATCATAGTAACTTCCATCTCCTTGAAATACTCATCCACATTTTGGCTTCCCTGCCTCAGAGTTTGCAACTTGTTGTGCAATTCACAATAATAATACGCAGGCACAAACCGCTTCTTCATCACTCTCTTCATCTCTTCCTACGACTCAATAGGTGGTTCGCCACTCCTCCTTCTATTCAACATTAATTGATCCCACCACACTATAGCATAATCCGAAAACTCAATGGCAGCAAGTTTCACTTTCTTTCTCCCACTATAGTTATGACAATCAAACACCATCTCCACCTTCTTCTCCCACTCTAAGTACGCATCGGGATCATTCTTCCCTTGGAAAGGAGGAATCTTCATCTTTATGCTACTCAATTAATCATCCTCTCTATTCCTATCACCTCTATCTTCCCAATCCCTAGCTCTATTCTGACCACTATAACCTCTATAACTCCCGACAGAAGGCTCATTAAAGTCATCATCAGACATTTCATCTCCACCCCTTTGTACTCTCCTAGATCGACTCTCCCGCTTATGCCCTTAGAAGACGTTTGTAGATTGCTCTAGTCTTTGCTCCACTGTCTCATGAATTTGTTCCATTCCCTCCTTAAACATTCTCTTCATTTCACCCCTCAAAACCTCAATCACTAACCTAGCATCAAACGTTCCCCTCTCACCTTCAGGAGAATGTTGCCTCGACATAGTTCCTACAGGAAAGATTAGTACTAACACAAATATATATATGATTAAACCTCATGATACACTCCCTTGCGTGTTTCGCTTAAATGATGATATCACACAGTCACTCGTGTATGCTTACAAATAATGATGATATCAACTCGCCAATTCCTCTTCTCAATTCTCTTGGAACTAACCCGAACTACACCAATTCCCTTCCATAGAATTCAAAACAACTCTAGGGTTCGTAAATTTTCTGCTATTTTTCTATCGGATTTTTTTTTTTTTGTCTTTGTTGTTGCTCTTGGTCACGTTTCTCTTTTCTTTTCTTTTTTTTTTTTGTTGTGATTCTTCCTTTTTTTTGTAACAAATCGACTAGTAGATACTACACTTTCAATAAACAATTAATACTATGAAATTGAATACTAACAATTGATATGAATGATTGGAGTTAGGGTTTTGATGTTACCTTCCTCAAACCGAACTGATGTTTTGACAAACCTAAGCTCTGATACCAAACTGATGCGAGATCGGTTTGATCGGATTCCTAACTGATACGAGCCACGCCAACCTGTGACGAAACCCAATACCAATATGCTCGGAACTCGTGACCTAAGATGCCAAACACCTAAAGTGGAAACCACGACCCGTTATCTATAAGCGAGACAAGAACCTTGGTATAATGTGAAGACGCCACAATCGGAGAAAGATCAATTAATAAGTCGGATGAACTCCACGAATTAATCCGATAAGTTCTAGTTAGTTCTTGAAGAACCAAGAGAGGAGCCTCTCAAAAGTGTTTTAATGTTCTAAGATGTATGATATCAACCTATTCTAAACCCTAGGAGCTTTATACTAAGGTTACAATTCGTGAAAATACAAGTCCAAAACGACGTCACTTCAATAAGTGCGTAAAATAACAAAACAACACAAAAGGACCGGCGTCGAGGAGATACACGGCCGTGTACACGACCGTGAACTTTGGCCGTGTACTTTTCTATGCAAATTCTGGCAACATAAACGACCGTGTACTGCTGGTCGTGTATCTTTCTGTGGATTTTCTTAACTCCATACACGGTTATGCCTTTTAGCCGTATGTCTGGCCGTGTATGATTCTGTGCAATCTTGAGATTCCTACACGGCCGTGCCTTGAAAATACACGCCCTCTTCATCCCGTGTCCAATGTGACTTGTACAAGAGCAAGGGTCTTCCCATGGTTGTTCCAATCCGTTCCAACTTCATGATTGCTCCAATCCTTTCCGGCTTCATGGATATCCTTTATCAACCCGTTAAGTGCTTCCTTGAATTGTTTTGCTCGATTTCTTGTGATCGGTCCAAGCAGCACTTCAAGAGGATCCACATTCCTTCTTCCGGCTTGACTCTCATCATGGATCTCATCATGCCCTTTGGTTTGAGTAATGCTCCTAGTACTTTTATGAGATTGATAAACCATGTATTGAAAGATTTTCTAAGAAAATTTGTTGTTTTTTATTTTGATGATATTCTGATCTACAATAAAGACCTAGAACAACATGTAGAGCATCTTCGGGTAGTATTTTCAGTATTGACGACACAACAGCTATTTACAAATATTCAAAATTGTTCCTTTTGCCAAACTGAGGTAACATTTTTGGGTTTTGTTGTATCTGGTGCAGGAGTTAGGATGGATGAAGAGAAAGTGAGGGTGGTTAAAGAATGGCCAACACCAACTTCAGTTACTGAGGTAAAAAGTTTTCATGGGCTTGCATCCTTTTATAGACGCTTTGTCCAAAATTTTAGTAGCATTGTCAGTCCTCTCACAGAACTGACTAAGAAGAGTGTTCCCTTTATTTAGAGTGAAAAGGCCCAGAGGAGTTTTGAAGAGATTAAAGAAAAACTCACTTGTGCCCCATTACTGGTTTTACCTGATTTTGACAAAGTTTTTTAATTGGAATGTGATGCTTCAGGGATTGGAATTGGTTCTGTATTAATGCAGGAGAAGAGACCTATAGCATATTTTAGTGAAAAGTTGAGTGGATTAACTTTGAACTATTCTATATATGATAAGGAATTTTATTCCTTAGTGAGGGCTCTCATGACGTGGCAGCATTATCTCCTCCCGAAGGAGTTTATTATTTATATAGATCATGAATCTTTGAAACATTTCAGGGGACAACATGATTTGTCTAAGCACCATGCCAAGTGGGTGGAATTTCTGGAGGGCTTTGCTTATGTGATTAAGTACAAAAAGGGCAATCAGAATATTGTTACTGACGCTTTATCACGATGGTATATACTTATCACTTCTCTTTAGTCAAAATTGTTGGGTTTTGAGTTGTTGAAAGAACAATATGTATGTGATGAGGAATTCAAGACTGTCATGGAGATGTGTCTTGGAGGCGGGATGTATGATGGATATTGTGTGATAGATGGTTTTTTGTATAAATCAGGAAAACTATGTATTCCATTTGGATCTGTGAGGGAATTATGTTAGTGAGGGAAGCACATGTAGGTGGTTTATCAGGGCATTTTGGTGAGAAGAGAACTTTAGCCATATTGAGGGAGAATTTCTACTGAAAGGTATGATAAAGGATGTCCATAGAGTACTAGAAAGGTGTGGTGTTTGCAAGAGAGCCAAGGGGAGGAAAGGTGCGCAGGGTGAATATATGCCTTTACCTATACCAACTAAACCGTAGACTAATATCAGCATGGATTTTGTGTTAGGATTACCTAGAACACAAAGGGGGAAAGACTCTATTTTTGTGGTTGTTGATTGATTCAGCAAAATGTCACACTTTGTGCCATGCCACAAAACAGACGATGCTCTTTTTATTGCGAACTTTTTTGTGTAGGAAATTGTCAAATTTCATGGAGTTCCACACAGCGTAGTGTCAGACAGAGATACTAAGTTCCTTAGTTTCTTTTGTAAAACACTATGGAGAAGACTGGGTACTAAACTGATGTACAGTACCTCTTACCATCCCCAGACTGATGGACAAACAGAGGTTGTCAACCGTATGCTTGGGAATCTTCTCATAGCAATAGTTAGCAAGAATCTTATTGATTGGGACTTGTGTCTTCCTATTGTTGACTTCACATACAATAGGTCTACTCATAGTTCAACCAGTAAGTCTCCCTTTGAAGTTATTTATGGCTATAACCCTTCCATTCCATTGGATTTTATAGCTGGACCAGCGACAAAGGAAGAATGTCTTAGTGGAGTTGACCGAGCACAATAGATTCAACACATCCATGATTGGACCACTGAACACCTTCAGAAGACCCAGGAACAACAGGGGATCCAAGGAAACAGGCACAGGAAAATTCATCTCTATATATCTAGGTAACTTAGTCTGGATTAATCTTAGTAGGGATAGGTTTCCACATAAAAAGTCACAGAAGCTATTTCCTAGATCACACGTACCATTCAGGGTCTTAAAGCGCATCAACAACAATGTTTATCTCGTTGAGTTACCAAGAGAATATGGAGTATCATCCACTTTTAATGTCTTAGATCTTTCACCATACTTAGTAGATGGCTTGCACAAAGATCCATCAGATTTGAGGGCAAATCTTCTAAAAGCCCGAGGAGATGATAGGAATCAAACTCTTCCAAGACCTATCACCAGGGCCCGAGCTAAGGGTCTCCAAAATCTAGCTTTGAGGGTTTTGCTAGAGAAACCTAACCTTGAGAAATCTAACCTACTTCCTACATCTTTACACTATAATTTTGATGCATTTCAGCAGGTTCATTTGTCAGTCCTATAGGATGCAAAAACAACCATACTACAAAGCGAATCAGGGTTGTCAATGGAACCTAATTCAAAAGCTTCTTGAAGACCGGCATCATGAAGGACCATTTCTTTTATATATTTATTCTTTTATGAACTATTTTGGTTGTATTTTGGTTTTGGGACACTTTTATTTCGTTGTAATTTTCATTTAGGACTAGCCACCTTAAAAGTGGCAAACTTGTAATTTCGACTACTTTTTAACCCTAAGTGTAGCAAGTATATATACTTGCTTAAGAGAGGGTTTGAGGAGGCCATATTTTGCATAATTAAGAGAAACATTTCACGTGTGAATTAGGGTTCTTTCCTTAGTTCAAAACTCTTATCAATTTCAACCCAAGAATTGGAATTGTGGCGAATGCGACGAAGGCAAATTGTGAGTCATATCAATTCATCTTTGTTGTATGTTCATTTCTTCTCTAGTGAGTCATATGTAGGGTAGATTTGGATCTTTCTTGGATATATTTGTGGTTATATTTCATGGACAACAATCTTGTAAGATTGATTGTTTCTTTGATCACTTGAATTACTCATTTCATTTTTAGTGCATTGGCGTGAATTGGCAAGGTTGAAAGGGAAAGTGGATTTCATGGTTTTATTGTTTTCTTTGATCTGATTTCTACGTGATTTTCAATCCTTATTGTGGTTAGTTGTTGAATGTTACAAATGGATATTATAATTAAATCATTTGATCAACATTTTCCATCAAAATCTACAAGGTATTCACGTGAATTGCTTCTTGGTGGACCGATTTTGTATGAGACTTGAGACTTGTTTTCTTGATTCATTTGATTGTGCTTGGAAGTGGAATTAGGCACATCAATGTTTCTATAAAAAGAATGAATGAACTGCTAGTGAATCATAATATAAATTTAGTGCTGTAAATTTTTGAAGATTTTATTATCAATAAAAATATGACATTGAAAAAAATTATGTTCATACATAATAAATAATAAACACTTATAAAAATATACGATTTTTGTTTGCATAACATAGTTACCATAAATATGATATATTAATTTTAACCTATCGAGTGATACTTTATGTCACGTATGAGGATATTGACAATTTACTTTTGTCTTTATATATGTGGTTGGCGTGCTGTCTGGTTTACATCCAAACTAAATTAAAACTGTTGGTTTTGTTACAAGTATTGGTTTATGTTGTAACGTTTGATGGTAAAAGTAATTAATAATTAAGTTAAAAATATTGACGGGTCTTCTTTTTTTTTAACCACTTTACTTGAAATTTTCAATTAGCGTTGATATATTTTTTATCACTTGGTTTTATATATCAATATTATCCCACAATCCAAGTAGAACTACATTTAACGAATAGTATCACAATCTCTACCTCTAAAAACATAATATCCTTATCATGAGACCTTACAATTAGAACCAATTTATCCCTCCTTTTAGCATGCAACACCTACTAATAGGGATTAACTTTGATACCATTTGTAGCATTCTAAGTAAAAAATATTCAATAATCAAGTCAACAAATATTATTATATTTTTTCTTTTTCAACCAGTTGATTTGAAAATGTTTAATTAATATTGACATATTATTTACTATTTGATCTTATAAACAAATACCAATATTATTCCATAAGTCAAAATAAAACCATATTTCACATAAGATATCACAATTTCCCCTAAACATAGGATATGATATATTTCAAAACTGTCATTCATAAAATCTTATAATAAGTTGTTAATTAATATTTCTACATGGCTTCGTCTTAAAGTTTAATGCTTCGATTGCATATATTGGAAAGATAAAGATACACAAATGATCCTAACCGAAAGATATGATAAAACATTTAACTAATAGCCAATTCAATCCTAAAACTATTTTTAGAGATGGATGAAATTCTTAGTCGTTTATTTTAGTTTTTATAGTGACTAAATCATTAAATAAAAGGGATTTTAAAGTATTGAACAAAACTTATGGTTATATCTTATGGTATAAAATTTTATTTCAATAATAAAATAAATGTATTCTCAAAACCTAAAAAGTATCCCTATATCATCATTTATTTAGATCTCCTTCGATGAGTTCTTATGTTGACGTAAAAAGTAACTCCATATCACTACAAAAGTTTGTATCTAACATTGCACAATATAAACATGGTATAAATGATTGCCCTTGTTCATAAGCCATTTTGGCCATGGGCACAAGTTCGATCCATGCCCATCTTTGCTCTCAAGTTCGATTACGAGTCCAAGCAAGTCCTTGATCCTATCACCCATAGCCCTTTAGCTTAGTCAACTATACGCAAGACTCGTCGCAGGCCATGTTACCCACTCTCCCACTACCTACGTATCTCAAACGTGTAGTTATGGTCATGTCCCACATTCATAAAGAGTAACTTCACCTTTGTCACACCTTAGAAGGAGGATAGAAAGTTTCTACTAAAAGCTATCATGTCACGTGTGTATCTGTTACATGATAATTGCCTTGCGAGTCAGAAGTCTTAAGGCTTTAATTAAATATTTAATCAATTACAACTAATCATATTATATATATTATATAATAAGAATATAACTATGGATTTTCATATTCCACAGTTGACCATGATCATAGAGAATTGGAATCCCCTACCACAATAATAAAATGAAAAAATAATTCTATGTCTCATAATTTCGTTTTCCACATCGAGTTCCTAAAAATAAAATTACATCTGAATAATCTATGAAGACACATCTTACTCTATCATTCTTGATACTAAAAGCTCTTATTACATCTTCTCTTATCTCATCCCAAGATTTTGAAATTTTCTTGCAAAATAATCTATTGAGGGGTGAGCACAGTTCAACTTAGTGAGATGGGAGTGCAATACTCTCAATACCACACATGCACAAGCAATTCCAAACAAGCTTTCAACCATATGCTATGCGTGGACATTCATATGCAATATAATATCGCACGCAGTCTTTCATTGACCAACATGTAGTCTAAGGTTTACAGCCCCCTAAACCTTAGGTTAGGAATTTACATCACCACCACTAGTGCCTAGGTCTCACAACCTAATTATTTTAGGAATTTACATCACCACCACTAGTGCCTAAGTCTCACAACCTAATTATTTTAATCTTATCTCTTCAATAGAATTGGTCTCCTAAATTTAATCTTGTAAGCTTCAGGTGTAATTTAATACACCAAGCATAAATACCCTCAAGGATAGACCAAACTTAAAACCATCAAAGGCATGACAATCCCCTAATCACTTAGTTCACCCCATGTGGGACAGTAATCTTACCTGATTACTTTGTTCTGCCTTGTAGCAGTGGTGACCTTCAATACAATGCAATGTCACGTGCAATGTATGTCAGATTGTTGGATATCATTATGTTAATTTATATTTAGGTAGCCAGTCACATAAAACAATTCAAATGAGCTAACCAAATAAAAAGAAAATAAAATTTCACAATAAATCAACATATAAGACCAAATCAACAATAATATATTATAACCCAATTTCATCTACCATTCCATCACTCAAGCTATTAGACATCAAGTATTTAGTTATGTGTCAAAATTGAAACAATTAAATATCACCCCACTTCGAAGAATTCTCGATTCGCTACAATCCATTTAATCAGCACTTCAATACATGACCACTCATATATGTCACATAATTATCTATCACAGATGCTAAATCCACATTACTATAATCTACACCTTATATTTACATTCACCACAACAAGAAAAACCAAGCGTTACATGTCATGGATAAAGCAATGAAGACTAGATCAACCATCAACCATTCACTCATAATCACAATGAAGCAACCCACATTACGCTACTTCACGTGTTCAATAACAATACCCTTAACCCATCAACTATAAAATTAACCAATTGAGATTGATCTACAACTCAATTCCATTAACCATTCAATCAGCTAGTCATGAAACATCAATTGTTTACACCCATCAGCAATAACAATATTGATGATAACTAAGCTAGGAAATGGATAGCAGAACCTCTTGAAATGCCAGTTGGATCTATGACCTGACTTAAAGCTAAGCAATTGAAGGAAGCACTCAATAGACTAATCAAAGAGATGCAAGATAAGGAGCAATGCTTGTGTCAATCCATGATTGAACTGAGAGTAAGTCATTAGGATTCAAGATGTCTCGAAAAAAGATGAATTGAAGAAATTCATTGAAGAGGCAACACTGCTGTTGTGGAAGCACTAAGCTACCGGCATGGAAGTTGAAGGCTAGTAGCCTCAATGGATGGCATAGAAATACATAATGTAAGCCAAAAAAGTAAGCCGCTAGCCTTTGTAGTCAGCTTACTCCTATGCCAATCTAAAATTGCACATAAGCCGCCGGCTTTGTGTCTCGGCTTAGAGGAGAATTAGTTTGGCTCAAATAGGTTTTAGTACATTGTTTTGTTATGTTTTGATGGACATATAAATAGCTACCCAAACTCTTTTGTATATAACTTTTGACAAATTAGAAATCAAACATCCTTTTCTTCTTCTGTTCTTAAAGAAAATCTCAGACTTATCGAAATCCTGATTATGATGTAATCATCATACCAAGGTTCTTGCTTCACTATAAGCAATGAGTTGTAGTTTGTCCCATCATTCATAATCGATTGATGACTATTTGAGTTCCAAAATTGATCGTGGGTTTTGGCACAAGTTCATGGGGTTTGCATCATTTGGTAGTAGAGCAATCAAGTTGGTGAGGAATTACCTATCTGAATTCAATTTTTTGTTCTTTATATCTCTAGTTTCAAAATTCATATAAAAAAAAGGAAAAGTTCGAATCTTTATGTATCTATTGATTTTATTAGACTTGTTATAGCAATTGTTATATGTGTTCAATTGGTTCACGTTTAGTTTCTTGTTCAATAGTTAAAAAAAAAAAGGAAAAATTTGTATAAAAAAATTAGGGGTTCTTAGTAATAGTTGTTTTGAAATCCATAACTGTGCAATTGAAGTGTTGGGAAAAATGTTGGTGACTTGTTGATGTGTTGATTCCCATAACAAAGGAATCTATTGAATCTATGGAATAACTTCTGATTGGTTGGGTGATTCTAATAGAATTGAGGAAGAAGCAGCGAGTGGTAAAAGGCAAGAGTGGAGAGAACATTAGAGTGCGTAAAAGCCAATTGGATCTTGTGAGATATAAAACACGAGGAAATAGAGAGACATTCAGTAATTGAGTGTTCAAACGCGTAAGGGAGTGATTCAGCGAGGAATTGTATTTTCTATTTTCACCTTTGTTTTTATTGTAGGAAAAAGCATGTCTAATAGAAACTCTCTTGATAGTGTGATAGGTGGTATTGGTACGAAACTGATCATGGAGACATTGTCTGCAGAGATGAGAAGGATGTTTAGGGTAGAGATGGATCAGTTTCATGAACAAATGGAGTAGAATTTTGAGCAGTCTCGGATTGCTTCTACTGGACATAGGAGGGATAAAATGCTTAGAAAGATAGTATGTATAGAGGAAGATGAGTAGCGTAGAGAAGGGTCTACAGTTGAATCTAACTAGGATTCCTTCATGGCCTATAGGAGAAATATGATGAGATCCATGATGAGAGTCAAGCCGGAAGAAGGAATGTAGATCCTCTTGAAGTGCCGCCTGGACTGATCACAAGAAGTCGAGCGAAACGACACAAGGAAGCACTTAACGGGTTGATAAAGGATGTCCATGAAGCCGGGAAGGATTGGGGCAATCATGAAGTTGGAATGGATTGGAACAACCATAGGAAGACCCTTGCTCTTATACAAGTCACACCGGACACGGGTTGAAGAGGGCGTGTACTTTCAAGGCACGACCGTGTAGGACTCTCAAGATTGCCTAGAATCATACACGGCTAGATACACGGTTAAAAGGCACGGCCGTGTATGGAGTCAAGCAAATCCATAGAAAGATACACGGCTAAAGTACACGGGCTGTATGTTGCCAGAAGTTGCACAGACAGATACACGGTCAAAGTACACGGGCGTGTATGTTGCCAGAAGTTGCACAGACAAGTACACGGCCAAAGTACACGGGCGTGTACACAGGCCGTGTATCCCCTGTCGGCCAGTTTGTTCTGTTTCGCATTTTTATGTCACTTAACTAAACTACGTCGTTTTGGACTTGTTTTTTACACGAATTGTAACCCTAGTATAAAAGCTCCTAGGGTTTAGAACATTAGAGATTAGACATCATTGAACATTAAACACTTTTGAGAGGCACCTCTCTTGGTTCTTCAAGAACTTAATTCGAACTTATCGGATTGATTTTCGTGGCGTTCAACCCGACTTATCAATCGGTTTTCCATCCCGATTGTGGCGTCTTCACTTTTATACCAAGGTTCTTGTCTCGCTTATAGACAACGGGTCGTGGTTTTCCACTTTAGGTGTTTGGGCGTCTTAGGCAACGAATTTCCGAACGTATTGGTATTGGGTTTCGTCACGAGTTGGCGTGGTTCGTATCAGTTTGGTATCAGAGCTTAGTTTTGTCAAAACATCAAGTTCGGTTGAGGAAGGTAATATCAAAAAACCCTAACTCCAATCGTTCATATCAATTATCGTGTTCAATTCCGCAATATTAATTGTCTTTTGATAGTGTAGTATTTACTAGTCGATTGAAAAAAAAAAAAAAAAAGAGTAAAAATCATGACAAAAAAAAAAAGAAGGGAAAAGAAAAGAAAAGGGAAACGTGATCAAAAGCCAAAAAAAAAAAAAAACAGAGACAAAAAAAAAAATCGGATAGAAAAATAGAGGAAAATTTTACGAACCCTAGAGTTGGTTTTGAATTCTACGGAAGGAAATTGATGTAGTTCGGGTTAGTTCCAAGAGAATAGAGAAGAGGAAATTGGTGAGTGATATCATCGTTGTTTGTGAGAATACACGAGTGACTGTGTGATATCATCATTTGAGCGAAACACGTAAGGGAGTGTATCGTAAAGTTTGATCATATATATATTTGTGTTGTACTAATCTTTTCTGCAGGAACTATGTCGAGACAACATTCTCCGGAAGGTGAGACGGGAAGGTTTGATGCTAGGTTAGTAATTGAGACTGTTGAGGGGAGAAATGAAGAGGATGTTCCAAGAAGGAATGGAACAAATTCATGAGACGGTGGAGCAAAGACTAGAGCAATCCACAAACGTATTCCAAGGGCATAAGAGGGAGAGTCGTTCTAGGAGAGTACCGAGGGGTGGAGATGAAATGTCGGGTGATGACTTTGATGAGCCTTCTGTTGGGAGTTATAGAGGTTATAGTGGTCGGAATAGAGGGACTAGAGATTGGGAAGATAGAGGAGATAGAATAGAGAGGATGATCAATTGAGTAGCATAAAGATGAAGATTCCTCCTTTCCAAGGGAAGAATGATCCCGAGGCATATTTAGAATGGGAGAAAAAGGTGGAGATGGTGTTTGATTGTCACAACTATAGTGGGAGAAAGAAGGTGAAACTTGCTGCCATTGAATTTTCAGATTATGCTATAGTGTGGTAGGATCAATTAATGTTGAATAGAAGAAGGAGTGGCAAGCCACCTATTGAGTCTTGGGAAGAGATGAAAAGAGTGATCCTATTGAGTCTTGGGAAGAGATGAAAAGAGTGATGAGAAAGCGGTTTATACCTACGTATTACTATCGTGAATTGCACAACAAGTTGCAAACTCTGAGGCAGGGAAGCCGAAGTGTAGATGAGTACTTCAAGGAGATGGAAGTCACTATGATTAGGGCGAATGTAGAAGAAGATAGAGAGGCTACAATGGCTAGATTCCTTGCTGGGTTGAATAGAGAAATCCAAAATGTGGTTGAATTGCAACATTATGTAGAATTGGAGGATATGGTTCACATGGCTATAAAGGTTGAGAACCAGCACAAGCGAAAGGGTAGTAGTAGTGCACGATTTCAACAGGGTAATGGTTCATCCACTTGGAAGACTAATCAATGGAAGAAGGAAGAAAAGCCTTTACCTACCAAACCAAAAGGGGAGCTGAGGCAAGCGGGTTCTACTCCTGGTAATCAAGGTAACCTTGAATCTTCTACTTCTAGAAATCGTGACATTAGATGCTTTAAATGTCAAGGTAGAGGCCATATTGCTAGTCAATGTCCAAATAGGCGTGTGATGATTTTGCGTGATGATGGTGAGTATGAGACTGAGGGGGATAGTGAAGAAGATGATATGCCACCATTAGAGGATGTTAGTGATGATGAGGAGCCTGCAATGGGAAGGCTAGTGGTAGTAGTGAAGCGAGCGCTGAATGTGCAGGTGAAGGAAGAAGAGGAGGTGCAAAGAGAAAATATATTTCATACTAGATGTTATTTAGGAGATCACATTTGTAGTTTGATCATTGATGGAGGGAGTTGCACCAATGTAGTGAGCAATTTTATTATTGAGAGGCTGGGGCTCAAAACTGTTAGACACCCTAGTCCATATAAATTGCAGTGGTTGAATGATAGTGGTGAGACTAAGGTGAGTAAGCAAGCATTGATTGGTTTTCGCATTAGTAAGTATGAGGATGAGGTGTTATGTGATGTAGTGCCAATGCAAGCATGTCATGTGTTGTTGGGGAGGCCATGGCAATTTGATAGGAAGGTTGTTCATGATGGCTTTTCTAACAAGTATACGCTTGTTCACCAAGGAAAAACTTTTAACCTTAAACCTTTAACACCTAAACAAGTGTATGAGGACCAATTGCAGCTACAACAGTCTGTTGCAAAACATAAGGTGAGTGAAAAACAGAGTGAGAGTGAGAGAGCAAAAGACAATGAGAAGAAAAAAAAATATAAAAGTTAAGATCAAAAGGAAAAGGAGAGGAAGGCTGGAAAGAGTGTGAGAGGCCAAGTTGAAGGGGAATCAACTTTGGTGGTGAGTGAAAAGGAGAGGGTAGCCTTGCAAAAGGAGAGTTGTGTGGCAAGAGCGAGTGTAGTAAGGAGAGCGTTAGTGATGAGGCAACCTATGTTGTTGCTGGTTTTTAAGGAAACATGTTCGACTACTGACGACTTATCTAACTCTTTGCCTAGTGTGGTTCTGTCTCTTGTGCAGGACTTTGAAGATGTCTTTCCTGAGGAGATTCCAAAGGGATTACCACCTGTTCGAGGTATTGAGCACCAGATTGACCTTGTACCCGGAGCATCAATTCCAAACAAGCCAGCTTACAGGAGCAATCCGGAGGAGACAAAGGAACTCCAAAGGCAGGTCGATGAATTAATGGAGAAGGGGTACGTGAGAGAGAGCATGAGTCCATGTGCAGTGCCGGTGATTTTGGTGCCTAAGAAGGATGGGACATGGAGAATGTGTGTTGACTGTCGCGCCATCAACAACATCACGGTAAAGTATCGTCATCCCATTCCTCGCTTAGATGATATGTTAGATGAGTTACATGGGTCTAATGTCTTTTCTAAAATTGATCTGAAAAGTGGATATCACCAAATTAGAATGAAAGAAGGTGATGAATGGAAGACTGCATTTAAGACAAAATATGGATTGTATGAGTGGTTAGTAATGCCTTTCGGGTTAACTAATGTACCTAGTACGTTTATGAGACTTATGAACCATGTTCTGAGGACATTTATTGGAAAATTTGTGGTTGTCTATTTTGATGACATTCTTATTTGCAGCAAAAATTTGGAAGATCATATGTCACACTTGAGGGATGTTTTAGAAGTGCTTCGACAAGAACAATTATATGCTAACCTCAAGAAGTGCACTTTTTGCACAGACAAACTTGTGTTTCTTGGTTTTGTTGTTAGTGCGCAGGGAATACAGGTTGATGAAGAAAAGGTGCGTGCGATCCAAGAATGGCCTAGTCCAACCAATGTAAGTAATCTGCGGAGTTTCCATAGACTAGCGAGCTTTTACAGGAGATTTGTGAAGGATTTTAGCACCATTGCAGCACCACTTACTGAGGTGATTAAGAAGAACATGGGGTTCAGTTGGGGAGAGCAACAAGAGAAGGCCTTTCAGACGCTTAAAAATAAGTTGACTCAAGCACCATTACTTGCTTTACCTAACTTTACTAAAACGTTTGAAATTGAATGTGATGCTTCAGGATTAGGTATTGGGGCAGTGCTTATGCAGGAGAGAAGACCGATTGCATTCTTTAGTGAGAAGCTAAGTGGGGCAACCTTGAATTACCCTACTTACGACAAAGAGCTATATGCATTGGTTCGAGCCTTGGAGACGTGGCAACACTACCTTTGGCCAAAAGAGTTCGTGATCCACACTGATCATGAATCCTTGAAGTATTTGAAGGGGCAACACAAGCTGAACAAAAGGCATGCTCGTTGGGTGGAGTTTATTGAAACACTTCCATATGTCATCCACTACAAGCAAGGTAAAGAGAATGTAGTTGCTGATGCACTTTCAAGAAGGTATACTCTTATCTCTACTCTTAGTTCTAGACTGCTTGGTTTTAAGCACATTAAGGAATTATATGCTGTTGATCGAGATTTTTGTGAGGAGTATGTGTAATGTGAGAAGAGTGGGGATGGAAAATTTTATAAACATGATGGATTCTTGTTTAGGGAGAGTAAACTGTGCATTCCAATGTGTTCTTTAAGAGAATTACGTGTCAGGGAGTCTCATGGAGGAGGTTTAATGGGACACTTTGGAGTAGCAAAAACATTAGGGATATTGCAGGAACACTTCTATTGGCCTCACATGAAACGAGATGTTGAGAGAATTTGTGAGCGATGTGTCACATGTAAGCAAGCGAAATCTAGAGTCCAACCTCAAGGACTTTACACCCCACTTCCCATTCCTCATGAGCCTTAGGTAGATATTTCTATGGATTTTGTGTTAGGATTACCCAGGTCTAGACATGGCCGGGATTCTGTTTTTGTAGTTGTTGATAGGTTTTCTAAAATGGCACATTTCATTCCTTGTCACAAAATGGATGATGCTTGTAATATTGCTAATTTATTCTTTAGGGAAGTTGTGCGGTTGCATGGTATGCCTAGAACAATTGTATCAGATAGGGATGCTAAGTTCTTAAGCTACTTTTGGAAGACTTTGTGGGCTAAGTTAGGAACTAAGTTATTGTTTTCTACTACTTGTCATCCACAGACTGATGGTCAAACTGAGGTAGTGAATCGAACTTTATCTACTTTGTTGAGGGCTGTAATTAAAAAGAATATTAAAAGTTGGGAGGATTGTTTGCCGCATGTTGAATTTGCTTATAACCGTACAGCGCATTCTGCTACTAAATTTTCTCCTTTCAAAATTGTGTATGGTTTTAATCCACTAACTCCTTTAGATTTATCACCTTTGCCTATTTCTGAGTATGTTAATTTAGATGGCAAGAAGAAGGCTGAATTTGTTCAACAGATCCATGAAAAGGCAAGGCTGAACATTGAGCGACGAATAGAGCAGTATGTGAAACAAGCCAACAAGGGTCGTCGACAAGCTGTTTTTGAACCTGGCGATTGGGTTTGGGTGCACATGCGCAAAGAGCGGTTTCCCATGCAGCGTCGATCTAAACTACTTCCTAGAGGCGATGGACCATTTCAAGTTCTTGAGCTCATCAACGACAATGCATACAAGATAGATTTGCCTGGTGAGTATCAAGTAAGTGCCACATTTAATGTTACTAATCTGAGTCCTTTTGATGTAGGTGACGATTTGAGGACAAATCCTTTCCAAGAGGAGGGAATGATGAGATCCATGATGAGAGTCAAGCCGGAAGAAGGAATGTAGATCCTCTTGAAGTGCCGCCTGGACCGATCACAAGAAGTCGAGCGAAACGACTCAAGGAAGCACTTAACGGGTTGATAAAGGATGTCCATGAAGTCGGGAAGGATTAGGGCAATCATGAAGTTGGAATGGATTGGAACAACCATAGGAAGACCCTTGCTCTTATACAAGTCACACCGGACACAGGTTGAAGAGGGCGTGTACTTTCAAGCACGGCCGTGTAGGACTCTCAAGATTGCCTAGAATCATACACGGCTAGATACACGGTTAAAAGGCACGGCCGTGTATGGAGTCAAGCAAATCCACAGAAAGATACACGGCTAAAGTACACGGCGTGTATGTTGCCAGAAGTTGCACAGACAGATACACGGTCAAAGTACACGGGCATGTATGTTGCCAGAAGTTGCACAGACAAGTACACGGCCAAAGTACACGGGCGTGTACACAGGCCGTGTATCCCCTGTCGGCCTGCTTGTTCTGTTTCGCGGTTTTATGTCACTTAACTAAACTACGTCGTTTTGGACTTGTTTTTTACACGAATTGTAACCCTAGTATAAAAGCTCCAAAGGTTTAGAACATTAGAGATTAGACATCATTGAACATTAAACACTTTTGAGAGGCACCTCTCTTGGTTCTTCAAGAACTTAATTCGAACTTATCGGATTGATTTCCGTGGCGTTCAACCCGACTTATCAATCGGTTTTCCATCCTGATTGTGGCGTCTTCACTTTTATACCAAGGTTCTTGTCTCGCTTATAGACAACGGGTCGCGGTTTTCCACTTTAGGTGTTTGGGCGTCTTAGGCAACGAATTTCCGAACGTATTGGTATTGGGTTTCGTCACGAGTTGGCGTGGTTCGTATCAAAATATAAGGAGAAGTAAAGGAGTAAGGAAAGAAGAAGATAGTAATTTGGAAAATATCAAAATGAAAATTCCTTCCTGCCAAAAAAAGAATGATCCTGATGTCTATCTTGAGTGGGAAAAGAAGGTGGAAATGGTCTTTAACTATCATAATTACTCTGAAGTTAAGAAGGCAAAATTGGCTGCTATCGAATTTTTTGACTATGCCATAGTTTGGTGGGACCAATTGTTGTCGAGTAGAAGGAATAGGGAGTCATCGATAGAAACTTAGGAAGAGATGAAGAGGGTGATGAGGAAGCGGTTTATTCCCACTTATTACTATAGGGATTTGTATAATAAATTACAAAATCTAAGATAGGGAAACCGGAGTGTGGAGGAATATCATAAGGAGATGGAGGTTGCAAGGATCCAGATAAATGTTGAAGATGATCGGGAAGCTACTATGGTTAGGTTCTTGGCAGGTTTGAATAGGGATATACAAAATGTAGTAGAGTTGCAACATTATATAGAATTGGAAGATATAGTTTACACGACGATTAAGGTAGAGAAGCAACTCAAGTGGAAAGGTAATAGTTCCACATGTATGGCATCAAGTTCTTCCAACTGGAGGACTAATGTATGGAAGAAGGAGGAGAAGCAGTTTCACTCTAAACTAATGCTAGAACAAAAAACAAAAATGGCTTCTTGGCAAAATAAAGGTAAACTAGATTCTTTTTCTAATAGGAATAGTGACATTAAATGCTTTAAATGCTAGGGTCGGGGACATATAGTGAGTTAATGTCTAAATAAGAGATTTATGGTGATGCGGGATAATGGAGAGATTGAGATTGATAGTGAGTTAAAACATGATTCCATGCTATCACTAGAGGATGTCGATAAGGGGGAAGAATATGCTGTTCAGGGGGAGATGTTAGTAGCCAGGAGGGCTTTGAGTGCGCAAACAAAGGAAGAAAAGAATGTACAATAGGAGAACATACTTCATACTAGAAGTCTTGTTAAAGGCAAAGTATGTGGTGTGATTGTAGATGGTGGGAGTTATACTAATGTTGCCAACATGACCATTGTTGAGAAATTAGGGCTTCCTACAATTAAACATCCTTGCCTATATAAGTTGCAGTGGTTAAATGATAGTGGTGAGGTGAGGGTTACTAAGCTGGTGTTAGTCTCTTTTAGCATAGGAAAATATGGGGATGAAGTTCTTTGTGATGTAGTTCCTAGGCAAACTACACATTTGTTGCTAGGTAGACCGTAACAGTTTGATCGGCAGGTGAAACATGATGGATTCACCGATAAATACTCTTTTACATACGATCAGAAGCTTGTTACTCTTTGTCCTCTGACTCTCAATGAAGTATATGAGGATCAAGTGAGGTTACATAAAGAGAGTGAGCCAAAAAGAGCTGGTGAAAAAAAAAAAAAAAGAGTGTCGCTACAAAAGATAAAGAGAGAGAATCTGAGAAAAGAGAAAAGGAAAAGAATGGTAACGAATTAGCTAGTGAGAACAAAATAGAGAGAAGAGAAAATTTTATGTGAGATTTAGTGACGTTAAGAAGGCTTTATTCTTAAGAGCAAATAGACTTATGATAGTACTCTTATGCAAAGCGATACTTTTTAGCTCTAACTAACTTGACACTTCTTTGCCAAGTTCTGCTATTTCTCTTTTATAGGAATTTGAAGATGTTTTTCCTGAGGAAATCCCAAAAGGATTACCTCCCATCGGGGAATTGAACATCATATTGATTTTATACTTGGTGCAACCATTCCAAACCAACCCACTTATAGGAGCAATCCTAAGGAAACAAAGGAACTCTAGAAACAAGTTAGTGAGTTGATGGACAAGGGGTATGTGAGAATGCATGAGCCCATGTGCAATTCCTATGATCTTAGTCCCTAAAAAGGATGGATCCTGGAGGATGTGTGTTGACTGTTGAGTGATTAACAACATAATGGTAAAGTATCATCATCCTATTCTTCGATTTGACGACATGTTAGATGAGTTACATAGTTCATGTGTTTTCTCTAAAATTGATCTGAAGAGTGGATACCGTTAAATTAGAATGAAAGAAGGAGATGAGTGGAAGACTGCATTTAAAACAAAGTATGGTTTATATAAATTGCTAGTTATGCCCTTTGGGTAACTAATGCACCCAATACTTTCATGAGGTTAATGAACCATATTTTGAGGGCTTTAATTAAGAAATTTGTAGTGGTCTATTTTGATGATATCCTTATCTACAGTAAGAATTTAGATGATCATTTACTTTATTTGAATTCTGTTTTAGAAGTGCTGCGATAGGAAAGGCTATTTGCTATTCTTAAGAAATGCACTTTTTGTATAGATAGACTTGTTTTTCTTGGTTTTGTTGTTAGTTCACAAGGCATCTAAGTTGATGAGGAGAAAGTTCAAGCGATATAAGAATGGATAAGCTCAACTAATTTGAACCAAGTTCGTAGTTTCCATGGACTTGCAAGTTTTTACAAACGATTCATGAAGGACTTTAGTAGCATCACTACTCTAATCACTGAAGTCATCAAGAAGAATGTCGGCTTTAAGTGGGAAGTAGAACAAGAAAAAGCTTTTCAATTAATTAAGAATAAACTGACCCATGCTCCTTTGCTTGCTTTACCTAATTTTTCTAAAACATTTCACATTGAATGTGATGCTTTTGGTTTAGGTATTGGAGTTGTTCTTATGCAAGAGGGAAGGCCAATCGCATATTTTAGCGAAAAGTTGAACAGAGCCGCAATGAGGTGCCCAACATATGATAAGAAATTATATGCATTAGTGAGGGCTTTGGAAACCTAGCAACACTAACTTTGGCCTAAGGAGTTTGTGATTCACACTGACCATGAATCCTTGAAGCACCTGAAGAGTCAACACAAATAGAATAGGAGACATGCAAGGTGGGTAAGTTTATTGAGACCTTTCTGTATGTCATCCGCTACAAACAAGGTAAGGAGAACATTGTTGTGGATGCTCTCTCACTTAGGTACTTTGTAATCTCCAGTCTTAATGCTAAATTGTTTGGTTTTAAACACATTAAAGATTTGTATCTTCATGACTAAGATTTTAGTGATGACTTTGCTTGTTGTGAAAAGAGAGTTAGAGGAAAATTCTTTAGACATGAAGGGTTTTTGTTTGGAGAAAACAAACATTGTATTCTAAACTGTTCCCTTAGAGAGTTGTTAGTAAAAGAGTCTCATGGTGGGGGTTTGATAGGATAGTTTGGAGTGGCTAAGACCTTGGGGGTTTTGCTAGAACATTTTTATTGGCTACACATAAGATGGGATGTTGAGCGCATTTGTGAGAATTGTATCACTTGTAGGTAAGCAAAATCCCGAGTGCAACCCCATGGCTTGTATTAGCCCCTTACTATTCCTAGTAAGCCTTAGGTTGATATTTCTATGGATTTTGTATTAGGCTTACCGAGGACTAGACTTAGAAGAGATTTTATCTTTGTGGTTGTGGATAGATTCCCCAAAATGGCACATTTCATTCCATGTAACAAAGCAGATAATGCTACACATGTTGCAGATTTATTCTTTATAAAAATTGTTCGATTGCATGGTATGCCTAAAACAATTGTATCTGATAGGGATGCTAAGTTCTTGTGTTACTTTTGGAAAACCTTGTGGTGTAAGTTAGGAAATAAATTATTATTTTCTACAACTTGTCATCCATAGATTGATGGGCAAACCGAAGTAGTTAATAGAACTTTATCTGCTTTACTAAAGGCTATCATATAAAAGAACATTAAAACATGGGAAGACCGTTTGCCATATGTTGAGTTTTCTTATAATAGTGCTGTACATTTGGCCACCAAATTTTCTCCTTTTGAGATTGTATATGGATTTATTCCTTTAACTCCATTGGACTTAACTCCTTTACCTATTTCTAAACATATTATTTAAGAAGGTAAAAATAAAGCTGAGATTGTTAAACAGATTCATGAGAAGGCTAAATTCAACATTGTGTGAAGAACGGAACAATATGTAAAACAAGCTAACAAGGGTGTCAACAAATAATCTTAGAACCTAAAGATTGGGTTTAGTTGCACATGCATAAATAGCGGTTCCTAACACAAAGGCGGTCCAATTTACTCCCTAGAGGTGATGGTTCCTTTCAAGTCCTTGAGTGAATAAATAACAATGCTTACAAACTTGATTTATCAGGTGAGTATCCTATTAGTGTACCTTAATATCACTAATTTGAGTCCTTTCGATGCAGGTGAAGATTTGAGGACAAATCCTTTTCAAGAGGAGAGGAATGATGACAACCAAGCTAGGAAATGGATAGCGGAACCTCTTGAAATGCCAGTTAGACCTATAACTCGACTTAGAGCTAAGCAACTAAAGGAAGCACTCAATGGACTAATCAAAGAGATCCAAGATGAGGAGTAATGCTTGCATCAATCTATGATTGAACCAAGAGTAATCGAAGTCATTGGGATTCAAGATGTCCTAGAATGAAGACGAATTGAAGACATTTTTTGAACAGGCAAAGCTGTCGGCATGGAAGATGAAGGTTGCTTACCTAAATGGCTGGCATAGAAATGCATAATGTAAGTTAGCAAAGTAAGATGCCGGCCTTTGTGGCCGACTTACTCCAACGCGGATCTAAAATTGCACATCTACCAACTTTGTGTGCCAACTTAGAAGCGAATTAGTTTAGCTCAAATAGGTTTTAGTACATTATTTTGTTGTAATTTGGTGGACATATAAATAGCCATCCAAACTCTTTTGTATACAACTTTTGATAAATTAGAAAAAAAAAATCCTTTTGTTCTTCTATTCTTAAAGGAAATCTCGAACTTAATGGAATCATTTTGTAGCATTCGAACCCTACTTATAAATTCGTATTCCATCCCGATTGTAGCGTAATCATCATACCAAGGTTCTTACTTCTCTATGAGCAATGGGTCGCAGTCTTTCCCATCATTCGTAATCGATTGATGACTATTCGAGTTCCAAAATCAATCGTACGTTTCGACATAGGTTGATGAAGTTCGCGTCAAGTATCATCCCCTTTACTCAACCAATAGATCACCACTCATGAAGCATATTTTAATCCATTTATTTGTTCACAACTATATTTCATCTTTTACTTTATAATGTGCACATATACATATCCATATTTATACATATATATTGTCTAACAAGATTTGTATAGACTAATAAGGTTATTTCCATCTATCTTTACAAATTAATAGGTAGCTATTTATATTTAGATTTGTAAATATTTGCATGTATTATTATAATATATACTATCATTTGCAATTATTATTCAATATATAATATTTATTTGTGATTATCATGTAATACTATTTGCAATTTTTTATATATATAATATGTGATATTATTTGTAACTATTATACATTATATAATATATAATATGCATGACACGTGAGACCAACAATATACATCACATAGTTATCAGTCACAAATGTTAAATCCACATTATCATCATTTACCCTCATTGACATGGGCATAATCCAACAAAAGCTAAGAGAAGACCTTATGGACTATATTGAGAGGTTTAGAGAGCACTCCCTTAATATCCAACATACTTGTGATGAAAGAGAATTGGTAAAGATTTTCATAGAGGAGATGTTCATTGAGTATGCTATTCACTTAGGGAACCTATCATTGGTTTTGTTCGCGGCATTAGTAAAAAATGCACAACAAACCAACAACTCGATTGCAATGGCAAAGGGGCAAACATACAAGGTTCAATAAACGAGGCCCATTTATGAATTCCATTCAAGGGGAACACCTTAAGGCAGAAAAGAAACCTAGAGTAGAGAAGTCTAAGCTTGGAAGTCTCGTATACCTTTGCCTAATGGGTAAGGTGCAAGTGATGCTTGATATATGGCTCTAAGATGGAAACATTAGGCTCTTAAGGGTTAAGTGCCTTCTTACTCTTTAAGAAAGGAATGACCCAAAATTTTGTAGATTTCATAGAATTGTAGGTCATTCTAGCAAAAATTGTTTTACTTTGAAGAAAATATTTAATGAGATGGTACAGACTAGGGAGCTCATTATTGAGGATAACAATATTTGTAACAACCCTTTTCTAACTCATAACAATCAATAGGGAGCAGTGAATGCTACCACTCATGACCTTACCACTGTTGAGGTAAATAAGGAACCACCTACTGAGGCAAGCAAGAAAAAGAGAAAGCAAGCTCAAGTTGAGGGGGATGAGTGCCCTCCTACTATTGTGGCACTTATGAAGACATCAAGTTTCAGGAATTTCTTTAACCTTCTTAGATTTGATGAGAAGGTAAGGTTTGCAGTAGTAACTACACGCACTCAGATCTTAGAAGATCAATATGCAAAATGTAGTGTGGTGCAGCATATGAAAAGAACGGTCCATGCCCATGAAAATGCAATCTTATTCACTAAAGCCGATATATGTGTCAAATTTTCAAATCACAACCATCCCTTATATGTTGAAGGAATACTTAATGGCTATCCAGTGAAGAGGATATTTATTAATGTTGGTTCTTCTTTGAACATCATGCCACTGATCACCTTTAGAGTTGCTGGGATTGTTATTCGAAAGCCTATAAGACAACCTGATAGGAATCAAAATTCCATCAAGACCTATCATTAGGGGAAGAGCCAAAAGATTTCAAATCTTGGTGATGAGGGCCCATTTTTAGCACATCGAACCCGAAATTATTTGTTTACGAACCTCTTTTCTCTTATTCATGTATTGTATATTCCAATAGGTAGACTTATCATGATTTACAGGGCGATGGACAAACTTATTAAGACTCAGCTTGTGGGTTATCCATAGTCCGACCTAAACTGGCGTTAAGCTGGGCTGACAAATCATATGGAAGAGCTAGCTTCTTGAAGACTAATTTTTATATATTTGTTATTTACATGGACTATTTATGTTGTAATTTCTTTTGGGACACTTTTATTTTGTTTGTAATTCTCATTTGGACCGGCTACCTTAAAAGTTGCATAGTTGTAATTTTATGTAATTTTTAACCCTAAAGGGAGCAAGTATAAATACTTGCTTAAAGTAGGGTTTTAGGAGGCCATTTTTCAGATTTGAACATTTACTTTACATGAGGGAATTAGGGTTCTTCCTAGTTCAATTTCTCTTATCAATTTCAATCTCAAGAATTAGAATTGTGGTGAATGCAACAAGGGGAAATTGTGAGTCATATCAATTTCTTATTGTTGTGTTTCTTTTCATCTCTAGTGAATCATATCTAGGGTTAGATTGAATTTTTCTTGGATAGAATTTGATTGCATTTGTAATCAAATTATCATTGCATAATTGATTGGTATTTAGCACTTGTTAATACTATCAATTTGTCATTATACTTATGGCGTGGAATTTCTTTGTTGTGAGGATGATCACAGTTTGAATTTGTGTATTGTTGATTGGGATTCTCTTAGAATTTAAGTTGGTTAATTGATTCAATTGAGGATTATCATGTTTATGGATTTCATCTCCTTGATCTTATCATTTGATTCATCATCCATCAATTAGGGTTTACGCAAATTGTCTCTCTTGTGAACCAAATTTGATCTTGTCTTTTGAGGTTGATATTTGGGTTGTTTTTTTTCGTGCTTAATTCCCTTTTAGGCACATCATCTTTTGGTATCGGAGCTTATCATTCTTGGATATGCAATAATTATACTAGGATTCATTCTTAATCATGTCCTTGTTGTGGGAATTGGTTCTTAAATATTGAGGAATTGTGCAATTGTTGAACTAGTTTGACTGACATCTTCTAATTGTCCTTCAAATTAGTTTTTCATGTGCTTAAACTTGGTTTTAAGCACATCTTCTTTTGGTATCAAAGCTTATGGTTGTGAGAAGGGGTTATTTGATTTTGAATTTCGGAAATTTAAGGTACTTGAGTTTACATTTTGATTCCGAAATTGAAAGTGGAAAATTGAATTGTTTATGTTGTTACTTAAAGTGGCGTGATTATCTTGCTTGGGGAGTTGAACTTGTTGCTTGTTGGAGTGAGTTTTGAGGTCTTGTTGAAGCTCCATTTGATTGATATTTTGGTGTAAAAAAAAAAAAAATAGTAGCACATCTTGTGATTCAAAAGTCATAACTTGAAGTTACCTCAATTGTGAAAAAGTAGAGGTGTATTTTGCTTGGAGTGATTCGGACATAAGGGGGGGGGGGGGGGGGGGAGGTTTAGTGTACAATTTTCAGGAGTGTCTGGGTTAAGGAAGTCATTTGAATTTCAAAACACACATTAAGTGATAGAAGTAATTGTGTGTTCATTTGAATTTGAAAGTGGCTCACCATTTGTGGAATATTGCAATTAGTAATCTCATTTTGAATTTGAATTTAAGCTGCCTTTTGTTGTGAGTTGTAGGTTAAAACTTGTATAGAAGTGGAGAAATTCAAGTGTGGAAGAGTGTGTATGTGTGTGCTGCAATGTGTACAAAAGGTGTATATATGTAGAGTTGTGTTTGTAAAAGTTTAGTGAAGTTGTGTGTGTTTAGTGTGAGTGGCGGTGTGACTTGTTGTATGTGTAAGTGTGCATGGTGTTACAAATTTGTGGAAGTTGTGTGGTGTAAGGTGTTGTACATTGAGGCTAAAGTGTGAGAGTGTAGTGCATGGATAGCAAACCGTAAAAGGGAAGAGTGGTGTTTCAATTGTGAAGTGGAATTATGTAGTGTGTGTTTTTGAGGAAAAAGTGGAGGAATCGCAACTGTCATTTTCAGATTTGAAATCAAAATTAAAAGTGTACATTAAGAGGTCAATTTGAAATTTCAAACACACATTAAGTCATAATTAATTGTGTATCATTTGAATTTGAAAAAGCCTCTTACCATTTGTGGAATTGTGCACTTATTGAACCTCTTTTGAATTTGAAAGTGGGTTGCCTTTTTGTGTGTTGAAGTTATGATTTAATGTTTGTGTGGAAGCGGGGAAGTGTAATGTGGCTTGAAGTAGTGTGTATGTAGTGTTGTATTTTGTAAATTTAGTAAAGGATTTGTGTATTTTTGGCGTAGTATTTTGTGTGTTATATAGAGAGGTGTTGATCGGTGGCGTGAATTGCGTAGAACCAAGAGCAAGGGGAAGTTGTGTGCCAGTGAATGGTGTGTTATGTATGTGTTTTAATTGCTGCCAATTGAGTATTTAAGTTATGAGAAGCTAAGGCAAGAAAAAGGAAAGTAAGTAGTAGAATTTAAAATTCAAATAGGTCATTAAACTGTGAAAGTAATTAAACTAGTTACTTCACTTGTAGCTTAGTTGTGTACTTGAACTATGGAAGTGTGAGGTCCAATAGAAATACTTATATGTTGAAAAAAGATGGAAAACGTATAGTATTGAACCCTATGTCACCATCAGAGGTCTAGGAGATGCAAAGATAGATAAAACAACCATCACAGAATCTTGAGGATCATAGCCACATGATCAAACCTTTAGAGGACCAAACTGTGCAGATGCAGGTATGCCAACCTTCAAAGGTTCTTGAGGGCTCTAGTGATATGAGCCTAACCTTTAGAGCATAAAATTTGTCAGACACCGATGTGCCAACCTTCAAAGGATCTTAATTGATGAGATCCATGATGCGAGCCAAGCCAGAAGAAGAAATGTGGATCCTCTTGAAGTGCCGCTTGGACCGATCATAAGAAATCGAGCAAAACGATTCAAGGAAGCACTTAACGGGTTGATAAAGGTTGTCCCTGAAGCCGGAAAGGATTGGAGCAATCATGAAGTTGGAACGGATTGGAACAACCATGGGAAGACCCTTGCTTTTATACAAGTCACACTGGACACGGGTTGAAGAGGGCGTATATTTTTAAGGCACGGCCGTGTTGGAATTCCAAGATTACACATAATCATACACAGCTAGACACACGGCTAAAAGGCACGGCCGTGTATGGAGTCAAGCAAATCCACAAAAAGATACACGGCCAGAAGTACATGGGCGTGTATATTGCCAGGAATGTGTACAGAAAAGTACACGGCCGTGTATCCCCTGCCAGCCAGTTTGTTCTGTTTCGTGTTTTTACGTAACTTATATAAACTGCGTCGTTTTTTACTTGTTTTTCAAGAATTGTAACCCTAGTATAAAAGCTCTTAGGGTTTAGAACAACAAGAATTTACATCTTTGAACATTAAACACTTTTGAGAGGCACCTCTCTTGGTTCTTCAAGAACTAAATCGAACTTATCGGATTGATTTCCGTGGCATCTTCATTTTTATACCAAGGTTATTGTCTCGCTTATAGACAACGGGTCGCGGTTTCCACTTTAGATGTTTGGGCGTCTTAGGCAACGAATTTCCGAACGTATTGGTATTGGGTTTCATCACGGGTTGGCGTGGTTCGTATTAGTTTGGTATCAGAGCTTAGGTTTGTCAAAACATCAAGTTCGGTTGAGGAAGGTAATATCAAAAACCCTAACTCCAATCGTTCATATCCATTGTTAGCATTCAATTCTGCAATATTAATTGTCTTTGATAGTGTAGTATTTACTAGTCGATTGTAAAAAAAAAAAAAGAGTAAAAATCATGACCAAAAAAAAAAAGAAGAGAAAAGAAAAGAAAAGAAAAATGTGATCAAGAGCAACAACCCAGAAAAAAAAATTCGGATAGAAAAATAGAGGAAAATTTACGAACCCTAGAGTTGTTTTGAATTCTACGGAAGGAAATTGGTGTAGTTCGGGTTAGTTCCAAGAGAATTGAGGAGAGGAAATTGGCGAGTGATATCATCGTTGTTTGTGAGAATACACGAGTGACTGTATGATATCATCATTTGAGCGAAACACGTAAGGGAGTGTATCGTGAGGTTTGATTATATATATATTTTTGTTAGTACTAATCTTTTCTGGAGGAACTATGTCGAGACAACATTCTCCTGAAGGTGAGAGGGGAAGGTTTGATGCTAGGTTAGTAATTGAGGCGATGAGGGGAGAAATGGAGAGGATGTTCCAAGAGGGAATGGAACAAATTCATGAGACGGTAGAGCAAAAACTAGAGCAGTCCACAAACGTATTCAAAGGGCGTAAGAGGGAGAGTCGTTCTAGGAGAGTATCGAGTAATGGAGATAAAATGTCGGATGATGATTTTTATGAGCCTTCAGTTGCGAGTTATAGAGGATATAGTGGTCAGAACAGAGTGACTAGAGATTGGGAAGATAGAGGAGATAGGAAAAGAGAGAATATATTTCATACTAGATGTTATCTAGGAGATCACATTTGTAGTTTGATTATTGATGGGGGAAGTCGCACCAATGTAGTGAGCAATTTTATTGTTGAGAGGCTGGGGTTCAAAACTGTTAGACACCCTAGTCCATATAAATTGCAGTGGTTGAATGATAGTGGTGAGACTAAGGTGAGTAAGCAAGCCTTGATTGGTTTTCGCATTAGTAGATATGAGGATGAGGTGTTATGCGATGTAGTGCCAATGCAAGCATGTCATGTGTTGTTGGGGAGGCCATGGCAATTTGATAGGAAGGCTGTTCATGATGGCCTTTCTAACAAGTATACGCTTGTTCACCAAGGGAAAAGCTTTAATCTTAAACCGTTAACACCTGAGCTGGTGTATGAGGATCAATTGCAGCTACAACAGTCTTTTGCAAAACATAAGGTGAGTGAAAAGCAGAGTGAAAGTGAGAGAGCAAAAGACAATGAGAAGAAAAAGGAATATAAAAGTCAAGATCAAAAGGAAAAGGAGAGGAAGGTTGGAAAGAGTGTGAGAGGCCAAGTTGAAGGGGAATCAACTTTGGTGGTGAGTGAAAAGGACAGGGCAGCCTTGCAAAAGGAGAGTTGTGTGGCAAGAGCGAGTGTAGTGAGCAGAGCGTTAGTGATGAAGCAACCTATGTTGTTTATGGTTTTTAAGGAAACATGTTTGACTACTAATGAATTATCTAACTCTTTGCCTAGTGTGGTTGTGTCTTTTGTGCAGGACTTTGAAGATGTCTTTCTTGAGGAGATTCCAAAGAGATTACCACCTGTTCGTAGTATTGAGCACCAGATTGACCTTGTACCCAAAGCATCGATTCCAAACAAGCCAGCTTACAGGAACACCCCAGAGGAAGCAAAGGAACTCCAAAGACAGGTTGAAGAATTAATGAGAAGGGGTACGTGAGGGAGAGCATGAGTCATGTGCAGTGCCTGTGATTTTGGTGCCTAAGAAGGATGGGACATGGAGAATGCGTGTTGACTGCCGCGCCAGCAACAACATCACGGTAAAGTATCGTCATACTATTCCTTGCTTAGATGACTTCTTAGATTGGTTATATGAGTATAGTGTCATTCCTCATGAGCCTTGGATAGACATGTCCATAGATTTTGTGTTAGCATTATCTAAGCCTAGGCATGGTCGAGATTTTATTTTTGTGGTTATGGATAGGATTTCTAAAATAGTTCATTTCAGTCCTTGTCATAAAACTGATCATGCTATACACATTGTTGATTTGTTCTTTAGAAAGGTAGTGCGTCCGCATGGTATACCTAGAAGCATTGTTAGTGATCGAGATGAGAAATTTTTGAGTCATTTTTGGAGATTATTGTGGGAAACGTTGGGAACTAAACGGAAGTTTTCAACTATCTGTCACCCACAAACTGATGGACAAATTGATGTGGTTAACAGGACTTTAATTCAATTGTTAGGAGCAATCATAGAGAAGAAGATTAGGACTTGGAAAGATTGTCTACCATTTGTGGAGTTTGCATGTAATAGGGCTTTAAATAGCATTATTCATTGTTCACCATTTGAGATTGTGTTTGGTTTTAACCTACTGAATTCTAATTATTTATTGTCATTGCCATTTAACAAGTTTGTGAGTTTTGATGCTATTCTAAGGCAGACTTCGTGAGAAAGTTACATGCACAGGTAATGAGTAGGTTTGAAAAACAAAATGCCAGGATTGTTTTAAGGGTGAACAAGGGCAGGAGACTAATGATTTTTCAGCCTGGAGATTGGGTTTGGGTGCATTTTCGCAAGGAGAGGTTTCTATTGCAGAGGAATTCCAAGTTGAACCCTCGGGGAGACGGTCCATTTCCGATGCTTGAGAGAATTAATGATAATGCCTACAAGAAAGATTTACCAGGTGAGTATCCAGTAAGTGTCACGTTTAATGTTACTGATCTGAGTCCATTTGATGTAGGCAATGATTTGAGGACAAATCCTTTTCAAGAGAGGGGAATGATGAGATCCATGATGCGAGCCAAGCCGGAAGAAGAAATGTGGATCCTCTTGAAGTGCCGCTTGGACCGATCACAAGAAATCGAGCAAAACGATTCAAGGAAGCACTTAACGGGTTGATAAAGGTTGTCCCTGAAGCCGGAAAGGATTGGAGCAATCATGAAGTTGGAACGAATTGGAACAACCATGGGAAGACCCTTGCTTTTATACAAGTCACACTGGACACAGGTTGAAGAGGGCGTGTATTTTCAAGGCACGGCCGTGTTGGAATTCCAAGATTACACATAATCATACACAGCTAGACACACGGCTAAAAGGCACGGCCGTGTATAGAGTCAAGAAAATCCATAGAAAGATACACGACCAGAAGTACATGGGCGTGTATATTGCCAGGAATGTGCACAGAAAAGTACACGGCCGTGTATCCCCTGCCAGCCAGTTTGTTCTGTTTCATGTTTTTACATAACTTATATAAACTACGTCGTTTTTTACTTGTTTTTCATGAATTGTAACCCTAGTATAAAAGCTCTTAAGGTTTAGAACAACAAGAATTTACATCTTTGAACATTAAACACTTTTGAGAGGCACCTCTCTTGGTTCTTCAAGAACTAAATCGAACTTATCGGATTTATTTCCATGGCGTTCATCCCGACTTATCAATCGGTCTTCCATCCCGATTGTGGCATCTTCATTTTTATACCAAGGTTCTTGTCTCGCTTATAAACAACGGGTCGCGGTTTCCACTTTAGGTGTTTGGGCGTCTTAAGCAACGAATTTCCGAACGTATTGGTATTGGGTTTCGTCACGGGTTGGTGTGGTTCGTATCGTTAATGATCATAGTTAGACGAGCAGACCACCAGAGAGCCAGATTGTTCAGAGATAGTTATGTTCACCTTCAGAGGTTTCAAAGGGTAATGAGCAGTTGGGCCAACCATTAGAAGACCATGAGGATCAGCAACATATAGATGAGTTAGAAAAGGAGGAAACTGTTTCAGTGGAACAGGTTGATACAGGGGCGACTTTATTACATAATGGAGCATTATTTATGTTGCAAATCAGATACATCCTAGAAATGGAGGAGAGAAAACAATCACTACCCATGGTATTTTAGATTTTAGGATTTTGTAGTGATATTTGTTCAAGTGGCTTGCTAGGAGGAAACAAAGTCTCTACTACATTTGATCTACCAAATTTGAGGACAAATCTTTTTGAGGCGCGAGGAGATGATAAAAATCCGAAAAGACCTATCATAAGGGCAAGAACTAAAGGATTTCAAATCTTGGAGATGAGGACCCATTTTGAGCAAATCGACCTCAGAATTATTTATAAATTAACATCTTTTCTATTATTCTTGTATTGTGTTTTCCAACAGGCACACTTATCATATTTTATAAGGCGATGGACAAATTCACTCAGACTCAGCTTGTGGGTTATCCATGGACCAACCTGAACCGGCGATGAGCTGGGCCGATGAATCCTATAAAAGACCAGCATTTTGAAGACCAATTTCTTTTATATATTTTTCATTTGCATGGACTATTTATGTTGTAATCATTTTGGAACACTTTTATTTCCTTATAACTTTCATTTAGGACTAGCCACCTTAAAAGTGGCGAACTTGTAATTTTGACCACTTTCTAACCCTCGGAGTAACAAGTATAAATACTTTCTTAGAAGAGGGTTTAAAGAGGCTAATTTTTATAGATTTGAGAGGACATTTCACGTGTGAATTAGGGTTCTTTCCTTAGTTCCAAACTCTTATCAATTTCAACCCAAGAATTGGAATTGTGGCGAGTGCAATGAAAGCGAATTATGTGTCATATCAATTCAATTTTGTTGTACATTTCTTCTCTAGTGAGTCATATCTAGGATAGATTTTGATCTTTCTTGGATCTAATTGTGGTTCTATTTTCGTAAACATCAATCTTGTAAGATTGATTGTTTCATTGAGCACTTGGATTTCATACTTCCTTGTTATTGTTGGCGTGAATTAGTGATTGAAAGGGAAAGTGGATTTCATTGGTTTATTGCTTCCTTTTGATCTGATTTTACGTGAACTTCATCTTCTCTTGTGGTTATTTGGTTAATTCTATCATTAGAGATTACAATTGAATCATTTGAACAACAATTTCCATCAAATCTTCAAAGGTATCACGAGAATTGCTTACTAGGTTGATACGAACCACGCCCACGTGTGACGAAACCTAATACCAATACGTTCGGAATTGTAGCCCAAGATTCCAAAAAAATCGAGTGGAACCACGACCCATTACCTATAAGTGAGGTAAGAACCTTGGTATGTTCTGTGGACGCCACAATCGGGATGAAAGACCGATTGATAAGTCGGAATAAATGCCACATAAGAAATCCGATAAGTTCAAGAGAAGTTCTTTAGAGAACCAAGAGAGGAATTATCTCAAAATGTGTTATTCAACCTTGTATGTGTGTTCTATCTACTGTTTACAACCCTAGCAGCTTATATTAGGGTTTACAACTCATAATAATAAAAGCCTAAAATGACATAACATCATAAAGTCGCGGAAAAATAATAAACAGGGTATGAAAGCCGGCGGCGTAGTAGCTAACGTAGGATGTACGCCGGGTATAAAGGTCGGCGGCGTAGTACGCCGGCGTAGTCTTTCTATCGTGCGCAGATGGCAATGCCTGGTCAAGGCCAGCAGTGTTTAAGCCAACGTTGTCAAGGCTAGCAACTTTGACCTCCTATGCTTTGATCTCCTTAAATGACTTGTACAAATGCAAGTGCATTCTCATGGTTGCTCCAATCCTTTCCGGCTTCTTGGACATCCTTTATCAACCCGTTAAGTGCTTCCTTGAATTGTTTCGCTTGACCTCTTGTGTTGGTGCAGGTGGCACTTCAAGAGGATCCACATTCTACCTTTTGGCTTGGATCCCATCATTCCCCTCCTCTTGAAAAGGATTTGTCCTCAAATCTTCGCCTACATCAAAAGGACTCAGATCAGTAACATTAAAAGTAGCACTTACTTGATACTCACCTAGCAAATCTATCTTGTATGCATTATCATTTATGCACTCAAGAATTTGAAAAGGTCCATCGCCTCTAGGAAGTAATTTAAATCGACGCTGCATAGGAAACCGCTCTTTGAACATGTGAACCTAAACCCAGTCTCCAGGTTCAAAGACAGCTTATTGACGACCCTTGTTGACTTGTTTCACATACTGCTCTGCTCTTCGCTCAATGTTTAGCCTTGCCTTCTCATGGATCTATTTAACAAATTCTGCTTTCTTCTTGCCATCTAGATTAACATACTCAGAAATAGACAGAGGTGATAAATCCAAAGGAGTTAGTGGATTAAAACCATACACAATTTCAAAAGGAGTAAACTTAGTAGCAGAATGCATTGTGCGATTATAGGCAAATTCAACATGCGGTAAACAGCAAATTCAACATGCGGTAAACAATCCTCCCAGCTTTTAATGTTCTTTTTAATGACTACCCTTAACAGAGTAGATAAAGATCGATTTACTACCTCAGTTTGACCATCGGTCTGTGGATGATAAGTAGTAGAAAACAATAGCTTAGTTCCTAACTTAGCCCACAGGGTCTTACAGAAGTAGCTCAAGAACTTAGCACATCTATCCGATACGATTGTTCTAAGCATATCATGCAATCTCACAACTTCTTTAAAGAATAAATTAGCAATATTGCAAGCATCATCTGTTTTGTGACAAGGAATGAAAAGTGCCATCTTAGAAAATCTATTGATAGAGCCATTTTATACTTAATCTTTATAGTATAAATTGTGTTAATTCATTATTGATTTTATAGAAATCATAAGGAAATGGTACTTAATTCTATTATGGTAATAAATCAGGTTAAATGGAGTCAGGGATGCTAATTCAAGTAAATTAGAGAAGTCATCTACAACTTGGATCAAAACAAGGATTTACACCGCCGGAAGGAAGTATACGGCCGTGTGCTTGGTTTTGAATCAACAGGAAGATACACGGTTGAAATACACGGCCGTGTATCGGAAGCACGGTTTGAGGCACGGCCATGGCGCAAACCGTGTTACACACTGGACGAAAAGGCGGAAATGTAGACTTTCAACAGAGAGAGACACGACTTAGGGCACGGCCGTGGTGGCAGCCGTGGGAGAAACCATGCTTGGAGCTGTGGTGGAAGCTAGACGTGCCAAGGAGAAGAACTTGTAGATCATGCACAGAGGAAGGCACGGTTGAAAATCTAGCCGTAGGTGGAGCCGTGCTACATACTGGACACGGAAGATGATACGTGAATTATGCACAGAGGAAGGCACGGCTTGACCCACGGTCGTGTGGTAGGGCATGCCAGGCAAACGAAGATTCACTTCTCGAAATCTACTTGGAAAAGGAAAGATATTTTCGTATCTTGCTAGCAAAAGATCACATGCCATCCCTCTAACAATATAAATAGAACCAACCCTAGAGGGTGAGGACAAGTTTTGAATCTTTTAATCTGGAATCTTTGGATCATCTTGGAGGCAGAGCAGGCAACCGGGTTCATCATGTCTCTACTTTTTATTTTCGTTTTGTTGATGAACATGAGTAGCTAAGCTACTTTTCTAGCCAAAGGGTCATAGATGTTTAATTCTCCACGAATTGTGAGGTCTAATTGACTTATATTTAATCTATTCGTTGTTTTCAGATATTCATATATCTTCTGATCGTTTTGTCATTATTATCTTTGTTGATTGGTATGAATAGAGCTCTTCTACTCAATTAGCAAGTTAATATATTGTCAACTAGCACGTCAAATCCATAATTGTTTGATTGTTCTAGTCTCAGTGACACAATAACATGTTTGGTTATAAAATAGATGATCGAATTCATGTTATGGAGGTGTGTGATCATGTTTAAATAGGTTATCTTATAATCTACTGGCATGAATTGGTGGTCTCTCTAGTTTTTAATGCTATTGGTAGATTAAATCCTAATTGCTTGTCTGGGGTTGTCTAATCGATAAGAGAAATAATCAAAGAGCTTCTCTTGGTTATCGAGGAAGTACGGAGAGATAGGTTGTTAGAGCTTGTTAATAACCATAACCAGTTTATCTAGGAATAAGAATAGAAAACATTTGCATCGATGATCAATTCCTTGAATTAAACTATCTTGATTCCTTTGGCTAGGCTTTTATCAATATATGATTCTATTATCTTGCTTCAACTTTATTTTGATTCATAAACAAACCCCCCCCCCCCCCCCCCCCCCTCGTTTTCTTTTCATCTTTATGCCCTTTGAATAGAAATATCTTTAACCAATCCCTGTGGATTCGACCCTACTCACCACTATATGCAAATCATATAATTGTCTAGGAGTAGGTTTTATTTTTGTTGGATTCGACACCCATCATCTATCTACGACTACAAAAATAGAGTCTCGACCATGCCTAGACCTGGGTAATCCTAACACAAAATCCATGGAAATATCTACCCAAGGCTCATGCGGAATGAGAAGTGGGGTATAAAGCCCATGAGGTTAGACTTTAGATTTTCCTTGCTTACAAGTGACACATCGCTCACAAATCCTCTCAACATCTCATTTCATGTGAGGCCAATAGAAGTGTTCCTGCAAAACCCCTAAGGTTTTAGCTATTCCAAAATGTCTCATTAAACCTCCTCCATGAGACTCCCTCACTAATAATTCTCTTAAAGAACAATTTGGAATGCATAGTCTATTCTCCCTAAACAAGAATCCTTCATGCTTATAAAATTTACCATGACCACTCTTCTCACAATGCACATACTCTTCACAAAAATCTCGATCAGCAGCATACAATTCCTCAATGTGCTCAAAACCAAGCAATCTATAACTAAAAGTAGAGATAAGAGCATACCTTCTACAAAGTGCATCAGCAACAACATTCTCTTTACCTTGCTTGTAGTGGATGACATAGGGAAATGTTTCGATGAACTCCACCCAACAAGCATGCCTTTTGTTTAGCTTATGTTATCCCTTCAAGTACTTCAAGGATTCATGATCAGTGTGGATCACAAACTCTTTTAGCCAAAGATAGTGTTGCCAAGTCTCCAGCGCTCGAACCAATGCATATAACTCCTTGTCATAAATAGGGTAGTTCAAGGTTGCCCCACTTAGCTTCTCGCTAAAGAATGCAATTAGTCTTCTCTCCTACATGAGCACTGCTCTAATACCTATTCTTGAAGCATCACACTTAATTTCAAAAGTTTTAGAGAAATTAGGTAAAGCAAGTAATGGCCCATGAGTCAACTTATTTTTAAGCGTCTGAAAGGCCTTCTCTTGTTGCTCTCCCCATCTAAACCCCACGTTCTTCTTGATTACCTCAATAAGTGGTGCTGCAATGGTGTTGAAATCCTTCACAAACCTCTTGTAAAAGCCGCTAGTCCATGGAAACTCCGCACATTACTTACATTAGTTGGACTAGGCCATTCTTGGATTGCATGAATCTTTTCGTCATCAACCTGTATTCCCTGTGCACTAACAATAAAACTAAGAAACACAAGTTTATCTGTGCAAAAAGTGCACTTTTTGAGATTAGCATATAATTGCTCCTACCGAAGCACTTCTAAAATGTCCCTCAAGTGAGACATATGGTCTTCCAAGCTCTTGCTGAAAATGAGGATATCATCAAAATAGATAACCACAAATTTGCCAATAAAAGTCCTCAAAACATGGTTCATAAGTTTACAAAAGTACTAGGTGCATTAGTTAAACCGAAAGGCATTACTAACCACTCATATAATCCATATTTTATTTTAAATGCGATTTTCCATTCATCACCTTCTTTCATTCTAATTTGGTGATATTCGCTTTTCAAATCAATTTTGGAAAAGACACTAGACCCATGTAACTCATCTAACATATCATCTAAGCGAGGAACGGGATGACGATACTTTACCGTGATGCTGTTGATGGCGCGACAATCAACACAAATTCTCCATAACCTATCTTTCTTAGGCACCAAAATCACAGGCACTGCACATAAGCTCATGCTTTCTCTCACGTACCCATTCTCCATTAATTCATTGACCTGCCTTTGGAGTTCCTTTGTCTCCTCTGGGTTGCTCCTATAAGCTGGTTTGTTTGGAATAGATGCTTCGAGTACAAGGTCGATCTGGTGCTCAATACCACGAATAGGTGGTAACCCCTTTGGAATCTCCTCAGGGAAGACATCTTTGAAGTCCTGCACAATAGACACAACCACACTAAGTAAAGAGTTAAAAAGTTCGTTAGTATTCAAACAAGTTTCCTTAAAAACCAGCAACAACATAGGTTGCTTCATCACTAACGCTCTGCTCACTACACTCGCTTTTGCCACGCAACTCTCCTTTTGCAAGGCTGCCCTCTCCTTTTCACTCACCACCAAAGTTGATCCCCCTTCAACTTGGTCTCTCATGCTCTTTCCAGCCTTCCTCTCTTTTTCCTTTTGATATCAACTTTTGTGTTCCTTTTCTTTTTCGATGTCTTTTACTCTCTCACTCTCCCTCTATTTTCACTCACCTTATATTTTGAAAAATATTGTTGTAGCTGCAACTGATCTTCATACATCTGTTTAGGTGTTAACGGTTTAAGATTAAAGCTTTTGCCATGGTGAACAAGTGTATACTTGTTAGAAAAGCCATCATGAACAACCTTCCTATCAAACTACCATGGCCTCCCCAATAACACATGACACACCTGCATTGGCACTACATCGCATAACACCTCATCCTCATATCTACCGATGAGAAAAGCAATCACAACTTGCTTACTCACCTTAGTCTCGCCACTATCATTCAGCCATTGCAATTTACATGGACTAGGGTGTTTAGTAGTCTTGAGTCCCAGCCTCTTGACAATAAAAGTACTCACCACATTAGTGCAACTCTCCCCATCAATGATCAAACTGCAAATATGATCACCTAGATAACATCTAGTATGAAAGATATTCTCTCGTTGCACATCCTCTTCTTCTTTCACCTGCACATTCAAAGCTCGCTTCACTATTGCCACTAACTTCCCTACTGCAAGCTCCTCGTCATCACTAGCGTCCTCCAATGGAGGCATATCATCATCTTCACTATCCCCCTCAGTCTCATACTCACCATCATCACGCAGAATCATAACACGCCTATTCGGACATTGACTAGCAATATGGCCTCTGCTTTGGTATTTAAAACATTTAATGTCACAATTTCTAGGAGTAGAACAATCAGGTTTACCTTGGTTACCAGGAGTAGAACCCGCTTGCCTCTCCTCTCCTTTTGGTTTGGTGGGTAAAGACTTTTCTTCCTTCTTCCATTAGTTAGTCTTCCAAGTGGATGAACCAGCACCTTGTTGAAACCGTGCAGTACTACTACCTTTCCTCCTGTGTTGGTTCTCAACCTTTATAACCATATGAACCATATCTTCCAATTCCACATAATGCTATAATTCTACGACATTTTGAATCTCTCTATTCAACCCAGCAAGAAACCTAGCCATGGTAGCCTCTCTATCCTCCTCTACATTCACCTTAATCATAGTAACCTCCATCTCCTTGAAATATTCATCCACACTTCGGCTTCCCTACTTAAGAGTTTGCAATTCACGATAGTAATACGCAGGCACAAACCGCTTCTTCATCACCCTCTTCATCTCTTCCTAAGACTCAATAGGTGGTTCACCATTCCTTCTTCTATTCAACATTAGTTGATCCCACCATGCTATGGCATAATCTGAAAATTCAATGGCAGCAAGTTTCACTTTCTTTCTCCTACTGTAATAGTGATAATCAAACACCATCTCTACCTTCTTCTCCCACTCTAAGTACGCCTCGGGATCATTCTTCCCTTGGAAAGGAGGAATCTTCATCTTTATACTACTCAATTGATTATCCTCTCTATTCCTATCTCCTCTATCTTCCCAATCCCTAGTTCCTCTATTCCTACCACCATAACCTCTATAACTCCCGACAGAAGGTTCATCAAATTCATCATTAGACATTTCATCTCCACCCCTTTATACTCTTTTAGAACAACTCTCCCTCTTATGCCCTTGGAAGACATTTTTAGATTGCTCTAGTTTTTGCTCCACCGTCTCATGAATTTGTTCCATGCCCTCCTGAAACATCCTCTTCATCTCACTCCTCAATGCCTCAATCACTAACCTAGCATCAAACCTTCCCCTCTCACCTTCAAGAGAATGTTGCCTCGACATAGTTCCTGCAGTAAAAAGGTTAGTACTAACACATATATATATGATTAAGCCTCACGATTCACTCCCTTACGTGTTTCACTCAAAGGATGATATCCCACAATCACTCGTGTATTCTCACAAGCAATGATGATATCAACTCACCAATTCCTCTTCTCAATTCTCCTGAAACTAACCCAAACTACACCAATCCCTTCCATAGAATTCAACACAACTCTAGGGGCTTGAAATTTTCCTCTTTTTCTTTCCTTTTTGTTGCCTTCTTTTTGTTCATGTTCACGTTTTTTTTTTTTGTCATGATTTTTTTTCTGTTCTTTTTTTATTTGTAACAAAATTAATAGGATGCACTACACTCTCTAGAAAACAATTAACACTATGAACTTGAGTACGAAACTATGAGTAACACGAAACTTGATATGAACAATTGATATGAATGATTGGAGTTAGGGTTTCGATGTTACCTTCCTCAAATTGAACTGATGTTTAACAAACTTAGGCTCTGATACCAAACTGATACGAACTACGTCCACGTGTGACGAAACCCAATACCAATACATTCGGAATTGCAACCCAAGATGCTAAAATAATCGAGTGGAACCGCGACCCATTGCCTATATGTGAGGCAAGAACCTTGGTATGTTCTGTGGACGCCACAATCGAGATGAAAGATCGATTGATAAGTCGGGATGAACGCTATGGAAGAAATCTGATAAGTTCAAGAGAAGTTCTTTAGAGAACCAAGAGAGGAATTCTCTCAAAATGTGTTATTCAACCTTGTATGTGTGTTTTATCTACTGTTTACAACCCTAGTAGCTTATATTAGGGTTTATAACTCATAATAATGAAAGCCTAAAACGACATAACATCATAAAGTCGCAGAAAAATAACAAACAGGGAATGAAAGCCGGCGGTGTAGGAGCCAGTGTAGTAGCTAGCGTAGGATGTACGCCGGGTATAAAGGCTGGCGGCGTAGTAAGCTGGCGTAGTCCTTTTGTCGTGCGTGGATGGCAATGCAGGGTCAAGGCCGGCAGTGTTTAAGGCAGCGTTATCAAGGCTGGCAGCTTTGATCTCCTTGAATGACTTGTACAAATGCAAGTGCATTTTCATGGTTCCTCCAATCCTTTCTAGCTTCTTAGACATCCTTTATCAACCTGTTAAGTACTTCCTTGAATCGTTTCGCTTGAGCTCTTGTGATTGGTCCAGGTGGCACTTCAAGAGGATCCACATTCCACCTTCTGGCTTGGCTCTCATCATAGGTGGACTAGTTTTATATTAGATTTGAGATTGTTTTCTTGAGTCTTTTGATTGTGCTTCCAAGTGGGTTTAGGCACATCAGTATTGCATCGGACATTGACTATAGTTACTACTAAGGATGATGAACAAAGGGAAAACTTGTTCCATACTTCTTGTAGGGTACAAGGAAATTTATGTGTCCTTATAGTTGATGGTGGTAGTTGTACTAATGTGGTAGCAACATCGTTAGTATCAAAACTAAAACTTGCTACTACTCCACATCCTAAACCATATAAATTACATTGGTTTAGTGATTAGGGGATTTTGCATGTGACCCAAAGAGTTAGGGTACCTTTTAGTGTAGGGGATAAATACTGTGATGAAATTGAGTGTGATATTCTACCTATGTGTACATCCCATATATTGCTTGGCAAGCCTTGGTTGTATGACAAGAAGGTCATACATGATGGTTTTAGGAATACTTACGTATTCTAAAAGGAGGGAAAACAAATTATTCTTAATTCGATGTCGCCTTCAGAGGTTCAAAGTGTTCAGCAACAAATCAGTAGACCATCAAAGGGCCATGAGCAGCTGAGCTAACCCTTAGAGCACAAAATTTGTCACATACACATATGTTAACCTTTAGAGGATCTAGATGATTATAATAAGATGAGCAGACTACTAGAGGACCAAACTGTTCAGGGATAGTTATGTTCACCTTCAAAGGTACTAGAGGCTCATGAGTAGTTGCGTAAACCATTGGAGGATTCTGAGGGTCAGAGTCAAATGAGCTTATTATTAGAGAGCCAGACTGTTCAGAGACAGTTGTGTTCACCTTCAGAAGGTTTAGAAGGCAGTGAGCAGTTGAGCCAACCATATGAGGGCTATGAGGATCAGCGCCATACAAATGAGTTAGAAAAGGAGGAAAAAATATCGGTGGAACAGGTTGAGATAGGGGAGACCTCAGTGAATAATGGATCATTATTTGTGTTGTAAAAGAGATACATCCTAGAAATGGAAGAGAGAAAACAATCACTCTCTGTGGTATTTTAGATATTGGGATTTTGTAGTGATACTTCTTCAGGTGGCATACCAGGAGGAAACAAAGTCTCTATTGCATTTGATTTGTCAGATTTGAGGACAAAACTTTTTGAGGTCCAAGGAGATGATAGGAATCAAAATCCGTTAAGACCTATCATTTGGGCAAGAGCCAAAAGATTTCAAATCTTGGTGATAAAAGCCCATTTTCAATAGATCGACCCCGGAGTTATTTGTTTACTAAGCTCTTTTCTCTTATTCATGTATTGTATATTCCAATAGGCATACTTACATGCTTTACAGGATGATGGACAAACTCATTAAGACTCAGCTTATGGGTTATCCATGGACTAACCTAAACCAGTGACCAGTTGGACCGACGAATCCTATGGAAGAGCTAGCTTCTTGAAGACTAATTTTTATATATTTGTTATTTACATGGACTATTTATGTTGTAATTTCTTTTGGGACACTTTCATTTTTTTTTGTAATTCTCATTTAGACCAACTACCCAAAAAGTGACATAGTTGTAATTTTATGTACTTTCTAACCCTAAAGGGAGCAAGTATAAATACTTGCTTAAAGTAGGGTTTTAGGAGGCCATTTTCATATTTGAACATACACTTTACATGACGGAATTAGGGTTCTTCCTAGTTCAATTTCTCTTATCAATTTCAATCCTAAGAATTGGAATTGTGGCGAGTGTAACAAGGGGAAATTGTGAGTTATATCAATTTCTTATTGCTATGTTTCTTTTCATCTCTAGTGAGTCATATCTAGGGTTGGATTGAAGTCTTCTTAAACAGATTTGATTGGATTTGTAATCAAATTATCATTGCATAATTGATTGGTATTTAGCACTTGTTAATACCATCAATTTGTCATTATACTTGTGGCATGGAATTTCTTTGTTGTGAGGAGGATCACAGTTTGAATTTGTGTATTGTTGATTGGGATTCTCTTGGAATTTAAGTTGGTTAATTGATTCAATTAAGGATTATCATATTTGTGGATTTCATCTCCTTGATCTTATCATTTGATTCATCATCCATCAATTAGGGTTCACACAAATTGTCTCTCTTGTGAACCGAATTTGATCTTGTCTTTTAAGGTTGATATTTGGGTTGTTTTTGTTTGTGCTTAATTCCCTTTTAAGCACATCATCTTTTGGTATTAGAGCTTATCATTCTTGAATATGCAATCATCATACTTAGATTCATTCTTAATCATGTCCTTGTTGTAGGAATTGGTTCATAAATATTGAAGAATTGTGCAATTGTTGAACTAGTTTGATTGACATTATCTAATTGTCCTTTAAATTGGTTTTACATGTGCTTAGACTTGGTTTTGAGCACATCACAACCCATCTTGGTAAATGGCTTTAGCCATTCTCCTACAAAGACATTAGGACGAGTTAATGTCAACCTCAAGGTTAGCCCTATACATGATTCAGTAACTTTTCATGTGATTGATTCACTTGTGTCCTACCACTTGCTAGTAGGAAGAAAACGGTTGCATAATCACAATATGATTCCTTCAACATTACATTAATGTATCAAAGGCCATTGGAAAGGAAAGGATGTGTTTGTCTACGCTATTAAGAATCCCTTTGGGAATGATGAATTGTATTTCGTAGAGTCAACCTTCTTTGATGAGTTTGCTGAAGAAGGAGAGACAACTATTGCATGCCCTACTGGTATTTCATTACCCACATGGGACAAAATTCAGGAAGGCTAGCAAAAGAAGAGGAAGATGCGGGGATGTCTTGGAGGAAGAAAGAAAAACAAAAAGCTAATCAAAATTGAAAGTTATATTAAGGATGACAAGCAAATGGTGTACCACTTATGACGATTACAAGGATTTGATGAGGAATGCTTATCCTCATCAAATCCTATACCACTCTAAGACATCCAACCTACCCCGCAACAATTATAGGATCAAATAAAAGCTCAAGTCGAAGAGATTAAAGAATTAGATCTAGCATGACCTAGAGAGTCACTACGACCAATCTTTATCAACAAGGGCTTATCACATGAGTTAAAGGCTCCCCTTATAGAGTTATTAAGGGAATATCAAGATGTGTTTGCATCGATGTACAAAGAAATGCTAGGCCTTAATCCTAGTTTAGTGGTACATAGGTTAAATGTTGCCCCAAAAGTTACGCCTATGAAGCAAACATAAAGGATTTTCTATCTTAAGGTTGAAATCTAAATCAAGCATGAGATTGAAAAGTTACTCCGTGCAAATTTTATCAAGTAAATTGAACATCCTAAGTGGTTAGCTAATGTCATACCAGTAATGAAGAAGAATGGTCAAATACGTGTCTATGTTGATTCCCGTGATCTAAACAAGGCATGCCCAAAGGATGACTTTCCTTTACTAAACATTAACACAATAGTTGATGCAACGACAGGACACAGGTTATATTCATTTATGGATGCTTTCAATTGCTATAATTAAATCAAGATGGCTATCAAAGATGCTAAGTGTACAACATTCAAAGTGCCAGTGAGAAATTTTTATAACATTTTCATGCTTTTTGGACTGAAAAATGCAAGCACAACCTACTAGAGAGCCATGACTGCCATATTTCATGATATGATGCATGACTTTATGGAAGACTATGTCGATTATATAGTTATCAAGTCAAGGAGAGCACCTGATCATCTGGTTCACTTGCAAAAGGTTTTCGAGCGATGTCCACTATATAAGCTTCACATGAACCCCCTAAAATGTGTATTCGGTGTAGCTTCAAGGAAGTTTTTGGGATTTATAGTTTATAGGAAGGGAGTTGATGTGGATTTGGAAAAAATCCAAGCTATATAATCTATGCCATCCCCTGTTACCCCAAAAGAATTGAAAACTTTTATAGGAAAGTTTCCTACATCTAGAGATTCATGCTAGCATTGGTAAAGATTTCATATCCTTTACATCAACTTATAAAGAAAGGGGTCTCATTTGAGTGGAAGGGAATACATGAAAGAGTAGTTGAAAAGATTAAAAGGATCCTGACTTCCCCTTGAACTATGACAATGCCAATGAAGGGATTACTACTAATCTTGTATCTTACCTTTACTAACAAATCGATTGCAGCTTTACTCACACAAGAAATCGATGGGCAAGAAAGGCCAATTTACTACTTGAGTTGGAACCTTCAAGGGAGTGAGGTCAACTACTTAGCTTGCGAAAAGCACTGTCTCACGCTAGTATTTGCCTCATAAAAATTACGACACTATTTCCTAGCACATAAGGTCAATCTTATCACACATTTGGATCCCATTAAGTATTTATTATCTTAACTAGCCTTATCAAGTTGAGCCGCCAAGTGCTTACTCCTTGAATAGTTTAACATCACAGTTTACTCGCCTAAGGCCATCAAATCACAAGCTTTAGCTAATTTGTTAGCACACTTCATAAATGCGCGTGGAAGCCTCATTGTGGATATTATTCCAATAAAGTTTCATGAAGACTCTCTTATGATCAAACTGGAAGGGAAATGGTCACTTTAGTTTGATGGCTCCGTAGGAAGTAAGGGATGGGGAGCAAGAATTGTGTTAACTTTACCCAACAGTTAGGAAATACCATTGGCATTCAAACTTGATTTTTATTGCACCATTAATGAAGTTGCATACGAAGCTTTGTTGCTAGGATTGATATCTGCCCAAGAGATGGATGCAAATTAGCTATGCATTCAAGGTGACTTTAATTTGATAATTAAGCAAGCCAATGGTGAGTTTAGAGTCAAAGAACCTACACTAGCACCTTATAGGGCTACGGTGCAAGCTCTGGTAGCAAAATTTCAATTAATATGCTATGAGCATACAACTCAATCTGTCAATAGATATGTAGATGCTCTAGCTACATTAGCTTCAAAAGTCTCGATTTAGGATGCAAGTAATGCTTTGGATATTCGGGTACTTAAGAAATCTATCCCATGTACTACATTAGGTGTTATTGATGAGAATGAAGAAGCACATGATGATTGGCATATGTCGCTAAAGAAGCAGCTAATGCACACGGGTACGACTTTTGTTTCAACGTTGAAGAACTTCATTCAAGTCAACGAAGTGCTATATTACAAGGGACCAGAAGGTGTTTTGTCCCATTATGTTGAGATAAAAGAAGCTCACTTGAAATTGGACAAATACCACAAGATTTGGTGTGGAGAAGAGGGGCTACCCTTATATCGTTGCATTCAATGCGCAGGGTACTATTGACCATCAATGTCCAAAGATGCATTCCAAGTACAAGTAAATTGTCCCAAATGCTCTAAGTTACTTGATGAGAAGGAATGTAACTTGCAGTTAGTGCAGGTGATTGGCTGGCTTCATACATTGACTACTTAAAGAACAATACACTGCCCATTGATAGTACGGATGCAAGCCTTGTAAAAATAAAGGTAAGAAAATATCTTATGCTTGAGGATGAATTATGCAGGGTCTCATTCATGGGAAAGCCTCTTAGATGCATTGCACCTCCTGAAATAGAAGTGATATTGACTGAAGTGCATGCTAAAGAATGTGGAGAGCATTAAGGAAGAAGAAAATTGTATTACCACTTACTCAATATGGGCTATTATTGGCCAATTATGGAAGCTGACATTTTCAATTTTGTTAAAAGATATTACGTTAGTCAATAGCATAGTTACGCTAATCATGCTCCTACAGTTACAGTCCACAGTGTGACAATGCTATTGCCCTTCCATACATGGGCATTCGACTTGATTGGCCTAATTCATCTGACATTAAGAGGGTACATTTAGATTTTGGCAAGAACTAAATATTTCATGAAATGGGTGGAAGCTGCCCCTTGAAAAAGGCTACAGGACCAGCAATTGCAAATTTCATGAAGGAAAACATTATATGTAGATTCGGCATTCCAAAGCGCATCTTGTTTGATAATGGTACTCCTTTCATCAATACTCATGTGCGGCAATTGATGGTTCCTATGGTATAAATCATGTTAAGTCCACACCTTCTAATAAAAAGGAAACGGTCAAGTAGAGGCCACTAATAAGAGTTTGTTGAAGGTGTTAAGTCGAGTGGTCATGATAACCATAAGGAATGGCACGATAAGCTACTATTAGCACTTTGGGTCTATAGAACTTCGAAGTGAAAGCTAACTCAAGTAACACCTTTCCCTCTAGTATATGGAACTGAAGCAATAGTCCCAGTGGACATGAGTTAATTCTTTACCAACAAAAACTATGTGTAGCCTATAACTGCTTGGTGAGAAAAGGTCATTTCAAAAGAGTGATGTTGTACTTTGAGTAGCAAATCATGTGCGCTGAGGTATCCTAGTGCTAAAGTTTACACCCAAATGGGGAGGACCTTTTATCGTTGAGGAAGTTCATGATAGTGGTTACTATAAACCTCATAATCCAAATATGAATGCTATCATAGCTCCTATCAATTTCTAGTACATAAAAAAGTTTCATTTTAAATAGGTTAAATGAACATGAGAAGTGAGATAAATGAAAACGCATCTCAAGACATGAGAACTTACTTCCAATCTTTTTGTCTCAAAGATTTCATTTGTTACTACAAAGATAGAAATTTAATTCCTTAGTGCACATTACACATGTTACATTATTGCAATTTGGTAGTAGATTAATCTCCTAAATGTGCAATGCTTTGTGGGTCATGCCCTGCTGACTAGTGAAATATCATTTCCTAAGCGCATAGCAAAACACCCTCAATAAACGTGATGATTATATTATTTAATGCATTTGCTAGCAATTTTACAAGCAACTTGCTAAGTAGTGGGTAATTCCCCTTTAGCAAATTTTCTCTAAAAGGTCGGGAGACACGTTATCGACTCATGCCCTATCATGTTATTTATGTAAGTGCAGCTACTATTAAGCGCACTACGAACAACATATCATCTCAAAAAAAAAAGATGGAGAAAATCCATAAAGGCATGAAACCAACCTTTAAATTAAAGAGAAAATCATCATTCATCAAACAAATTTACATATCATGTAAAAAAAAAAAAAACATAAAAGGGGTGATGCCAAATTAGGAACCTATAACAAATTCAACTAAGGAATTAACATCTAGACTAGCTAAGTTGGCCTCCATTTTGAGATCAATCTTTTACAATTCCTCTAAAATTCCCTTATGTTATTCCATTAAGTCTTGGTAACCTAAAACTTTCCTAACTTTAATCACGATAGGCTCTATACCACCAACTCTGAATTTTAGTGCCCATGCCCCTTCAACACTATCAATGATGATTTTTAGTTCTTTTTCAAATAATGAACTCCAATGTCTATTCGAAAGGGACATAGTTTGCCCAAGCATGGATACCATGAAGGCACTCAATTAAGAATCCTGACAAATAGCTTCAAACCAGAATTCCCCTTCTAATTCGTACAAGAGCTCTAGCGAAGGCAGGAGCTGTGAATGAACCATGGACCCATGAAATGAAGCCACTTGCAATATACTTGAGAAGCCCTCTTCATTCTGTCTTGGTACTTCAATAACTGAGGGAGGGATGATATTAGGAAAGGTTGCAAGTGAAGTAACTTCGCTGCAAAGAGCAAGTGTGTCATGGGACATAGTAATTTTGATTAAAGCCTCATTTAATGTCCCGTCTGTCTGGTTATTAAAGAGCCCTGCCTCTCTTAACTCGTTAGCATAGGCCTGAATGTCATGCTCATCGAAATGTCTAATCTCGTCATATGGTAGCATTTGACTCAACATTATTACTACGTACTGGCTCAATCTCCCAATCATCAACATGAACTGGAGTACCTTTACCACTATCAATATTGTGCTCGAGAGTGTCCTCCAATTCAACCATTTTCTTATCATATTCATTTATAACATCAATGATAGTAGGACGATCTCTAATTTGAAGCTCCTTCCTAACACTGTAATGACTAGGGAATGGTGCAATACTAGAAGGAGTCAATTTTGAAGGACCAACGGAGGGATTGTTAACAATGTGATCTCTTTTGTCCTACAACAAAAGAAAGAAAAATGTTAGCATGAGTGCATAGTAATAGTTGAAAATTAAAGGAATAAGATATATATAAATAATGGTAATACCTTCTGAACACGTGATCGCTTTACTTTCCTCGTAATCAATGAAGGAGTAGAATGATTGCTTGGTGCATTATTCTTCACATCAGTAGATGACTTTGCCTTTTCGTTTGAGAGACAAAATTGAACGTCATATTTTAAAATAGACTCCTTAAGTAGCTCTTCCTCAATGGATGTATCCACATACTTTTTAAATTCGTCTACGCAGTTAATCCAGTATGTCAACTACTCGACAGAGGCAAGTCCAAAACATGATAAAGGGGGGAAATATAATTTCCTCGTATCTAGACGAACATCTCTAAAATTTATAGGATTGAGTAATTGGCAACATGAATTAAAATCCCCCTTTATGTGAATGGCCCGACGAACTCCTTAGTTGAAACCAAATTGTTGAGCTACTCTATGAGGCGAGTATAACATGACTTTACACTCTAGAAAATAGCCAAAGGAGTCTCTCCAATCTTGAAGAGAAGGAAGACCCCCAAGCGATCACCATAAGATAAAACCCACTTTGCTAGCATTGAGTCTCTTGCGAGCCCCGGGAAGGTTCACCATATCCTTGACCCTTTAGGATAAAACTCTGGAAACCATAAATAACTAGCTAATCTACTTGTCTAAGGTTGAAAATTCACCTCCTTAATGTCATCTATTACATGAAATAGCCAACCAAAAGGCTTTCTATTAATCTATGCAAAGACTTGGGGCTCGACAGGACTAAGCCTATTCGGAGGTGAACTAAAGTGTCTTCTGAACCGCTCGGTGAAGAATACTTGCAAAAACACCACATTAACATGTGACAGTATGATATAATGCCCCTTCGATTGAACTGAAGCCTTGTGATACAAGTCTAAATGCCGATACAAAGACCTAAGGTAAAAAATGATGACTCATACCATTGGCTAGACCACTTGGAAATACACACAAAGACAACCAACATGCTAGGAAGGCCTCGAGCTCGAACCTAAGAACAACAAAAATGATGGTAAGTGAGTTAATGAAAATAAACCTTATATGATAAAAAAAAAGTGGAAATCATCACATATGGCACCAGGAAAACTTACTTATATCGATCATCTAAGTAATCCAAACTTTTTGCTCAAAAAAATATTTGATCCATGAAGAGAAAGTAGATTTCTTACAACTATCAAACGCCACTGCCATTGCTACTTCTAAGGCTAATATGTTGTCTTCATCTTCTTAAGTTACATTGACGGTCATAATGTTAGTTAACCCAAAATCATGAAAGTGACTAGGAGTGATCTCACCCCAAGAGGCTACAAAAGTATGTGACTGTATACTCCTGTAAGTCGTAATACTTTGCTAAAAACCTGTTTCATTTAGTCGAGGAAACCTAAAACGGGTGGAAATCATTATAGGGTAGTAGATTTCTACAGACTCCATGGTATCTACATATCTCGAGTTGCCTATGATGTGATTCACCTAGGGACACTAGCTTGACATAGCTTGCTTATGAATAAAAAATTGAGTATTTGATAGGGAAATCTCCCCCCTTTCATTCCTAAGGCATAATATAGAAGTCTCGTCTATATTCTCCCTAACTTTGACCTTAGGCTCTCGTCTTATGAAATACCACATGCCATCAACATTTTAGTGCTCCTGTGTATCTCTTTTGCTTATGCAACTCTAAAAGAAATCTTCCTTAATCATCGAGTCAGGCCATTTGCTCTAACAAGAAGGTACCATAGGTATGCAACCATCAAAATATGCCACTATCTCTTTACCCTTATCACTAATCCTACTATGTGATTTAACCTTTCTAGTGCCCTTACCCATTGCAAGTGGTAACGATGATTAAATCGAATCAATACTACTGAAAAAAAATAAGCGAAGGGGGGGGGAGGGGGGAGGAGAGAAAAGTGTTGAAAGTCTCCCGATGACCTTACTACCTGTAAAGGCAAACGAGGGTAGAGTACTCTTACAATAAAAAGAAAGGATACTAAAAAGAAGATGCTAGAATAAAAAAAAAAGAAGAAGTGAGAGTAATAATTCCATCAACCGGGAGTGTAGCATAATACTATGAATCCCTACTAAATCATCAAACTTATTATTTGAGATGAAGGAATGCTAGAGGCATTCGATTAGTTAATTATTATGATTCAACAAGTTGATTTGTTTTAGTTTAAGATGCTTCACAATTGCATAGTAAAGGCTAAGCAATTGTGGCAGTTTGTCATAAATTAGGTACCTTGTGGGGCGTGATAGATTTTGGTGGTATTGATAGAGCCATTTTATACTCAATCTTTATAGTATAAATTGTGTTAAATTATTATTGATTTTATAGAAATCATAAGGAAATGGTACTTTAATTCTATCATCATGATAAATCAGGTTAAATGGAGTCAAGGATGCCAATTCAAGTAAATTAGAGAAGTCATCTACAACTTGGTTCAAAGACAATGATTTACACCGCCGGAGGGAAGTACATGGGCGTGTAATTGAAGTACACGATCGTGTACTTGGTTTTGAATCAATAGGAAGATACACGGTTGAAGTACACGGCCGTGTATCGGAAGCACGGTTTGAGGCACGACCAAGGTGAAAACCGTGCCCCTCACTGGATAAGAAGGCGGAAAGGTGGACTTTGAATAGAGATAGACACGGCTTAGGGAACGGCCGTGGTGGAAGCTGTGGGCGCAACCGTGCTTGGAGCTGTGGTGGAAGCTAGACGTGCCAAGGAGAAGAAAGTGTGGGACATCAACCAGATGAAGGCATGGCTTGAAATCTAGTCGTGGGTCTAACCGTGGTACACACTGGACATGGATGAAGACTTGTAGATTATGCACAGATTAAGGCACGGCTTGAAATCTGGCCGTGTGTGTAACCGTGGTACACACTGGGCGCGGATGAAGACTTGAAGAACATGCGCAGAGGATGGCACGGCTTGACCCACGACCGTGTGTTAGGGCGTGCCAGGCAGACGAATCTTCACTTCTCGAAATCTACTTGGAAAAGGAAAGATATTTTCGTATCTTGCTAGCAAAAGATCACATGCTATCCCCCTAACAATATAAATAGAACCAACCCTAGAGGGTTATGACAACTTTTGAATCTTTGGATCTTGAAGAACCTTGGATCATCTTGGAGGCAGGGCAGGCAACCGGGTTCATCATGTCTTTACTTTTTATTTTCGTTTTATTGATGAACATGTGTAGCTAAGCTACTTTTCTAGCCAAAGGGTCATAGATGTTTAATTCTCCACGAATTGTGAGGTTTAATTGACTTGTATTTATTCTATTCTTCGCTTTCGGGTATTCATATATCTTCTGATCGTTTTGTCATTATTATCTTGTTGATTGGTATGAATAGAGCTCTTCTACTCAATTAGCAAGTTAATATATTGTCAACTAGCACGTCAAATCCGTAATTGTTTGATTGTTCTAGTCTTAGTGACGCAATAACATGTTTGGTTATAAAAGAGATGATCGAATTCATGTTATGGAGGTGTGTGATCATGTTTAAATAGGTTATCTTATAATCTACTGGCATGAATTGGTGGTCTCTCTAGATCTTAATGCTATTGATAGATTAAATCCTAAGCGCTTGTCTAGGGTTGTTTAATCAATAAGAGAAATAATTCAAAGCGCTTGTCTGAGGTTATCGAGGAAGTAAGGAGAGATAGGTTGTTAGAGCTTGTTAAACAGTTTATCTAGAACTAAGAATAGAGAACATTTGCATCGATGATCAATTCCTGGAATTAAACTATCTTGATTCCTTTGGCTAGGCTTTTTATCAATATACAACTTTCTTATCTTGTTTTAACTTTATTCGATTCACAAACCAAACCCCCCATTTTCCTTTTCCTTTTTATTCTCCTTGGATAGAAATAAGTTTAACCTATCTCTGTGGATTCGACCCTACTCACCACTATATGCAAATCATATAATTGTCTAGGAGTAGGTTTTATTTTTGTTGGATTCGACACCCATCAAATTTTGGCACCGTTGCCGGGGATTGGTGTCAAATTTATTTCTATTCTTGTATGACTCGTTCTTCTCAGACAGGTGAACTAACTTATAATCCGAAGATTGAGAAGACTCTAAAGAGGTTGCGACAAGAAGCTAGATCATCCACTAGACCGAACTTAGTATCGGACTTGTCTGATTCTGAAAAAGAGGACGACATGGCAAATCTCGAGAGAACCTTAAGGGAGTTGGCTACACCGGATGTGAATCAACAACCACTTTGTATTCACTATCCCGAACTAGCTGTGGAATTCGAATTGAAATCTGGGTTGATACATCTGCTACCTACATTTCATTGCTTGAGAATGAAGATCCTCATAAGCATTTGAAAGAGTTCCATATAGTGTGTTCTAGTATGAGGCCGCAAGGAATAACCGACGATCAAATCAAGCTACGTGCTTTTCCATTTTCTTTAAGTACTAAAGCTAAAGATTGGTTGTTTTATTTGCCTCCAGGTTCTATCACCACTTGGACAGATATGGTAAGACTCTTCTTGGACAAATTCTTCAGCGCATCCAGAGCCGCTGGTATAAGAAGAGAAATTTATGGTATAAAACAGAGGGACACCGAGACTCTTCATGAGTATTAGGAGAGGTTCAAGCAACTTTGTGCAAGCTGCCCACAACATGGGATATCGGAACAACTTCTTATCCAATACTTCTACGAGGGTCTACTTCCGATGGAGAGGAACATGATAGATGCTGCAAGTGGAGGCGCCATAGTAAACAAAACCCTTGGTCAAGCTAGGGAATCGATCTCCATTATGGCTGCCAATTCGCAACAATTTGGGTGTAGGCATGATACGTCTTCAAGGAAGGTAAATGAGGTAAATGTGTCTAACCTTGAACATCAAATTTCTAATCTTACCTCACTTGTGCAGCAGCTAGCTCTTGGAAATACCCAACAGGTGAAAGCTTGTGGAATTTGTGCTGCTCCTAATCATCCGACCGACATGTGCCCCACATTGCAAGATGACAACCATGAACACGCCAATGCTGTAGGCGGATTTCCAGTACAACCACAAAGGAAGTATGACCCCTACTCGAATACTTACAATCTTGGATGGAGGGATCATCCTAACTTCCGATATGGCAATAACCCACAACAATTCCAACAATTCCAGCCAAAGTCATCACACCAAGTACCCCAAGCTCCTTCCACTTCAGGTATGTCTCTTGAGGATATTGTTAAGTCTCTAGCTGTGAATACCAAACAATTTCAGGAGGAAACAAAGCAAAGCATTCAAAACTTGGAGAATCAGGTAAGTCAACTTGCTTCAGCCGTAAACAGGTTAGAAACTCAAGGTAAGTTACCTTCTCAAACTATTACAAACCCGAAGCAAAGCGTTAATGCAATTACCTTGAGAAGTGGAACAGAATTGCAGGGATCAAATAAGAAAGGACATCCGTCTAATCTTGAGGAAGAGACCAAGAAAGAGATTTTGACTCCGAGCCAACAGGGTGACCAGATTAGCAAGTCTCTAGTTGAGCCATCGAAGGTCACATTGATACCACCTCCTTTCCCCTCCAGATTAGCGAAATCCAAGAATGAAGCGGAAGAAAAAGAGATTCTGGAAACTTTTCGCAAAGTCGAGGTAAATATTCCTTTGCTTGATGCAATTAAGAAAATACCGCGCTATGCTAGAATTCTCAAAGACTTATGCACTAACAAAAGGAAGCTGAAAGGCAATGAAAAGATTAGTGTGAGTGAAAATGTTTCAGCTATTATTCAGAAGAAGCTTCCTCCTAAATGCAAGGATCCAGGTATGTTTACTATTCCTTGCAAAATAGGTAATCTTGGAATCGCTAAAGCCATGTGTGATCTAGGAGCTTCTATCAATGTCATGCCTTTGTCTGTTTATCAACGTTTAAATGTTGGTCCTTTAAAGGAAACAGGTATTATTGTTCAACTTGCTGATAGGTCCAATGTTTATCCTAAGGGAGTTCTAGAGAATGTTTTAGTTCAAGTCAATGGGTTGGTTTTTCCTGCTGATTTTTATGTGCTTGACATGGACGATAGTGATTCTCATACTTCATCACTGATATTTTTAGGACGACCATTCCTTAAGACTTCTAAAACGAAAATTGATGTAAATAATGGCACCCTCACTATGGATCTTGATGGTGAAGTGATTAAATTTAACATTTATGATGCCATGAAACATCCTAACGATATTTCTCCTATTTTTGTTACGGATGTTATTAACCCATCACCACAGGCACCCAAGCTGGAATCAAGATCCTTATCCGAACATCTAGCCAGGAACGTCTAGCCAAAGACGTTAAAGAAAGGCGCTTCATGGGAGGCAACCCATGTAAAAAAAAAAAAAAAGTTTTGTTTTGCATTAGTTTTGGTTTGTTTTAGTTTTGTTTTGTTTTAGTTTAGTTTTTTTTTTTTTAGTGTAGTTTTTGAACTCTTTGGATCAGTTGCAGCAAGGATACACATAATCAAATGACACTTTCCAGAAGCTTAAGGGGAGAACTCCAATAATAAGGAAGTACCAGTATTTCCTTTCTCTTATTCTCTAAATGCTCCTTGAGTTGTTAATTCCTTTTCAATTGTGCCAAATTAGGAACAATGAGGACACTGTTCAAGCTAAGTGTGGGGGAGAGGATAATAAATTATAGAGAATAGAGAATTGATCCATACTTTGAATGTTTGTCCTTAAGCAATTTTAAGCCAAATTTTTTTCAAAATTATCATGAAATCTAGAGATTGTACTAAATGTTGTAATAAGCATCTACAAAATGTGAAATTGACTTGTTCAAATGTTTTACTCACCCACTGCTGTGATTAGAATACAGGTTAAAATTAAGTAGTGAAATCTTTAAGAAACAAATTTACCTTGTATTTAGCTTTGGAATTGGAAGTCTAAGAGTAAGTCGAGTCCCTAAGTGAAAAATAAACAAGTTTACTTCTAGGTTATATTAGCTACTGTATACTCTTTGAAGTTGTTTGTAAAGCAATCATAACACTTAGTGAAAAAAAAAAAAAAGAATCAAGCATAGCCATTACTCCAATGGTTCAACTAATTGAGTTAAGAGTATTCAAACTTGAATGTTAGAGTGAGGAAGAGTCCGTAGGGGTATCTCAAAACCCGGTCACTTGAGTGATGAGCTCGGGATGTTGCCGACTCAATGAACTCACTATAACGATAAGGGCGAAAAAGGCAAAAGTTCATGAAAAGAAGCGGGCAAAAAACCCATCAAAATAGATGCTTGAATAAATCAAAAGAACATGAATGTGAACATTCATTGAATAAAACAAAGATGTATAAAAGGGAGAATATCTAGCAAAGAGCTTATGCCATATGCTTTTACTTTATACTGCAAGGATTATATGCTTGATAATATCCAATGAAGTTTAATTGGGTGTTTTTTCTTAGTGGATTAAGTATTTACATTTGGAATAAAAATTCTTTTGCTAAACATGAGGATTAAAGTTTGTTTTGTTTAGATTAGCTATTGAATTTTGTCCATAGTAATTTGATCACAGGAAACCAGTTTGGTTGAAGTAGTAGCCGTTAAAATTACAAGTCAGGAATTACAAATGAATAGATGCTTGGAATGATGAAAAGAAAGTTTGTATAATCTATGACAGATTTCTCAATTGATTTGATGCAATTGCTTGAGGACAAGCAAGAGTTTAAGTGTGGGGGAATTTGATAGAGCCATTTTATACTCAATCTTTATAGTATAAATTGTGTTAAATTATTATTGATTTTATAGAAATCATAAGGAAATGGTACTTTAATTCTATCATCGTGATAAATCAGGTTAAATGGAGTCAAGGATGCCAATTCAAGTAGATTAGAGAAGTCATCTACAACTTGGTTCAAAGACAAGGATTTACACCGCTGGAGGGAAGTACATGGGCGTGTAATTGAAGTACACGGCCGTGTACTTGGTTTTGAATCAATAGGAAGATACATGGTTGAAGTATACAGCCGTGTATCGGAAGCACGGCTTGAGGCACGACCAAGGTGAAAACCGTGCCCCTCACTGGACAAGAAGGCGGAAAGGTGGACTTTGAACAGAGATAGACACGGTTTAGGGAACGGCCGTGGTGGAAGCCGTAGGTGCAACCGTGCTTGGAGCCGTGGTGGAAGCTAGACGTGCCAAGGAGAAGAAAGTGTGGGACATCAACCAGATGAAGGCATGGCTTGAAATCTAGCCGTGGGTCTAACCGTGGTACACACTGAACACGGATGAAGACTTGTAGATTATGCACAGATTAAGGCACAGCTTGAAATCTGGCCGTGTGTGTAACCGTGGTACACACTGGGCGCGGATGAAGACTTGAAGAACATGCACAAAGGATGGCACGGCTTGACCCACGGTTGTGTGTTAGGGCGTTCCAGGCAGACGAATCTTCACTTCTCGAAATCTACTTGGAAAAGGAAAGATATTTTCGTATCTTGCTAGCAAAAGATCACATGCTATCCCCCTAACAATATAAATAAAACCAACCCTAGAGGGTTAGGACAACTTTTGAATCTTTGGATCTTGAAGAACCTTGGATCATCCTAGAGGCAGGGCAGGCAATCGGGTTCATCGTGTCTTTACTTTTTATTTTCGTTTTATTGATGAACATGTGTAGCTAAGCTACTTTTCTAGCCAAAGGGTCATAGATGTTTAATTCTCCACGAATTGTGAGGTTTAATTGACTTGTATTTATTCTATTCTTCGCTTTCGGGTATTCATATATCTTCTGATCGTTTTGTCATTATTATCTTGTTGATTGGTATGAATAGAGCTCTTCTACTCAATTAGCAAGTTAATATATTGTCAACTAGCACGTCAAATCCGTAATTGTTTGATTGTTCTAGTCTTAGTGACGCAATAACATGTTTGGTTATAAAAGAGATGATCGAATTCATGTTATGGAGGTGTGTGATCATGTTTAAATAGGTTATCTTATAATCTACTGGCATGAATTGGTGGTCTCTCTAGATCTTAATGCTATTGATAGATTAAATCCTAAGCGCTTGTCTAGGGTTGTTTAATCAATAAGAGAAATAATTCAAAGCGCTTGTCTGAGGTTATCGAGGAAGTAAGGAGAGATAGGTTGTTAGAGCTTGTTAAACAGTTTATCTAGAACTAAGAATAGAGAACATTTGCATCAATGATCAATTCCTAGAATTAAACTATCTTGATTCCTTTGGCTAGGCTTTTTATCAATATACAACTTTCTTATCTTGTTTTAACTTTATTCGATTCACAAACCAAACCCCCCATTTTCCTTTTCCTTTTTATTCTCCTTGGATAGAAATAAGTTTAACCTATCTTTGTGGATTCGACCCTACTCACCACTATATGCAAATCATATAATTGTCTAGGATTAGGTTTTATTTTTGTTGGATTCGACACCCATCAGGTATCAAAGCTAATGGTTCCAGATAAAGTAGGATATAAATTGGAGATTAGTTAGATTGAGTCAATGTCTTAAGAAATTGACTTGGCAACCCTATAGATAGGAAAAACCTACCTTATTAAGGAAGAGTGGATAGAACCTGGGAATGAAAGTGAATAAGTTAAAACATACAAAAATTTGCATATTCGATGAAATGTAGGGAATGCTAAAGCGATTGGATCATAAATGGAATACTTGTTGGATGAGACATGAGGATGACTTGGTAGGATATAGATTGAGGATGCAATCGCTACAAATCTAATATGAACACTTCTCACTTTATAAGATAGTGGATGAAGTAATTGACGATTGGAGAATCAGATTTACTAAGGAGTGGCAAAAATTTAACTAAATAAGCTAAGCAAAGATCTTAGAGATAGGTATAGTAAGTATATTGCCATACTTTCTTTAGAAGCTCAGTTTACGATAATGACAGGCATGGAGGAGGAGCCACCTAAAATACTATTTGTGGCTTGATTCAATATAGGAATTGAGTATCCCTAAGAAATCCTAAACACTTTAGTCAAGTCTAAAAGAATCTCACGGATGTATAAGAGAGGGATTTATGACTTGAAGCAGAGAGTTAATCGAGGATTGTTATACTCAAAAGACTCTTAGGATATTATGGATTATGTCGAACATCAAAAGTTCAAGATCATAGATCAAGGGGACATGTTCGTAGTAGAACTAGAATTATGGGAATATGAAGAGGAGGAAGATTCAGAATAAGATCCACTTTCTAAAGAAAATTCTAATTTAGAGGGCGTTCTGGAAAATGAAAGTATAGCCTCAAACTCCCAAGAAGAAGAGGAATAAGAGGAAGAGGAAGAGGAAGAAGAAGAAATAGGAGAAAGTGATGAGGATACAAGTGAAGGATCAGAAGACGTCACCTAGGAGCCTAAGGATAGAGTTAAAACAATTTTGAAAAAAGCAATGTATATAAGGAATAATAATACTTGTATGTTAGTCAGACTTAAGAGGGAAAATTTTATGATATAGTACATATATCCCTCTAAGTTGACGTATGTATAAGCTAGAAACCAAAAAAATGTAAATTATGAAAAAAAAGTATATATAAAAAATCATAACTTTTGTGTGTTTTTTACCATGATGCAATTATACAGATATGTTATATGAACTTTATTGATATCTATATCATCATTGATATATATCATTGGAAACATCTTAATATATTTTGTATGTTGCATTAATAAATTAAAGTAGAAATACCACTAGATGATGAAAAATGACAACACCCACTAGGTATCAAGATGTAAATGAAACTTCATAAGCAAGAACTCTACCCCCAATGCCATAGGAAAATCCAGAGATCTAATCTAGGACGCCAAGTAGGGTGACTAGGTCAAGAAGAAGAAGTGCAACAAAAGCCCCTTTCAGTGTTGAAGGAAGTGGGGAGGAATGTATGTCCAGATTGCAAGTAATAGTTCAATAGCTAGCTTAACAATAGGCCTTGCTAATCTAACATCTAATGCCAAGGAGTCAACCTCCATCATAATTGGTTACTTTGCCATCTCAACTGCAACTAGTGCCACCCATAATCGCTCCTTAACAACCACAGGTGCCACACCACCTCCACCAATTCCAATTGCTTACTAAGGAGGAGTTGGTCGAATTCAATGGAGCATATTTCCAAATTTCATTTAATCAAATAGGTACTTTGATGGGGTATATGGGAAATCAGAGGAAGCTGAAGAGTGGATGGCACAATTAGAAAGGTTATTCATAACCTATGAAGTGGAAAACCACCAAAAAGTGGCATATGCATCATATATGTTAAAAATGAGACCTGGCATATGGTAGGATGCTAAACAAAGGGCTTTACCTTAACCAATCTCATGGGAAACATTCTAAGGGGAATTTTTGCAAGAATACTTCCTACAAAGCGTCAGGATATGGCTAAGTGGACAACTCTTCCAACTAAAGAAAGGTATAAAAATGGTTAATTAATACGAGAACAAATTCAATCGATTGCTATTGTTTGCTCTTGACATTTATAAGGATTTAGATGTATTGAAGTGATAGCTATTCATGAATGGATTGGATATAGAGGCATAAGAACGAATTATAGAGTTTGAGCTACAGACATATTCAAATGTGGTAAACAAAGTTCGAGCTTTAGAGCAGATAAGCTAAGAGCGAGAGAAATGAGAGCTCAAGCTTGACCAAGTGCAGGGACGCGTGTTCCGATCAAGAGACCATTGTTTCAACCAACTCCAAGTGATAAGGGAAAGAGGCTTATGCTGAATATGAGATCACTAAGTAATAAACTGTTAGTCATCACTCCTTAAGAAAAACCTATAATAGTAGTTTACTAGAAATGTGGGAAAAGATATTACCTTAGAGAGAGCCTACACTTAAAGGGGAAGTGTTTCTATTGTGGTTCAAACAATCATAAGGCATGAGATTGTCTATGGAGGAATTTTACATTAAGTTTTATGTGTAGATAACTAGGGCATATGGCTAATGGCTACCTTAAGAGACACCAAGGACCTAGGGTGAAGGTTACAACACCTAGAACTTTAGTTGGAAGGCCAACCAATTGACCAGTCAGGCAAGGAATGTAAGGAGCCAACACTCAGTCCACAAATGCTCTAGTATTTGTTATAGAAGGCACGAATGCTAGAGAATAGGTGAACAAAGAGCCTAGAGAATACCAAGATATTAACCTAGTAGCTACAAAATATATAGAGGAGGGAGATGTCGTAATAGGTACGTCAAGATTCAACTTGCCTATATACGATGTTTTATATATGAAACTTAAGTAGAAGATTAATCGAAAGAGTTAAGAAGTATAAAAGATTTACTATTAAAAACTTAAGTAGGTAAAAATTATATATTAATTGAGTACTACATAATTAATAGGATCCATTTTAATCGCTACACAATCGACTTTGGTTCTCTTTGACATAGGAGCTATACATTGTTTTATAAGCTTGGTTGTAGCTTAATGAAAGAAGCTGGGTGTTTAACCTTCTCCAAAGATCTTAAGGATTAGCATTCCTATGGGAGAAAAAGCCATTAGCAAAGAGATTGTGAAAGAATACCCAATCAAAATACAAGAAAGAAACATGCCTATGGATTTGATTGTTTTATCCATGAGAGGCTATAAAGTGATTTTAAGAATGGATTGGTTATCAAAGCACTTTGCCAACGTAGATTGTAAGAATAATGAAGTGCAATTCAACAAGCCAGGATTGGGGATTATAGCATATTAACGGCAAGTAAGGAAAAATCCAGAAACTTCCGCTAATGTATTGCGAGAAAGAGGAGAATACCTTTAAAACTGGAGCATATGTCTATTAAGTGCAGTAGAGACAAAGAAAGAATCATTGAGATTAGAGGAAATGCCAATTATCAATGAATTTCCTGAAGTGTTTCTTAAAGAATTACCCAGACTGCTACACTTGAGAGAAATGGATTTTACCATCGAAATAAAGCTTAGTATAGAACTAATCTCAAAAGCACTATATCAAATGGCCCCAATCGAGCTAAAATAATTGAAGAAGCGATTGCAAGAATTGATCAGGAAGGAATTCATTTGCCTAAGCATATTGCTTTAGGGAGCTCCAGTGCTATTCGTCAAGAAGAAAGATGGATCTAGCCAGCTATACATCGACTATCAAGAATTGAACAAGGTAACCATCCAAAACAAATATCCATTTCCAAGAATTGATGATATGTTTGATCAATTGCGAGGAGTTGAGGAGCAAGTTAGATTTATGATCCGAATACCATTAGTTGAGGATCAAGTTAGAAGATAAACCCAAGACTACCTTTCGAATGCAATACGATCATTATGAATTTCTAGTAATGCCCTTCAAATTAACAAATGCTCGAACTGTGTTTATAGACTCATGAACTAGATCTTCAAGCTATTCTTAGATAAATTTGTAGTGGTTTTCATCAATGACATCCTAATTTATTCCAAGACCCCACTAGAGCACAAAGAATACTTGAGGATTGCCTTAAGACTATTGAAGGAACATCGATTATACACAAAATTGTCCAAGTGTGAGTTTTAGATGAGTTAAGTTACATTATTAGGACATGTTATATCCGGAAAAGGCGTGACGGTAGATCCAACCAAGATAGAAGCCATAGTTGATTGGAAACAACCTACTATAGTTACAAAAGTGAGAAGTTTTCTTGGGTTAACTGGATACTATAGAAGATTCGTGAAGAACTTTTCCTAAATATCGAAGTCGTTAACTAGACTAACATAAAAGGATGTAAAGTTCGAGTAGGATAAGGACTATGAAATAAGTTTTCAAGAGTTGAAGCAACAGTTGATCTTAGCTCCTATTTTAACCATTCATAACTTAGAGGAATCTTTTTGTGTCTATGGTGATGCCTTGCAGAATAGATTAGGATGCGTTCTAATGTAAAACAAGAAAGTCATGGCTTACACTTTAAGACAATTGAAATTGCACAAGAGGAATGACCCTACTCATGATTTGGAACTAGCCGTGATCATATTTGCCATAAAAATATGGAGACATTACCTATATGGGTAGAAATGTGAAATATATACGGCTTACAAAAGCTTGTGATGTGCCTAATTCCACTTAGAAGCACAATTAAAAGACTTAAGAAAAAAATAATCTCGAGTCAAGGTGAAACTGGATCCACAAGGGGCAAATTCACGTGAACCCTAATGAAGATACAAGGAAATCTAAATATTCAATGATGCAATTGTGAAACCTCAATGATAATATCTTCTAACAACACCCTAATCTCATATAATCCACGAAAATAATCCACAAATTCAAAAGAAAACCTCAATTCCAAGGACTCCTTTCCAATAGTGAAAAACACGTTTTCGAGGAAAATTCTTCAATGATGATTCAAATTCAATTGCAAAGGACCTCAAATAAACACAAGAATTCGTCAACAATAAGAAGTAATTTTGACCAAGAACTATCTCAATACAACCCTAGATATGATACACTAGAGAAGAAAAGAAATCACAACAAAATGAAATTGATACAACTCACAATTTCAAGGTGTTGCACTCGCCACAATTTCAACTCTTGGGATTGAAATTGATAAGAGTCTAGATGACAATTAGGAACCCTAATTCTCACGTGAAGAAGTGTTTGATCTGCAAAAATAATCCTCTTCAAACCCTCTCTTAAGCAAGTATTTATACTTGTTACTCCTAGGGTTAAAAAGTGCTCAAAATTACAAGTTTGCCACTTTTAAGTTGGCTAACCCTAAATGAAAATTACAAGGGAATAAAAGTGTCCCAAAACCAAAATACTTCATAAAAGAAGAAATATATAAAAGAAATGGTCTTCATGATGCTGGTCTTCTATAGGATCCATCGGCTCAGCTCATCACCGGTTTAAGTCGGTCCATGGATAACCCACAAGTTGAGTCTGAGAGAATTTGTCCATTTCCCTATAAAATTTGATAAGTGTGCCTATTGGAAAACAAAATACAAGAATAATAGAAAAGAGGTTAATATATAAATAATTCCGGGGTCGATCTGCTCAAAATGGGCCCTCAACGCCAACATTTGAATTCCTTTGGTTCTTGCCCTAATGATAGGTCTTATCGGATTTTTATTCCTATCAGCTTGAAGTATTTATTTACTCAAAAGGAGCTCAGCATGCAATAGAGAAGATGACTAGAGCTTATCAAATACTATGATCTTAGTATCAACTATCATCTAAGGGAAATGTTAATGTCGTAGTTGATGCTCTAAGTAGAAAGAATCACGACCAGGTTGCAACACTTTTAATTTAATAGCAACAGTTGATGTAGGAATTCGAGAAGCTAAGGATTGAATTCCTATGGAGCAAGGAGGAAGCCTAAATAGCAACTTTGGAAGTACAACCTACTCTCCTGGACTAAATAAAGAAGATGCAGCTCATTGATCCAATGATAACAGGCCTTCGAAACAAAGTAGAGCAAGGCACTAATATTGACTTTGAAGTGGATCAAGATGGAGTCTTAAAGTTACAAGGTAGATGGTGTGTACTTGAAGATACAAAATTGAGAAACAATATTTTAGATGATGTCTACAATTCTGGATACACAATACACCTAGGGGAACACAAAGATGTATTGGGAACTCAAGAAGGGCTATTAGTAGGAAGGCATGAAGAGAGATGTAGCACAATTCGTCTCTCAATGTTCTATCTACTAACAAGTTAAAGCTAAACTTCAAAAACCTAAAGAACTACTACAACCATTACCAATTCCAAAGTGGAAGTGGGAACCGATCACCATGGACTTTGTTACAACTTTACCAAAGACAAGGGTTACATATGAAGCCATTTAAGTAATTGTGGATCATCCGACCAAATCCATTGACTTCTTATCAGTTAATATGACCTACCCCTTGCATAAATTGGTTGGGATCTATCTCCGAGAAATTGTAAGACTCTATGGAATGCCACATGGCATAGTATCTTATTGAGACCCACAATTTTTATCGAAATTTTAGAAAAGTCTACAACAAGCTTTGGAAACAAAGTTGCAATTCAAGATGGTGTATCATCCCCAAATAGATGGGAAATTTAAGTGGACTATCTAAACATTAGAGGATATGTTAAGGGCTTGTACATTAGATTTGAAAGATAGCTAGGATTAACACTTGCCACTGGTTAAGTTCGCTTACAAAAATAGCTATCACTCGTCAATTAAGATGGCCCCTTATAAAGCCCTGTATGGAAGAAAGTGTAGATCTCTGTTATATTGGGATGGAATCAAACAAAGTACAATTAGGCCAAACTTGCTAGAAGAAACGATAGATAAGGTTGCCACCTTCAAATAAAGAATGAAGGAAACTTAAGATTGCCAGAAGAGCTAGGTAGATTCGAAGAGAAGAAAGATTGAGTTTTTACTAGGGGAACACGTTTATTTGAAGGTTAAGCCAATCAAAGAGACAAGAAGATTTGGAAATAAAGGAAAGTTAAGTCCAAGATATGTTAGTTCGTACGAGATTTTAGAAAGGGTTAGAGAAGTGGCCTATGAACTAGCTCTATCGACTCAATTATTAGGAATCCACAACATCTTCTAAGTGTCATTGCTCTAAAAGCATATCCTAGATCCTAACAAAGTGATCGAGATGGATATCTTGATGATTTAGCCAAATCTGACATATCGAGAACATCTTATCTGAGTTCTTGACACTCAAGCCTTAGAATTACACAATATGATTATTGGATATGTCAAGGTACAAAGGAATCGATATTCTAAATGAGAAGCTACTTGGAAGAGGGAAGATGAGATGAAGGAGTACTCCCAATTATTCAGAGTTCCTAGTATGTTTTAAAGTTCTAAGGACAAAACATTTAAAGTGGGGAGAATGTAAAATCTATTAAAATTTGAATACGTAAAACACCAGAATAGTTAAAAGATCGTACTAAAAGCCTTGAACATACCTTGCATAAATTTATATTGAAAGAAATAATCACATAGAAAGCCATCCATGTAAAATTCTTGAATAAATAATAAAATAAATTAAAATCATAGACTTATGATTGTTGAATAAAAATTCTGAGTAAATATTTACGCTTAGAATAATTTAATTAGCTTAGTCATAATATTTTGTAATAAAACACTAAAGTTGCTAAGTTTATGTAAACTACTGTGCGTGACAAATGTTTTTGGAAAATAAAAAAGTTACACACACACACACACACACATATATATATAATCGAACTCCAGAAGCCTCCAACTTTTGAAAGTAATAAAACAAAGACAAAAAAAGCAAGAGTGAGGATAAAGACGAGACGAAACAGAGGAGCAAAAGGTATGTAACTTCCACGAAACAGACTAATTTTATATGGGAAAAGTTTCATTTTTGAAATTTAAATATAATTTTAATATGTGTATAAAAATAGGATTTAACTTAGAAAATAATTAAAATAGATAGGAATACACTAGATAGAATGATCTTAGTTGTGAATAGCATATAATAGTGTGTTTTTCTTGTGTTTTTAGGAAAAGAAAGTTTCCCAGCAAATTTATCCAAAGATTACTACGAGTAATTAGAAATGAAATCAAAGTGAGTAGGACCCTATGATATACGTATTTAGCTTCATGGTGTGTAGTATTGTATATTTACATTTTATGCCTTTGATGTGAAATTTAAATGATTGTGAATTGGTATTACCCGGTTGCGTGAACTACGTGTGCATGACTGTGGGTGGCTCGTTGCATGCTCTGCATGCAAGTGTATTTAAATAATTTGTGGATATATGATCTTTTTGGGCTGGGCAGATATGGATGTGTATTTGAATATGTATGGGTGTTGAATTGAGGAATGCACGTATTGGTTGCTGGTGCGGAACTCGTGATTTCTGAGCTGCTATTGTTGTTGATTCTGTCCTGGCTGATGTTTTTCTCTTTTCTTTTTTTTTTTCTTTTCACGTGGAGGTGCTTGGGGTTGTTGCATAAGTATATGTGCGTGCGTGCGTGTGGATATTTCTCCCTGTCTACTGGTTTGGTAATGGATGTTTGAGCATGAGGAAGTCCTAGAGTATGCGTGCAGCAGAGAAGATTGTGTTGGGAAGGGGCGGGAAGTCACCAAGAGATGAACATATGTGCAGGGGTGATAGCTGGAGTCAAGTACGTGTGGGTGCCAAAGGATGTGATTATATGTTCGGTGGGTGAGAGCTAGAACCAGATGCAGGTACGGGCTGATCCAGCTGATTTGCGATCGTGAGTCGGCGTACGTGATTTTTCTGTTGCAGGAAGGTATGTTAGAGTGTGTGCGTGAGAGAGGAGGGCGAGAGCATGGGCATGTATGCGGCTAGAAGGAAATTTTTTTTTGGGGGGAGAGGCGGGGTTGGTTGTAAATTTGTGAAGGGCTTGACTATGCGGGAATGCGTGTGTGTGACATTGCTATAGAGCTTGCGTATCTAAGAGTTGTGTGCAGAAGGATGCAGAGCTGGGGAATTTAAGGAATTGGAACTGGCAATGGCTGTAGCAGTCTCTTGGGTCTCTAGTGTTCGGCTTTAACTTGTTGGCAAATGGAGCATTGAGAAACAAATCGTGCTACATCTTTTATAATTCTTAACCTTCCTAGTTAACTTCCTATTCAGGTTTCATATATATAATTATATATATAATAGAATGCTATATACAGACGAGTTCAATTCTACGTACCTATCACTACATCTCCCTTGTCCATGTATTCTATAGCCGTCGATTCGATATCTTGGTATTGTCCAGGTTCCTTTTTCACCCAATTTCTCACATTGGTGCCTTCGATAGTAAACACTCGAGCATTTATAGTCTAGGTATTAGCTCCATGAGTTCCTTGCTTGAATGTTCAACTAGAAAGTCTTCCAATGGTGTTCTTGGGCGTTATAGTCTTTACCCCGATTCGTGGATGTCTTTTAGGGCAAGCATTTGCAAGGTGTCCCATTTGTCCACAGACAAAGCAAGTTACGAAATTTTCCCGTGGACAATCTAGAACTCTATGGTCGCCTAACCTGCACCGGCAACATTTCCCTTTAAGTGCAGATATTCTTGAGGGTAGTGTCATCCTCAAAACTTGATGGTTGTGAATTCTTAATCTTCAAATTTTGTGATATCTTTTAACTTTGTTTTCGAAATTTCCAATTTGTGGTTTCAAATGAGGATATAAAATTTTAGGAATTACCACAATTTAAGTAGTTTGTGCTTAGAAGAAAATGCCATAGTAATATATATATATATATATATATATATATATTATTTTCTAAGTCTTATCAATTTATTCCTAAAAATTTACCTATGTTCTACCCCATCTCACTATTTAGAAAGTTGGTCTTATTTTTGACAACCTAGAGTTTTGATACCATTCTTGTCATGCCTAAGAAGGCCGGGGGCCGAGGAATGAAGTTTCTACTAAAAGTTATCATGATATGTATACATCTCGTTACATGATAACCACTTTACAAGTCAAAGGTCACAAGACTCTAATTAAATATTTAATCAATTACTAATAATCGTATTATATATAATTATATAATAAGAATATAACTATGGATTCCTACATTCCACAGTTAACCAAAATCACAGAGAATCAAAACCCCCTACCAAAACTATAAAATGGAAAAATAATTCTAAGTCTCACAATTTAGATTTCCATATCGAGTTCCTAAGAATAAAATTACATATAAATAACCCATCAAGACAACGCATCTTAATCTATCATTTTTATTCCAAAAGCTCTTGTCACATTATCTCTTACCTCATCCAAAGATTTTGAAATTTTCCTATAAAATAATCTATTAAGGGTTCAACACACTACAATTCAATGAGATGGGAGTGCAATACTCTCAATACTATACACATACAAGCAATTCCAAACATGTTTTCAACCATATGCTATGCATGGACAACCATGTGCAATGTAAATTTGCACGCAGTCTTTTGGTAACCATCGTGAAGTCTATGGTTTATGCCCCCCCTAAATCTTAAGTTAGGGATTCGCTTCACTACCCTTAGTGCCTAAGTCTCATAACCTAATTATTTTAATCTTATCTCTTCATTAGAATTGGTTTTTTAAATTTAATCCCATAAGCTTCAAGTGTAATTTAGTACACCGAGCATAAACACCCTCAAGGACAGATCAGACTTAGACACATTAAACGCACAACAATTCCCTAATCACTTACTTCACCCCTAGTGGAAAAGTAATCCTACCCGATTACTTCTAGTGCACCCTGTAGCAGTGATGGCCTCCAATACAATGCAATGTCTTGTACAACGCATATTGGATTTTATAGTAGCCAAATATCATTATGTCAATTCAGATTTAGATGGCTAGTCAGATTAAACAATTTAAATGAGGCAACCAACTCATAAGAAAATAAAATTTCACAATAAATCAACATATAAAACTAGATCAATAATAATATATTATAGTGCAATTCATCAACCATTCAAACACTTATTCTATCGTACATTAAGTATCTACTTCCATATCAAAATAGAAACAATCAAATATCACCCTACTTCGAAACATTCTCAGTTTTCCACGATCTAATTAATCAACACTTCAATACATGACCACTCATATAAATCACATAATTATCCTTCACAAATGCTAAATCCACGTCGATACAATCCGAAGTTATATTTATATTCGCCACAACAAGAAGAATCAAGCATTACATGTCATGGATAAAGTAAGGAAGACCAGATCAACCATAAACCATTCACTCATAATCACAACGAAGCAACCTACATTGCACTACTTCACGTGTTCAACAACCATGCCCCTAACCCATCAACTATAAAATCAACCAGTTAGGATTGATCTACAGCTTAATTCCATTAACCATTCAATTAGCCACCCATGAAACATCAATTGTTTACACACATCAGCAATAATAGAATCGTCCTTTTTACTCAACCAATAGATCACCACTCATCAAGCATATTTTAATCCATCCATTCATTCACAACTATATTTCATCTTTCACTTTATAACACATATACATATCCATATTTATACATAGATATTGTCTAATAATATTTGTATATACTAATAAGGTTATTTCCATCTATTTTATAAATTAATAGGTGGCTATTTATATTTAGATTTGCAAATATTTGCATGTCTTAATATAATATATACTACCATTTGCAATTATTATATAATATATAATATTTGTTTGCAATTATCATGTAAATACTATCTACAAGTTTTTTAATATAATATGTAATATTATATGCTAACTATTGTACATTATATAATATATAATATGCATGGCAACCATGGTGTGGGGAATGTGAGGGTATATATATATATATATATATATATATATACACATGAGACCAACAATATATATCACGTAGTTATCAATCATAAATGCTAAATCTACATTTTCATCATTCACACTCCCATTCATAACTTCATTGTCTTAATCTAACAACTCCTCTATTATTATTATTATTATTACTTTATTTATTTTACACTATACCAAATGAAATTGATAAGTAATCCAATATATTATATTAAATTATACTTGTATATTAATCTCGAATCCCTATATATACTTTATTTGTATTTTATACATAAGCTTATGGGTTTAGGAAAATATATATATACAAATAAACGTCATTATGAAGGTTTTGGCTAAGAAAAGAAGACAAAATAAATAAATTAGGTGAGCTTGTCTCCTAATTCCAATATTATTTCATTTTTTTTTATAACAATCAACACTATAGAAATAATACAATTTATAAACATAAATGTATACATATATAAATATATATATACTTTATATTTTGGTTACATATATATACTTTATATTATACTTAAATTTCTTTTCCGTAAACTATTATTAAGTTTATAATATATTGTATATATATCATATTTTATATTTGTTGGAGGAGGAAGAAAGAAAAAGAAAATGAAAAGAAAAAAAATATATTAAAAGCATGGTCAAAGGAAAGCAAATGCAAGAAAAGAAAAAAAGAGAAAAAAAAAAAAAAAGAACCAACAGAAGAGAAAGAAAGTTTCTCTTCAATGTGTAGTGCTTTAATGGATTTTATAGGATAAAGAAAACAATGCGTCTAAAGAAAATTTCAAGCTCTTTGTCATGGAATTGTATTAAAAATACTTTTTTTCTGGTGGTGGTCAAGAAAATTTGTGTCAAAATGTGAGTATTTCTCACAAACTTTTTAAGATTTTTTATTTGAATACTGAATTTTTTCTTTTAAATTAAACAAAAATTACAAATCATACCGTAAGGTTAAGTTTGAATTATTAAAAAAAGAGCAAAACTGTAGCAATATGTTCCTTTTGATTCAAATAGATAAATCGTATCAAACTGAGCCAATCCACTCTTGATTTTAAGAACTCTATCATTTTCAAGTGTTTTCATATTTAGAAGAGTCAGGAATTCAAGGTATGTGTGGAGCTCTTTCTGTTTACATGGCCTTATTTGGATATAATGATATCTTGCGGGTTATTAAAATCATATAGACTTAGGGGCATAACACCCTACTAGTATGAAACGCTACGGTTGCGACCATTGACAATGTTGGCTACAAAATATTCTTATATGTGATATGTACTACAATCACAATATCACATCCATGTGTATTCCATCTACCAATAAGAGTCGGATATATTATTAAAATTCGACTTTGAAAGTTGTAGTCTGACGTAACCAACTAGGAATATATGTTGTTGTACTAAAGTAAATCACTCTTTATTTGATTTTCAACCATTCCAGATAGAGAGAGAGAAAGCGATAATAAGTACTAGATAAAGGAATCAAAACTCTTCAATGCGAAAATAAATGAATATGATCAATATAATATCCCCACTGCAACGTTATTACAATGATTTCAACAATAAAATATTTAAGGAAAAATTACACGGATAGAAATGTGACCATGCGGTCACATTGGCCTAGTACAATCAATTGTTGTTGTCATACCAAAACTGTGCTTGGAGATTGTCAACAACTTTCTTATCAACTTGGAATGCTTTGGCTAGGACATCATCCCAAATGGCTGGCTTCGATCCGAAGACTGCATTAGCAATTGTAGTTGTTCCGGGGAATTGACTGCTCAAACCAGCAAAAGCTACTGCTTTGGTTTTTCCCACATTGAGTTGAAAGTGGATTGTACCAATTGGAAACACGAAAACGTCTCCAGGGTACAGGACTTTGGTAATGAGCTTGTTTTCTAGTTGGTTGGACAAGACAAACCCAACATACAATTGGCCCTCGATGACCACTAGAATCTCAGTTCCGCGGGGATGAACGTGGGGTGGGTTAAGGCCATAAGGAGCAAAGTCAAGACGGGCCAAGGAGATACCAAGTGTATTGAGACCTGGCAAATTCTCGACTGTGACAGCGGTAACGTTTGATCCAAGTGGGTTGTTTGTGTTTCTAGGAGCGTTTAGCCCTTGGAAGAGAAAATCTTCGGCTCTTACTTTGTTGGATCTTTGCAGAACTTTCCATTTACAAACACTGTCCGAAACGAAAAATATGGCCAAGATTTAATATTTGCAACCAAAACACAGAGTTAAAACCAAAGTTGGTTAATTCGTAAATAGTTCCAAAGATTTAGAGTTTGTACCTCCATCTACAGGATTCTTGATCGCAACACAAATGTCTTGAAGGGGACTGGGATCATATGCTAAGGAAGTGGTGGTTGCCAATGCCAAGAGTGTGAGGACGAGAATGGATTTCATTTTGCCCGGAATATGGATCTACTAATACTGATATCTGTCTCTTAAACTTCAAGTGCTTTTGCTAATTGTGTGAGGTGATGCAAGGTTCCATTAGCTATTTATAGGGGCAATCGTGTATACTAAGCTGATAGCTCGTTACTTGATGACACAAGAAAACAGCCAAGTCTTGTATGGTTTATTAGTTGAATAATCGGGATGAATCATTCAAAAACTACCTCAACAGGGATATGCCTCCTCATCTTTCCAGAGTACGCGCAAGCTTTACTTTGTATTCATTCATTTATATATTATCCTTTTAGTCTTTTTCGCCCTTGATTTTGTCAAGCTTGAGGAAACGTGCATATAAACCTGCAGGCGTCGTAATAATTTAAAGATTTTAGCAACTATGTTTCTTCCAAGTATAGCATTCTCATTTGTATATTTTATTTCTTCAACGGTGTCAGAAAAGAATTAGTAAACTAATGTATACGGTACTGAATATAATATCTCTATCTTGGTTGGTCAGCACTCCCAAATACGGGGAATACCAAGTAAAAGTTGGTTTTCATACAAGGAAAGGCCGTAAGGATGTTTCCGAGTTTCTTCTAACTTTTAAATTACAAAGATCTCAAGAAAAGATGCTGTCCAAAAATTCGGAGTTTGTTATTTGCGTTTGTATTAAATTGTGTGCTTTTATTGCTCTATAAATAATAAATATATTAGTTTATATTATAAATAATAAAAATAACTGAAAGAAATAACTGATAAAAGTGAAACTAATGGAAATTTTTAGTTCATTTGTATTTGGTTTTGGATTATTATTGTTAACAAAACTTAAAACCAGAAGACAAAGTAATACGAAACGTAAAAAAAGACGGAGTCAAAGTTTCATAGAGAAACTTGTGTGGGAAGTTGTTGTAGAATGATATATCAAGGACTTCTGGCCAAGAAAATAAATAAATAAATAACTATCAAGGAAGACTGATTAAGAACTCGTGTTTCGTGTTTAATGGGTCCATGATTTCATCTATAAATGGCACTCAAGTTTAGCCATACGTACCTCACCCAAGCAAATATACCTGAGTAAACCAGAGAAATTCGGAGAGAGTAATCGAGTAGTGACCTTGATTTCTAGTTGCATTGAAGCCCCTTCTAGTTCTTACCTTTTTGGCTTTGGCATCATGTTCCATTTTCCTAGGTTATGACCCCAGTCCCCTTCGGGACGTTTGTGTAGCAATCGATAATCCCCAGGAGGTATATATATTATTCTCTTTCCAGCACTTTGCATTGTCTTAGTTTTGCATATTTCATTCGGTCACAAAAAACACTATCATAGTTGCAAATAGAGGAAATCCATTTTCAAATGGTATAAATTGAGAATGAATTTTACACATGGCATATACCTTTCATAAATTATGTTTTTACGTCATAATTGTGTTAGCTTTGCTCCAAGTACATCCATCGTTTGTACTCATAGGCATGCATACATCCTTTATACGCACTGACTTTTAATATTTATAATCTAGTTAAATTTGAGGTAGACCTATATTTATTATATACAATGTATATTTATATATATTTATTATATACATTTGTTATCAGTTTGTATCACTTAAAACTTATATTCACTTTTAAATTAAATGTAAACATCCATCCTCTCTATTGTAATTATCTCATCAAATATATTTGCATTATGTTTGATGTAGTAAATAATGTCTTTTTATCATAATATTTGACCTATAGAGCTAATTTTTCTTTTTCTTTTTCTTTTTCTTTTTTATGCTCAGAAATTGTCTGATTACGTAAAGGAACAAGGATGGTTTTCCACTGTTACCCTTCTAAATTAAAAAATTAATGATATAAATTTTAAAATTTCATCCAAAATTACCAATTTAGCCATAGAAAAGTCAAAATTTGAAATTCTCAAATTAAATCTTGGATTCCCATTATAAAGGAATAGGCATAGATGTGGATTAAAAACTACATAATTTCTACCTTTTGGTGTCTTTGGGATGCAAGAATTGCAATTCAATTAACATTTCTTTTTTATTGTAGTATTTGTGAATGGGAAGTTTTGTAAAGATCCAGAAAAGGCAACTGTAGATGATTTTCTATTTAGGGGTTTGCAAGTTCCTCGAGATACTAACAACCCAATTAGATTGAATGTCACTTCTATCACAGTTGAGAATCTCCAAGGTCTCAATACATTTGGCATTTCTTTAGCTCGTATTGACTATGCTCCCGATGGCCTAAACCCTCCTCATATCCATCCCTAGGGCATCGAGCTCTTAATGGTTTTAGAGGGTGAATTGTATGTTGGTTTCGTTTTGTCTAACCAATTGAACAATATATTCATCACTACGGTCTTACATCCTGGACTTGTTTTTGTGTTTCCAATTGGAACCATCCACTTTCAGCTCAATGTTGGTAAAACCAAAGTAGTGGCATTTTTTGCTTTAAGTAGCCAATTTCCTGGAACAACTACAATTGCCAATGCAATCTTTAGATTAAAACCATCTATTCTAGATTACATCTTGGTGAAGGCCTTTCAAGTCGACAAGAAAGTTGTTGATTATCTCCAAAAGCGGTTTTGGTATGATAATGACAGTAAATTAGATTATCCTAAAAAATGGTTGATTGTCCACATTAGATTTCATTAAAAGATGATGTGCTCAAAACCACTTTGAAACACAATCAATTGACTCAAAGAAAACAAGTCTCAAGTTAATTACAAACCGGTCCACTAATGAGACAATCCACGTGAACACCTTGGAGATTTTGATGGAAAATGTTGATCAAATGATGTATTTATAATATCTATTTGTAACATTCACCAAGTAACCACAATAAGGATTGAAAATCACGTGGAAATCAGATCAAAGAAAGCAATAAAACCGTGAAATCCACTTCCCCCTTTCAATCACAAATTCTCGCCACAAGCTAAAATGATATATATAATTTAAGTGCTCAATGAACAATCAATCTTAAAAGATGATTATTCATGAAAAACAAACACAAATATGTCCAAGAAAGATTCAAATCTACCATAGATATGACTCACTAGAGAAGAAATGAACATACAACAAAGATGGAATCAATATAACTCACAATTCCCCTTCGTCGCACTCGCCACAATTCCAATTCTTGGGTTGAAATTGATAAGAGTTTTAATCTAAGGAAAGAACCCTAATTCCACACGTGAAAGTGTCTCTCAATTCTGCAAAATATGGCCTCCTCAAACCCTCTCTTAAGCAAATATTTATACTTGCTACTCCTAGGGTTAAAATGTGGTCAAAATTATAAGTTTGCCACTTTTAAGGTGGCTAATCCTAAATGAAAATTACAAGGAAATAAAAGTGTCCCAAAACCAAAATACAACCAAAATAGTTCATAAAACAATTACAAGTTACAAAAAAACATAAGTCTTCATGAACCAATGCCTCGGAATAGAAAACAATCGTAGCAGGTCTTTGATTGTCATCCTGAATTTATTCTGTGTCCATCAACTATTGTAGGACATATTGGCATCCCATGGAGAATTATCATTGTACCTGTAAGATTATTCTCAAATATTTATTAGAATAAAAGGCATAAAGTAAAAATATGAGCGATTTGGATCATCATCCAAATCGGGTTCTAAAAATGTCGATGGTGTTAGAAATTTTCCCATAATCTCATCGGGCTTTTGAAAGATTTACCCTCAAATCTAGTGGATCAGTTGTGGAATTGAACCCTAATATCTCTGTTGTCCTGCTCTTCCGGCTAACAATGGTAGTGGATGGATTTCTGATATGTTCCTAAAACCCCTAGACCTTAGATGGAGTCATCGGTAATAGAACTATGTGTGACTCACCCATGCTGAACATGTAGGTATTTTTAAACCCATCATGTATCACCCGTCGATCATACAACCAAGGCCAACCCAATAGTAAATGGAATGCATGCATAGGGACTACATCACACAGGATCTCATCATGATAATTATGCCCGACATTCACAGGAACCTTTGCCCTAAGGGTAACATGCATACTACCTCTGTTATCTAGCCAATGCAAATGATAAGGACTAGGATGTGGGATAGTAGACAGTTGTAATTTGTCTACCAGCGCAGCAGATATAACATTCGTGCAACTACCACTATTGATGATGAGTACACAAAGGTTACCTCTGATTCTGCAAGAGGTGTGAAATATGTTCTCCCTCTGAATATCACTATTATCAGGAGATATAAATAAAGCCTTACGTAACACATTAAGGGATAGATATTTTCCTCTTATATGCTCCTCAGGTGCATCTACAGTCTGATCATCATAATATTCCTACAGTGTTGTTGGTAAATCTATTGGTTCAATCTGATCATGATCATCCCCAATATCCTCCCCAGTGTCTTCCATAACAGTCATCACTCTCTTATTTGGACACTGTGCTGCCATATGCCCAAATCCCATGCATTTAAAGCATTTTATCTGGCACGCCTTCCCACTAGTAGATCCGGGAACATTCTGCCTCGTATCTGGAGCCATTACCTGTTTACCCTTCCCATAGGGTAAATTTTCTCTCATAATAGTTGGGGTAGTATTGTCCACTGCCTTCACTGCCTCACCTATCGCCTTTGTTCCCCCCGATTGACCATCAGCTGATATGGGTCTAGTAATAGTACTAGGCCTACTGCTTGGAGCCCTAAAGAAGTTGGACCTCCTTTGTCTCTCTACTTTTAAGGCCAACTAAATAGCCTCATCAAGTGTACTATAGCGTTGCGGTTCAACAACACACGCTATTTCATATTTTAGACCTGAGACAAAACGTGCTATATTTTGTTCTAGAGGCTCAACGGACCCACACCTAATCATAAGGGTCTCAAACTCCTGCACATAATCATCCACCGTTTTGCCTCCCTACCTCAATGTTTGCAGTCACATGAACAGTTCCTGTTTGTAGTGCTCAAGAATGAACCTTTTCTTCAATAATCTTTTCATATCCCTCCAGGTCTGAACCTCAGCCTCTCTATCCCGATGCCTGCTGATAATCAGATTCTTCCACCAAAGTACAGCGTACCCTACAAACTCGATAGCAACCAATCGGACTCTGGTACTGTCATCAATCTCATAACATTCAAAGAGACCTTCGACCTTGTCCTCCCAATCTAAATATTCATCTGCTGATCCCTTGCCATCATAAGATGGCATCTATAGTTTCACATATTCCAAGCCCCGATGTGGCCTGAAATCCTTATTCTGATTTGGGTTTACCCCAAAATTATCATCCTTTTCTTCCTTGTATAGAAGATGCTCCTCACCCATCATTCTATTCAAATTCCCATCTCCCATTACTCTATCTCGATGAGGATTCTATGGAACTACTCGAGGTGGTGCTGGCTGGTTTACCACTAGTGGTTGTGGTAATGTCATTCTGTCAATTCTAGTTGCCAGTGTAGCAACTATGGTATTAAGATCCTGGAGTTGTTCTTCCAAAGTTCTCCTACCTACCACATTACGACCTTGACCTCCACCAACCTGAACTATTGGCTTCATCACCTAATGAGAGCCAAGCCAGAAGGTGGAATGTGGATCCTCTTGAAGTGTCACCTAGACCGATCACAAGAGCTCGAGCGAAACGATTCAAGCAAGCACTTAACAGGTTGATAAAGGATGTCCAAGAAGCCGGAAAGGATTGGAGCAACCACGAGAATACGCTTCCATTTGTACAAGTCATTCAAGGAGATCAAAGCATAGGAGGTCAAAGCTGCCAGCCTTGATAACGTTAGTGAAAACATTGCCGGCCTTGACTCGGCGTTGCCATCCATGTGTGATAGAAGGACTACGCCGGCTTACTACGCCACCTGCCTTTATACCCGGCGTATATCCTACGCCGACTACTATGCCGGCTCCTACGCTACCGACTTTTATTCCCTATTTGTTATTTTTCTGCGACTTTATGATGTTATGTCATTTTAGGCTTTTATTATTACAAGTTGTAAACCCTAATATAAGCTTCTAGGGTTGAGAACAAAACACAGAACACGCATAGAAGGTTGAATAACACATTTTTGAGAGAATTCCTCTCTTGGTTCTCTAAAGAACTTCTTTTGAACTTATCGGATTTCTTCTGTGGCGCTCATCCCGACTTATCAATTGGTCTTTCATCCTGATTGTAGCATCAACAGAATATACCAAGGTTCTTACTTCACTTATAGGCAACAGGTCATGGTTCCACTTGTTTGTTTTGGCATCTTGGGTTGCAATTCCGAACGTATTGGTATTGGGTTTCGTCACACGTGGGTGTGGTTCGTATCAGTTTGGTATCAGAGCCTAGGTTTGTTAAACATCAGTTTGGTTTAAGGAAGGTAACATCAAAACCCTAACTCCAATCGTTCATATCAATTTTCATGTTGTCATAGCTTGTACTCAAGTTCATAGTGTTAATTGTTTTCTAGAGAGTGTAGTGCATCTTATTAATTTTGTTACAAACAAAAAAAATCACAACAAAAAAAAAAACGTGAACAAGAACAAAACAAAGGCAACAAAAAGGAAAGAGAAAGAGGAAAATTTCGAGCCCCTAGAGTTGTTTTGAATTCTACGGAAGGGATTGGTGTAGTTCGGGTTAGTTCCAAGAGAATTGAGAAGAGGAATTGGTGAGTTGATATCATCATTGCTTGTGAGAATACACAAGTGATTGTGGGATATCATCCTTTGAGTGAAACACGTAAGGGAGTGAATTGTGAGGCTTAATCATATATATTTGTGTTAGTACTAATCTTTTACTGCAGGAACTATGTCGAGGAAACATTCTCCTAAAGGTAAGAGGGGAAGGTTTGATGCTAGCTTAATGATTGAGGTGTTGAGGAGTAGGATGAAGAGGATATTTCAGGAGGGCATGGAACAAATTCATGAGACGGTGGAGCAAAAACTAGAGCAATCAAAAAACGTCTTCCAAGGGCGTAAGAGGGAGAGTTGTTCTAGGACAGTACAAAGGGGTGGAGATGAAATGTCTGATGATGAATTTGATGAACCTTCTGTTGGGAGTTATAGAGGTTATGGTGGTAGGAATAGAGGAACTAGGGATTGGGAAGATAGAGGAGATAGGAATAGACATGATAATCAATTAAGTAGTATAAAGATGAAGATTCCTCCTTTCCAAGGGAAGAATAATCCCGAGGCGTACTTAGAGTGGGAGAAGAAGGTAGAGATGGTGTTTGATTGTCACAATTATAGTGGGAGAAAGAAAGTGAAGCTTGCTGCCATTGAGTTTTCAGATTACGCCATAGTGTGGTAGGATCAATTGATGTTGAATAGAAGAAGGAATGGCGAACCACCTATTGAGTCTTGGGAAGAGATGAAGAGGGTGATGAAGAAGCAGTTTGTGCCTGTGTATTACTATTGTGAATTGCACAACAAATTGCAAACTCTTAAGCAGGGAAGCCGAAGTGTAGATGAGTATTTCAAGGAGATGGAGGTTACTATGATTAGGGAGAATGTGGAGGATGATAGAGAGGCTACCATGGCTAGGTTTCTTGCTGGGTTGAATAGAGAGATACAAAATGTAGTAGAATTGCAGCATTATGTAGAATTGGAAGATATGGTTCATATGGCTATAAAGGTTAAGAACCAACATCGGAGGAAAGGTAGTAGTACTGCACGGTTTCAACAGGGTGCTGGTTCATCTACCTAGAAGACTAACCAATGGAAGAAGGAAGAAAAGTCTTTACCCACCAAACTAAAAGGAGAGTAGAGACAAGCGGGTTCTACTCCTGGTAACCAAGGTAAACCTGATTCTTCTACTCCTAGAAATCGTGACATTAAATGTTTTAAATGCTAAGGCAGAGGCCATATTGCTAGTCAATGTCTGAATAGGCATGTTATGATTTTGCGTGATGATGGTGAGTATGAGACTGAGGGGGATAGTGAAGAGGATGATATGCCTCCATTGGAGGATGCTAGTGATGATGAGGAGCCTACAGCAGGGAAGTTAGTGGCAGTAGTGAAGTGAGCTTTGAATGTGCAGGTGAAGAAAGAAGAGGAGGTGCAACGAGAGAATATCTTTCATACTAGATGTTATCTAGGTGATCATATTTGCAGTTTGATCATTGATGGGAAGAGTTGTACTAATGTGGGGAGTACTTTTATTGTCGAGAGGCTGGGACTCAAGACTACAAAACACCTTAGTCCATATAAATTGAAGTGGCTGAATGATAGAGGCGAGACTAAGGTGAGTAAGAAAGCCTTGATTGCTTTTCGCATCGGTAGGTATGAGGATGAGGTGTTATGCGATGTAGTGCCGATGCAGGCGTGTCATGTGTTGTTGGGGAGGCCATGGCAATTTGATAGGAAGGTTATTCATGATGGCTTTTCTAACAAGTATACACTTGTTCACCAAGGCAAAAGCTTTAATCTTAAACCCTTAACACCTAAATAGGTGTATGAGGATCAATTGTAGCTACAACAATCTTTTGCAAAATATAAGGTGAGTGAAAAACAGAGGGAGAGTGAGAGAGTAAAAGACATAGAAAAAGAAAAGGAACACAAAAGTTGATATCAAAAGGAAAAAGAGAGGAAGGTTGGAAAGAGTGTGAGAGACCAAGTTGAGGGGGGATCAACTTTGGTGGTGAGTGAAAAGGAGAGTGCAACCTTATAAAAGGAAAGTTGTGTGGCAAGAACGAGTGTAATGAGGAGAGCGTTAGTGATGAAGCAACCTATGTTGTTGGTGGTTTTTAAGGAAACTTGTTTGAATACTAATGAACTTTTTAACTCTTTGCCTAGTGTGGTTGTGTCTATTGTGTAGGACTTTGAAGACGTCTTCCCTGAGGAGATTCCAAAGGGGTTACCACCTTTTCGTGGTATTGAGCACCAGATCGACCCTGTACCCGGAGCATCTATTCCAAACAAACCAGCTTATAGGAGTAATCTAGAGGAGACAAAGGAACTCCAAAGGCAGGTCAATGAATTAATGGAGAAGGGGTACGTGAGAGAAAGCATGAGCCCATGTGTAGTGCCTGTGATTTTGGTGCCTATGAAGGATGGGTCTTGGAGAATGTGTGTTGATTGCCGCACCATCAACAACATCACGGTAAAGTATCGTCATCCCATTCCTTGCTTAGATGACATGTTAGATGAGTTACATGGGTTTAGTGTCTTTTCCAAAATTGATTTGAAAGGCAGTTATCACCAGATTAGAATGAAAGAAGGTGATCAATGGAAAACCGCATTTAAAACAAAATATGGATTATATGAGTGATTAGTAATGCCTTTCAGGTTAACTAATGCACCTAGTACTTTTATGAGACTTATGAACCATGTTTTAAGGACTTTTATTGGAAAATTTGTGGTTGTCTATTTTGATGATATCCTCATTTACAGCAAGAGTTTGGAAGACCATATATCTCACTTGATGGACGTTTTAGAAGTGCTTCGAAAGGAGCAATTATATGTTAACCTCAAAAAGTGCACTTTTTGCACAGACAAACTTGTGTTTCTTGGTTTTATTGTGAGTGCACAGGGAATATAGGTTGATGAAGAGAAGATTTCTGTGATCTAAGAATGGCCTAGTCCAACTAATGTAAGTAATGTGCGGAGTTTCCATGGACTAGCGAGCTTTTATAGGAGGTTTGTGAAGGATTTCAGCACCATTGCAGCACCACTTACTGAGGTAATCAAGAAGAACGTGGAGGGGTTCAGATGGGGAGAGCAACAAGAGAAGGCCTTTCAGATGCTAAAAAATAAACTAACTCATGTGCCATTACTTGCTTTACCTAATTTCTCTAAAACTTTTGAATTGAGTGTAATGCTTTAGGAGTAGGTATTGGAGCAATGCTCATGCAGGAGAGAAGACCAATTGCATTCTTTAGCGAGAAGCTAAGTGGGGCAACCTTGAACTACCTTACTTATGACAAGGAGTTATATGCATTGATTCGAGCGTTGGAGACTTGGCAACACTATCTTTGGCCAAAAGAGTTCGTGATCCACACTGATCATGAATCCTTGAAGTACTTGAAGGGACAACATAAGCTAAACCAGAGGCATGCTCGTTGGGTGGAGTTCATCGAAACATTTCCCTATGTCATCCACTACAAGCAAGGTAAAGAGAATGTTGTTGCTGATGCACTTTCTAGAAGGTATGCACTTATCTCTACTCTTAGTTCTAGACTACTTGGTTTTGAGCACATTAAGGAATTGTATGCTACTGATCGGGATTTTTGTGAAGAGTATGCGCATTGTGAGAAAAGTGGTCATGGTAAATTTTATAAGCATGAAGGATTCTTATTTAGGGAGAATAAATTTGCATTCAAAATTGTTCTTTAAGAGAATTATTAGTGAGGAGTCATGGGGAGGTTTAATGGGACATTTGGTAGTAAAACCTTAGGGGATTGCAGAAACTTCTATGGCCTCACATGAACGATGTTGAGAGATTTGTGAGCGATGTATCACTGTAAGCAGCAAAATCTAGAGACCAACTCATGGCTTTATACCATCCATTCCTCATGACTATGGTAGACATTTTATGGATTTGTTTAGGATTACCTTGGTCCTAGCATGGTCAAGACTCTATTTTGTAGTCGTGGATAGATTTCTAAGATGGCACATTTCATTCTTGCCACAAATAGATGATGCTTGCATATTACTAATTTGTTCTTTAGGGAAGTTGTGAGATTGCATGGTATGCCTAGAACAATCGTATCGGATAGAGATGCTAAGTTCTTAAGCTACTTTTGGAAGACCCTGTGGGCTAAGTTAGGAACTAAGCTATTGTTTTTTACTACTTATTTTCCACAGATTGATGGTCAAACTGAGGTAGTAAATCAAACTTTATCTACTTGTTAAGGGCAGTCATTAAAAAGAACATTAAAAGTTGGGAGGATTGTTTGCCGCATGTTGAATTTGCTTATAATCGCACAATGCATTCTACTACTAAGTTTACTCCTTTTGAAATTGTGTATAGTTTTAATCCACTAACTCCTTTGGATTTATCACCTCTGTCTATTTCTAAGTATGTTAATCTAGGTGGCAAGAAGAAAGTAGAATTTGTTAAACAGATCCATGAGAAGGCAAGGCTAAACATTGAGCGAAGAATAGAGCAGAATGTGAAACAAGCCAACAAGGGTCGTCGACAAGTTGTCTTTGAACTTGGAGACTGGGTTTGGGTTCACATGCGTAAAGAGCGGTTTCCTGTGCAACATTGATCTAAATTACTTCCTAGAGGTGATAGACCATTTCAAATTCTTGAGCGCATTAATGATAATGCATGCAAGATAGATTTGCCAGGTGAGTATCAAGCAAGTGCTACTTTTAATGTTACTGATTTGAGTCCTTTTGATGTAGGCGATGATTTGAGGACAAATCCTTTTCAAGAGGAGGGGAATGATGAGAGCCAAGCTAGAAGGTGGAATGTGGATCCTCTTGAAGTGCCACCTGGATCGATCACAAGAGCTCGAGCAAAATGATTTAAGGAAGCACTTAACGGGTTGATAAAGGATGTCCAAGAAGCTGGAAAGGATTGGAGCAACCATGAGAATGCACTTGCATTTGTACAAGTCATTCAAGGAGATCAAAGCATAGGAGGTCAAAGCTGCCAGCCTTGACAACGTTGGCATAAACACTGCCGGCCTAGACCCAGTGTTGCCATCCATGCACGACAGAAGGACTACGCCGGCTTACTACGCCGCCGGCCTTTATACCCGGTGTACATCCTATGCTGGTTACTACGCCGGCTCCTACGCCACCAGCTTTTATTCCCTGTTTGTTATTTTTCCACGACTTTATGATGTTATGTTGTTTTGGGCTTTTATTATTACGAGTTATAAACCCTAATATAAGCTTCTAGGGTTGAGAACAAAATAAAAAACACACATAGAATGTTGAATAACACATTTTTGAGAGAATTCCTCTCTTGGTTCTCTAAAGAACTTCTCTTGAACTTATCGGATTTCTTTCATGGCATTCATCCTGACTTATCAATCGGTCTTTCATCTCGATTGTGGCATCAATAGAATATACCAAGGTTCTTGCTTCACTTATAAGCAACGGGTTGCGGTTCCATTTGTTTGTTTTGGCATCTTGGGTTGCAATTCCGAATGTATTGGTATTGGGTTTCGTCACACGTGGCTGTGGTTCGTATCATCACCAATTCCCCCACTCACATTGTCATTCAACATACTTGTAGACCCCGTGTATTGATCCTAAAAAACAATTTGAAGCAAGGACACTCACCCCACAACTACACTTCCCTTAACACCACATAATAGCAACTACAAAAAAAGACAAACAAGCAAACCCACTTAACTTTACAATTATGTTATTGCAACTCACGTGTAATACTCTTCTCCATAACACGTCACAACAACACGATGCAACAAATTTAACTTCCACAAGCCACTCCAACGGCAACACATAGTAACAACAACAATAAAGATGAGTTACTTCCACGGCAACAACATAAGGGATAATAATAACAAGTGGGCTTCTACTTCTACGGCAAATAATGACAACAAAGGATAAATATGTTACTTTCCACAAATGTATTCCGAATTCCACAATAGGCAGCAACTTCAATTTGAAATTCAAACCACTTCACTAATTGCAAGCCCTCTTCAATTGGTAAACAATGAATTCAAATTCAAATAGTACTCATTAACTCTCACAACTTAATAGCATGTGTTTAAATTCAAATAAATTCCTTAATAATCAAAACTCAATGCAAATCTGTAAATTGTACTTCTCTAATTCACAATTACACAATGGAAGTCACAACAACAACCTACACATCCCCTTCACGCCACAACATGCCACGACAAGGATTGGTAAGTTTTTCAAGTTCCAAAAGTTGTTGAATTAAACAACACTTCTATGATTCTACCCTTCCACGAAAATTATTGATCATAGGATGATACAACAACCTTCCCAATCCAACTCCAACAAGCAGCAAATTAAATTCCAAGCCAAGGTAATTTTGCAAGCTCAAAACCACAACAACAACACAATTTGCGGTTTTCACTACATCAACCCTAATTGATGATTAATTCTACGAAATCAAACAAAACCAATCCCTTCTCTCAACATGTGCTTTGATACCAAAAAGATGATGTGCCTAAAACCAAGATTAAGCACATGCCAAACCAATTTGAAAGACAATTAAACAATGTCAATCAAACTAGTCTTAATCATATGAACAATGGCGTTAAATCCTCAAAGTTTATGACCGATTCTTCAACTAAGATGTGAATCAATAATGAATCCAAGTGTGATGATGCTCTGATACAAAAAAGATGATGTGCTCAAAATCACTTTGAAACACAATCAATTGACTCAAAGAAAACAATTCTCAAGTCAATCACAAACCGGTCCACTAATGAGACAATCCACGTGAACACCTAGGAGATTTTGATGGAAAATGTTGATCAAATGATGTAATTATAATCTCTATTTGTAACATTAACCAAGTAACCACAATAAGGATTGAAAATCACATGGAAATCAGATCAAATAAAGCAATAAAACCGTGAAATCCACTTCCCCCTTTCAATCACAAATTCTCGCCATAAGCTAAAATGATATATATAATTCAAGTGCTCAATGAACAATCAATCTTAAAAGATGATTATTCATGAAAAACAAACACAAATATGTCCAAGAAAGATTCAAATCTACCCTAGATATGACTCACTAGAGAAGAAACGAACATACAACAAAGATGGAATCGATATGATTCACAATTCCCTTTCGTCGCACTCGCCACAATTCCAATTCTTGGGTTGAAATTGATAAGAGTTTTGAACTAAGGAAAGAACCCTAATTCCACACTGGAAAGTGTCTCTCAATTCTGCAAAATATGGCCTCCTCAAACCCTCTCTTAAGCAGGTATTTATCCTTGCTACTCCTAGGGTTAGAAAGTGGTCAAAATTACAAGTTTGCCACTTTTACAAGGAAATAAAAGTGTCCCAAAACCAAAATATTTCATAAAACAATTACAAGGTACAAAATAACATAAGTCTTCATGAACCAATGCCTCGGAATAGAAAACAATGACAGTGGGTCTTTGATTGTCATCCTGAATTTGTTCTGTGTCCATCAACTGTTGTAGGACATATTGGCATCCTATGGAGAATTATCATTGTACCTGTAAGATTATTCTCAAGTATTTATTAGAATAAAAGGCATAAAGTAAAAATATGAGTGATTTCGATCATCATCCAAATCAAGTTCTAAAAATGTCGACAGTGCTAGAAATTTTCCCATCAAAATAACCATAATAATGTTGCCTATTTTTGTTGTGGAAGTAATGAGCTTCCTAATAAGATGCTGAATAAATCATTAGATATCTAGGATAGCATTATTATAATAAAGGTATGTTGTAAGAAGATTTCTATAGTACAAAGCATTGTAATAATATTGTTGAGAAATTTATCATCTTTTAAGGATTATTTATGTTGTATTGGGAATTCTCTCTCTCTCTCACTCTCCCCCCTCTCCATTTGGATTGATTTAAAGAGGCTTCAGCTTGTTCCACATAGGGTAAATCACCTTCAAGTAGTTGACTACTTACATACTTTTGCCGCAAATGAAAGTAGAATATTTTATTTGAATACATAAAACAATTTATAATTGTTGTCCTTTCATCATTTAATTATTTAATGGTTAAATAATTTCAATGGAAAATTAAAAAATATGATTAGTATTTTAGCATTCTTTAAGCTAATGAGTTGTGCTTTTTTGCTTTTGATATGAACTATGTATTGTTTTATCGTTATCTATTAATATTAGTTAAAAAGTACATGTTAATTTCAAATTAGTCTATAGTGATAAGTTAGAACAAGTCAAGATGTTTATCAACAATCTCAAGGCTTGAGGTTGGGTGACAATAGAAGCTAAAGGTTTGATTTTTCTTTTTTTATTTATTTTAACTATAAATCAATGGGAAGTTGAAGTAGTTTATAAGGGTGCTTATCATGTAGAGTTATTGTTGACACTGCAAAAGGTAAGTTAACTGGAGTAGAACTTTTGCCATGCCTCACAAGGTATCTTAATTGTGATAACTTGTTACAGTAAACTAGTCTCAAATAGGCAATTGCGAAGTGAGTTAATCACTGTATCAGACTGACCTATCCAATTGCAAATGAAAAAATCAAATGCCTCTAGCATTCTTCTATTCCTCTCAAATTATTCAATATTCAACATAACATATAAAATATGTTTTCCAAAATTAGACCTAATCTGGGTCCCATAACACCACAAGTTGAAATTTTACTAATCTTGATTAAAATACTTACAATAAATGGTTGTTCGGTTTTCTAACATAATTTACATGAGAAATTTATTTTATTTCTCAAATCATTGCTCCCTATTTTAGTAGTTTCATGATGAGATTTACTTACTTTGGTAATGCATTTACCTGGCAAGTTCACATAGTCATGATCTATATCATAAAACCTATAGGGGAGTGAGCTATTATCACTTAATGAGATGGAAGTGCAATACTCCTAATACTATACACACATAAGCAAATTAAGCATGTTTACAATCATATGCTAAGCAGAATATCCATATGCAATGCAACATTATAAGCAACTTTTAGATAACTAGCTTGATGTCTAGGGTCTAAAGCCTCCCTTAACCTTAGGTTGGGGATTCTCATTACCATAAATGCTCGCGTATCTTAATCCACTTATGTTCCATCTTATCTCTTTATCATTGAATATCTTAAAACATAAAATTCTTAATCTCTAATGTCAATCAGCACACCAAGCACACATCGGTGTCATTCAACTCACCGAGAGCACACCCTTAAGGACATACAAGACCTTCATACCCAGTTTCGTAAAAAAATGTGATAGTTCCCCTTAGTCACATAGTTCATCGATGGTGGAACAATAATCCCTACATGATTACTTCTTGTATGTCATGTAGTAGTAATGACTTTCAATTAAAGTGCAATATATTATGTAATGTGTGTTGAATTTTACTTAAGTCATAATAATTAGTTTATTATTACGAGATGTTCAAATAAGGTATAAACATACACCAACAACAAAATACATAACACTGCAAATTTTTATAATCATTAAATTGGACATTCGTGAGATCCATTAGTACACATTTCCTATGTTGATGGGATTCAAGTCCTAGTGAGAAGAAAAATAAATGAATAAACAAATGAATGAGATCACCATCACTAACCCCAAAGTAACTAACACATTAAACAAATATGAGAAAGCTATAATGAAAGTATTCTTACAAATATCTTGTTAAAAAAAAATAAAAATAAATTAAACCACATAACAAATGCCAATCCAATCAATCAGCTAGTGTAATAACAAATATCTTTTAGTGGGCAAATCAATCTTCTATCACTCAATTTAAAAAAAAGGAAAAAAAATATATACCATGAAGTAAATACAACACAATCCTTACCTCATTGGAATCCACTATCTTATTCAACCATTGTAAACACAGCTCCATTCTAAACATCGATTTCATAGCCACTCTATTATCAAACCATATACCATGAAATAAATACAACACAAATCCACTATCTTATCTAACCAATTTCATACCCTTTGCCTTCATCAATTACTTCTGTAGTCTTATATGCATCTACATCTTGAGTTTTTAGAAAAGATATTTTTTGTCCACTGTAGGCACCTAATGAGAAGTAATGACAAATGCTAGTGCCGCATCAACTTTTCATACATTAGAAGCAACTACATCATAGTGTCATTTGGAATTCTCTACATGCATTCAAAGCTTATAGTGTCAACATTTGTCAAATAAGTATAGGTCCTCTAAGATCACATGTAAGCAAGAGCTTTGCTTTAGTTACATGCATGAAGATCATTTATATTCAGCTAAAGCATGACATAGCATATTGTATAATCCCAAATTCTTATTATTAAATGTAGAAATATTCATATGCAACCTTACAAACATGGGATATAAAAGAATCTATTATTGTGTTTAGTTTAAGTGAAGAAATGAAAATACTCCACACCATCTAGCATGCTCACACTAGCCAACGGACTAGTAGTTGATCACTACACTAACATGCATGCACACACAACATACAACACCACAACAACATACCTACACATCACATAAATGCACACATAGAGAAACTCGTAATAGGGTTCCCATGATTACTCCCCATGCACGCACATAGTCTACCACTAGTGGCACCTACCAAGCACAAAACAGAGCACACAATAGACATCACTTTGCACACGTAGCATTGACATGCACCAAGCACACCTAATGATGCATTCTTATAACACCACATGGCCCTCACCTATTCATCCATGCAAGAAGTTTGGCCACAACATTTTCATGCAAAATTCACAATAGTGAATATATATACACGAATATACAATTATATTACATACCACATTACAAACAAATAATATATCATAGAGTTTCTACTCACTTAGGTCTCATTTTTCTTTAAGGTGTAAATTAATCCTCAGGTATTTGTGAAGGGTCGAATTCATTTCCTCTATACTAGGAAAATGACACTATTACTTACTATTCACGCTAATATCATTTTATATTTTATATTCCTATTGATTTTTGCTATCTCCTAAGTTTAAAACTCATTTTTATATATTTTAAAGTTATATTTAAATTTTAAAATTAAAAATTTTCCATACAAGTACAATCTAGTTCTATAGGGCTTACCTCAAGGATTGCATGGGTTGTCCCACGAAGAATTTACAATTGGTGGATGATTTGACGGAGAAAATGAGAAATGAAGTATAGAGGTCAATGATTGAGGTCTTATATATGCAAAATTAATTTTTAGATTTTTTAGATTCATTCATTACATGTGATAATTTATTTCAAGGTAGTAATTTTAGTATTTTTAACATGAAATTTTATTATTAGGCTCAATGAATTATAAAAATTTTTATATATATTTTTTTTAAAAAAATCGATGGAATGTTACAATATTTTAAAGGATTTATGAAATATTAAGGAGAGTCATGAATTATACTGGATTTTACAATTTTGAAGGAAAATAAAGAAAAGATTTCATTATATTGTAGTAAAAGATTATGAAATTTAAACACAAATTCCGTGATATAAAATTTCTATTTACCGAGTTTATGAAGTATTATGAGTAAAAAACTAGATTTGTGAAGAAACTAAAAAAATACTAAATCAAAGGAATGTCATAAATTATTTCTTTAGAAAAGGACGTTATGGGATCAAGGGAAATCATGATTATAATAGCACGTTCTTGAAATAAATGTAAAAAGTGATTTACAAATGTATTTCTTTAAATTAGAAGGGGAATTAAGAATCCTAAGGAGAACCACAAAATATAAGTCGAATTTTTACATGAGTCACAAATTATTTTTCCAGAAGCGAATTTACAACAATGTTTTATTTTTACTGAAGCAATGTCGCGGTGAATGAAATAGAATTACGTTTTATTTCGACTAGTTTTATAACTTCGGATTGAAATTGGGAAAATGCGACATTTTATGGTGAAATGTGAGCTTTTTTCAAAAATGTGATGGACAATGCAAGAAAGCATAAATTTACTTTTTCCATTGTTGTTTTTTATTTTGGTAATTTTAAAAAAAAGTTAAGGTTAAAAAAGATGATTGTATAATTGAAGCTGCCATAATTAAATATTAAAACTGAAGAAGGTAGTATAAAAACATATGCATAATCTTTTTAAGCAGAGATTGTTGCTGCTTTATGCCTAAAAACTATTCTATATTGAAATGAACTACGACGTTTTGAGTAGTTCTACTCATTTTCAACAAATAAGAGGAGGAAAGTGATACAAAATTGGTTTGCTCGGATTCTTAACTGATACGAACCACGCCAACGTGTGACGAAACCCAATACCAATACGTTCGGAATTCGCTACCTAAGATGCCAAACTCAATCAAGTGGAAACCGCGACCTGTTGTGTATAAGCAAGACAAGAACCTTGGTATAATATGAAGACACCACGATTGGGATGAAAGACTTAGTCAATTTTTAATTATGTTTACAACCTTAAAAAGGCATTATATGGATGAAAGTAGGCTCCTAGAGTATGGTATGAATGACTTAGTCAATTTTTAATTAAGAATAGATTCAAAAGAGAAAAAGTGGTTAGTACATTATTTTTAAAATATTATGACAATGATATTCTAGTAGTACATATATATGTAGATGATATTGAGTTTGGTTCTATAATGAAGAATATTGCAAGATATTTTCTAAGTTGATGCAGGCAGAGTTTGAAATCTCACTAATGGGAGAACTCAATTTTTTTCTTAGACTCTAAATAAAGCAAACAGAGGATGGTATATTTGTACATCGAGAAAAGTACACCAATCAAATATTTAAAATTTTTAATTTTGGAAATGTGAAAGGTGTAGCGACTCCTATATCAACCTCAACCAAGTTAAATGTTGATTGAGAAGGTAAAAAGGTAAATACTAAGCTCTATAGAAGTTTAATCAGTGCCCTATTATACTTAATTGCTTCTTGTCCTGACATATTATCCAGTGTTTGTTTGTGTGCTCACATTCAAAGTAATCCTACTGAAACACATTTAGCAGTAGTAAAAAGAATTTTTAAATATATTGCACATACTACTAAGTTAGGTATCTGGTATTCAAAAAATCAAAATTATGATTTAATTAGATATTTTGATGCAAATTATGTAAGGTACAAAATTGATAGAAAAAGTACATCTGATACTTGTCAATTTCTAAGGGATAAGTTAATTTCTTGGTCCTCTAAGAAATAAATCTCAATTGCTATTTCTACTACTGAAGTTGAATACGTTTCCACAGGAAATTGTTGTATACAGATATTATGAATAAAATAACAATTGATGGATTATGGTTTAGTATTTAAGAATATACAAATAAAATGTGACAATACTAATGTAATTAATTTAACAAAAAATCCAGTGCATCATTCTAGATCTAAGCATATAGAAGTTAGACATCACCTTATTAAGGATCATGTAAATAATGGAGAAATTAAGTATTGAGTATGTTTTAGCAGAATCAATCAGCTAATATCTTCACTAAACTGGTAGATATGATAAATTTTGAGTTTATTACAAATGAAATTTGTATTTCTTATCCTTTTTACTTATATGTGATAATAAAAAATTGGTACATGCATATACTTATATTAAGTTCATTGATGAATGTGTTCAAAGATGAAATATTTGATATGTTTTCTACTTCGCCAAGATTTTGATATATATATTTTTATGTTGATTACCTGATATATTATATTGAGGGGGAGTTTTATTACTTGATGATATCAAAAAGGAGGAGAATTATAATATAGAACTATCATACTTGAGTGAAGATGGGAGTTTTGAATAGTGATTGTTATGAAGTATATAAAACTAATTAATTTGCAACTAATATTTTTTTGTGTTTGTTTTATGAGAAAGGGTTTTGCTATCATCAAAAAATGGGGAGAATGTTATGTTTTCTCTTAAAGTATTTCAATGATAACAAAATGTACTAAATGTTTTTAATGAAGTTCATTTAGTGTATAGGAATAGTTATATTTATAATTTGACTAAGAGTTAAAAGATCAAAGAATAAATGAAGAAAAGCTACATTATTTTTAATTACTTAGAAGATAAGCAAAAGGTATTGCTATTGTTAGTTTGTTTGACCAGAATAGCTTTATATATAAATTTAAGTTAGATAACTGATGTAGGCTAACACATGAGATTAAACTAGGATTTTATCACAAACTGTTGATTCTAAGAATACAGGTGTGTGATCTTTAAATATCAATTGATTTTATAAATTCTTAGACATTTAGCATCTAAATTCGGCAATTATATAAATTAAAAAATTAGGGAAGAAAATAAAGCAAAGACGACTCCAAAATTTCAATAATATTCAATGGTCTTCCTATTCAATACCCCAAGGCATACAAATGATAGTAGGCATAAAGCTACTGATAGAGCCATTTTATACTCAATCTTTATAGTATAAATTGTGTTAAATTATTATTGATTTTATAGAAATCATAAGGAAATGGTACTTTAATTCTATCATCGTGATAAATCAGGTTAAATGGAGTTAAGGATGCTAATTCAAGTATTTTAGAGAAGTCATCTACAACTTGGATCAAGACAAGGAATTACACCACCGGAGGAAGCATGGTTTGAGGCACGGCCAAGGTTAAAACCGTGTTACACACTGGACAAGAAGGCGAAAATGAGGACTTTGAACAGAGAGAGACACGGCTTAAGGCACGACCGTGGTGGAAGCCGTGGGAGAAATCGTGCTTGGAGCCGTGGTGGAAGCTAGGTGTGCCAAGGAGAAGAAAGTGTGGAACATCAACCAGATGAAGGCACGGCTTGAAATCTAGCCGTGGGTGTAACCGTGGTACACACTGGACACGGATGAAGACTTGAAGATTATGCACAGATGAAGGCACGGTTTTAAATCTGGCCGTGTGTGTAACCGTGGTTCACACTGGGCGCGGTTGAAGACTTGAAGAATATGCACAGAGGATGGCACGGCTTGACCCACGGCCGTGTGGTAGGGCGTGCCAGGCAGACGAATCTTCACTTCTCGAAATCTACTTGGAAAAGGAAAGATATTTTCGTATCTTGCTAGCAAAAGATCACAAGATATTTTTTATCTTGGAATCTTGGATTTTGAAGAAGGAAACGCGGAGGCAGAGCAGGCAACCGGGTTCATTATGTTTCTATCTTTTATTTTCGTTTTATTGATGAACATGTGTAGCTAAGCTACTTTTCTAGCCAAAGGGTCATAAATGTTTAATTCTCCACGAATTGTGAGTCTAATTGACTTGTAATTTATTCTATTCTTTGTTTTCGGTATTCATATATCTTCTGATCGTTTTGTCATTATTATCTTTGTTGATTGGTATGAATGGAGCTCTTCTACTCAATTAGCAAGTTAATATATTGTTAACTAGCACGTCAAATCCGTAATTGTTTGAATGTTCTAGTCTTAGTGATGCAATAACATGTTTGGTTATAAAAGAGATGATCGAATTCATGTTATGGAGGTATGTGATCATGTTTAAATAGGTTATCTTATAATCTATTGGCATGAATTGGTGGTCTCTCTAGATCTTAATGCTATTGATAGATTAAATCCTAAGCGCTTGTCTAAGGGTTGTTTAATCAATAAGAGAAATAATTCAAAGCGCTTGTCTGAGGTTATCGAGGAAGTAAAGAGAGATAGTTTGTTAGAGCTTGTTAATAACCATAACCAATTTATCTAGAACAAGAATAGAGAACATTTGCATCGATGATCAATTCCTAGAATTAAACCATCTTGATTCCTTTGGCTAGGCTTTTTATCAATATACAACTTTCTTATCTTGTTTTAACTTTATTTGATTCACAAACCAAACCCCCCATTTTCCTTTTCCTTTTTATTCTCCTTGATAGAAATAAATTTAACCAATCTCTGTGGATTCGACCCTACTCACCACTATATGCAAATCATATAATTGTCTAGGAGTAGGTTTTATTTTTGTTGGATTCGACACCCATCAAATTTTGGCGCCGTTGCTGGGGATTGGTGTCAAATTTATTTCTATTCTTGTATGACTCGTTCTTCTCAGACGGGTGAACTAACTTATAATCCGGAGATTGAGAAGACTCTAAAGAGGCTGCGACAAGAAGCTAGATCATTCCCCGGACCGAACTTAGTATCGGACTTGTCTGATTCATCCTTTGATTCTGAAAAAGAGGACGACATGGCAAATCTCGAGAGAACCTTAAGGGAGTTGGCTGCACCGGATGTGAATCAACAACCACTTTGTATTCACTATCCCGAACTAGCCGTGGAATTCGAGTTGAAATCTGGGTTAATACATTTGCTACCCACCTTTCATGGTCTTGAGACTGAAGATCCTCATAAGCATTTGAAAGAGTTCCATATAGTGTGTTCTAGTATGAGGCCGCAAGGAATAACCGACGATCAAATCAAGCTATGCGCTTTTCCATTTTCTTTAAGTACTAAAGCTAAAGATTGGTTGTTTTATTTGCCTCCAGGTTCTATAACCACATGGACTGATATGGTGAGACTCTTCTTGGACAAATTCTTCCCCGCATCTAGAGCCGCTGGTATAAGAAGAGAAATTTGTGGTATAAAACAAAGGGACACCGAGACTCTTCATGAGTATTGGGAGAGGTTCAAGCAATTGTGTGCAAGTTGCCCGCAACATGGGATATCTGAACAACTCCTTATCCAATACTTCTACGAGGGCCTACTTCCGATGGAAAGAAAGGTGATGGATGCTGCAAGTGGAGGCGCCATAGTAAACAAAACCCCTGGTCAAGCTACGGAATTGATCTCCATTATGGCTGCCAATTCGCAACAATTTGGGTATGGCATGATACGTCTTCAAGGAAGGTAAATGAGGTAAATGTGTCTAACCTTGAACATCAAATTCTAATCTTACCTCCCTTGTGCAGCAGCTAGCTCTTGGAAATACCTAACAGGTGAAAGCTTGTGGAATTTGTGCTGCTCCTAGTCATCCGACCGACATGTGCCCGACATTGCAAGATGACAATCATGAACACGCCAATGCTGTAGGCGGATTTCCAGGAAAACCGCAAAGGAAGTATGACCCCTACTCGAATACTTACAATCCTGGATGGAGGGATCATCCTAACTTCCGATATGGCAATAACCAACAAAGTTTCCAACAATTCCAGCCTAAGCCATCAAACCACGTACCCCAAGCTCCTTGCACTTCAGGTATGCCCCTTGAGGATATTGTTAAGTCTCTAGCTGTGAATACCAAACAATTTCAGGAGGAAACAAAGCAAAGCATTCAAAACTTGGAGAATCAGGTAAGCCAACTTGCTTCAATCGTAAACAGGTTAGAAACTCAAGGCAAGTTACCTTCTCAAACTATTACAAACCCGAAGCAAAGCATTAATGCAATTACCTTGAGAAGTGGAACAGAATTGCTGCGATCAAATAAGAAAGGAAATCCGTCTAATCTTGAGGAAGAGACCAAGAAAGAGACTTCGACTCCGAGCCAGCAAGGCGACCAGATTAACAAGTCTCTAGATGAGCCATCGAAGGTCACATTGATACCACCTCCTTTCCCCTCCAGATTAGCGAAATCCAAGAAGGAAGCGGAAGAAAAAGAGATTCTGGAAACGTTTCGTAAAGTCGAGGTAAATATTCCTTTACTTGATGCAATTAAGCAAATACCGCGCTATGCTAGATTCCTCAAGGACTTGTGCACTAACAAAAGGAAGCTGAAAGGCAATGAAAAGATTAGTGTGAGTGAAAATGTTTCAGCTATTATTAAGAAGAAGCTTCCTCCTAAATGTAAGGACCCAGGTATGTTCGCCATTCCTTGCAAAATAGGTAGTCTTGGAATCGCTAAAGCCATGTGTGATCTAGGAGCTTCTATCAATGTCATGCCTTTGTCTGTTTATCAACGTTTAAATGTTGGTCCTTTAAAGGAAACGGTATTATTGTTCAACTTGCTGATAGGTCCAATGTTTATCCTAAGGGAGTTCTAGAGGATGTTTTAGTTCAAGTCAATGGGTTGGTTTTTCCTACTGATTTTTATGTGCTTGACATGGACGATAGTGATTCTCATACTTCATCATTGATATTATTAGGGCGACCATTCCTTAAGACTTCTAAAGCGAAAATCGATGTAAATGATGGCACCTTCACTATGGAATTTGATGGTGAAGTGATTAAATTTAACATTTATGATGCCATGAAACATCCTAATGATATCTCTCCTGTTTTTGTTACGGATGCTATTAACCCATCACCACAGGCACCAAAGCTGAAATCAAAATCCTTATCCAAATATTTAGCCAGGAACGTCTAGCCAAAGACGTTAAAGAAAGGTGCTTCATGGGAGGCAACCCATGTAAAAAAAAAAAAAAAAGTTTTGTTTTGCATTAGTTTTGGTTTGTTTTAGTTTTGTTTTGTTTTAGTTTAGTTTGTTTTGATTTTAGTGTAGTCTTGAACTCTTTGGATCGGCTGCAGCAAGGATACATATCATTAGATGACACTTTCCAAAGCTTAAAGGGAGCACTCCAATACTAGGGAAGTACGAATATTTCCTCTCTCTTATTCTCTAATGTCCTTTGTGTTGTTAATTCCTCTTCAATTGTGCTGAATTAGGAACAGTGAGGACACTGTTCAAGCTAAGTGTGGGGGAGAGGATAATAAAATATAGAGAATAGAGAACTAACTTATACTCTGAATGTTTGTCCTTAAGCAATTTTAAGCCAATTTTTTCAAAATTATCATGAAATCTAGAGATTGTACTAAATGTTGTAATAAGCATCTACAAAATGTGAAATTGACTTGTTCAAATGCTTTACTCACCCACTGCTGTGATTAGAATACATGGTTAAAATCAAGTAGTGAAATCTTTAAGAAACAAATTTACCTTGTATTTAGCTTTAGAATTGGAAGTCTAAGAGTAAGTCAAGTCCCTAAGTGAAAAATAAACAAGTTTACTTCTAGGTTATATTAGCTACTGTATACTCTTTGAAGTTGTTTGTAAGGCAATCATAACACTTAAAAAAAAAAAAAAAAAAGAAGAATCAAGCATAGCCATTACTCCAATGATTCAACTAATTGAGTTAAGAGTATTCAAACTTGAATGTTAGAGTGAGGAAGAGTCCGTAAGGGTATCTCAAAACCCGGTCACTTGAGTGATGAGCTCGGGATGTTACCGACTCAATGAACTCACTATAACGATAAGGGCGAAAAAGGCAAAAGTTCATGAAAAGAAGCGGGCAAAAACCCGTCAAAATAGATGCTTGAATAAATCACAAGAACATGAATGTGAACATTCATTGAATAAAACAATGAAGTATAAAAGGGAGAATACCTAGCAAAGAGCTTATACCATATGCTTTTACTTTATACTGTAAGGATTATATGTTTGCTAATATCCAATGAAGTTTAATTGGGTGTTTTTCCTTAGTGGATTAAGTATTTACTTTTGGAATAAAAATTCTTTTGCTAAACATGAGGATTAAAGTTTGTTTTGTTTAGATTAGCTATTGAATTTTGTCCATAGTAATTTGATCACAGGAAACCATTTTGGTTGAAGTAGTAGACATTAAATTACAAGTCATGAATTACAAATGAATAGATGCTTGGAATGATAAAAAGAAAGTTTGTATAATCTATGATAGATTTCTCAATTGATTTGATGCAATTGCTTGAGGACAAGCAAGAGTTTAAGTGTGGGGGAATTTGATAGAGCCATTTTATACTCAATCTTTATAGTATAAATTGTGTTAAATTATTATTGATTTTATAGAAATCATAAGGAAATGGTACTTTAATTCTATCATCGTGATAAATCAGGTTAAATGGAGTTAAGGATGCTAATTCAAGTATTTTAGAGAAGTCATCTACAACTTGGATCAAGACAAGGAATTACACCACCAGAGGAAGCACGGTTTGAGGCACGGCCAAGGTTAAAACCGTGTTACACACTGGACAAGAAGGCGAAAATGAGGACTTTGAACAGAGAGAGACACGGCTTAAGGCACGGCCGTGGTGGAAGCCGTGGGAGAAACTGTGCTTGGAGTCGTGGTGGAAGCTAGGTGTGCCAAGGAGAAGAAAGTGTGGAACATCAACCAGATGAAGGCACGGCTTGAAATCTAGCCGTGGATGTAACCGTGGTACACAATAGACACAGATGAAGACTTGAAGATTATGCGCAGATGAAGGCACGGTTTTAAATCTGGCCGTGTGTGTAACCGTGGTTCACACTGGGCACGGTTGAGACTTGAAGAATATGCACAGAGATGGCACGGCTTGACCCACGGCCGTGTGGTGGGGTGTGCTAGGCGGACGAATCTTCACTTCTCGAAATCTACTTGGAAAAGGAAAGATATTTTCGTATCTTGCTAGCAAAAGATCACATGCTATCCATCTAATAATATAAATAGAGCCAAACCTAGAGGGTTAGGACAACTTTTGATCTTGGAATCTTGGATTTTGAAGAAGGAAACGCGGAGGCAGAGCAGGCAACCAGGTTCATTATGTTTCTATCTTTTATTTTCGTTTTATTGATGAACATGTGTAGCTAAGCTACTTTTCTAGCCAAAGGGTCATAGATGTTTAATTCTCCACGAATTGTGAGGTCTAATTGACTTTATTTATTCTATTCTTTGTTTTCGGGTATTCATATATCTTCTGATCGTTTTGTCATTATTATCTTTTTTGATTGGTATGAACAGAGCTCTTCTACTTAATTAGCAAGTTAATATATTGTCAACTAGCACGTCAAATCCGTAATTGTTTGATTGTTCTAGTCTTAGTGACGCAATAACATGTTTGGTTATAAAAGAGATGATCGAATTCATGTTATGGAGGTGTGTGATCATGTTTAAATAGGTTATCTTATAATCTACTGGCATGAATTGGTGGTCTCTCTAGATCTTAATGCTATTGATAGATTAAATCCTAAGCGCTTGTCTAAGGGTTGTTTAATCAATAAGAGAAATAATTCAAAGCGCTTGTCTGAGGTTATCGAGGAAGTAAGGAGAGATAGGTTGTTAGAGCTTGTTAATAACCATAACCAATTTATCTAGAACAAGAATAGAGAACATTTACATCGATGATCAATTCCTAGAATTAAACCATCTTGATTCCTTTGGCTAGGCTTTTTATCAATATACAACTTTCTTATCTTGTTTTAACTTTATTCGATTCACAAACCAAACCCCCCATTTTCCTTTTCCTTTTTATTCTCCTTGTATAGAAATAAATTTAACCAATCTCTGTGGATTCGACCCTACTCACCACTATATGCAAATCATATAATTATCTAGGAGTAGGTTTTATTTTTGTTGGATTCGACACCCATCAGCTACCAAAAATAAAGCATAAAAATTTTCCAATAATAGAAATTGATGCGAGATCGGTTTGATCGGATTCCTAACTGATACGAACCATGCCAACCTATGACGAAACCCAATACCAATACGCTCGGAACTCGTTACCTAAGATGCCAAACACCTAAAGTGCAAACCACGACCCGTTGTCTATAAGCGAGACAAGAACCTTGGTATAATGTGAAGACGCCACAATCGGGATGAAAGTCTGATTGATAAGTCGGGATGAATGCCACGAAAATAAAATCCGATAAGTTCTAGGTTAGTTCTTGAAGAACCAAGAGAGAAGTCTCTCAAAAAGTGTTTTCAATGTTGTATGATGTATGTTATGACTCTATTCTAAACCTTAGGAGCTTTATACTAGGGTTACAATTCGTGAAAATACAAGTCCAAAACGACATCACTTCAGTAAGTGCGTAAAAATAACAAACAAGACATGATGGCCGGCGTAGGATACACGGCCGTGTACTTTGGCCATGTATGATTTTGTGGAAATTCTTGTCTCCTTACATAGCCGTGCCTATTAGCCGTGTGTCTGGACCGTGTATGATTCTGTGTAATCTTGAGATTCCTACACGGCCGTGCCTTGAAAATACACGCCCTCTTCATCCCTTGTTCGGTGTGACTTATACAAGAGCAAGGGTCTTCCCATGGTTGTTCCAATCCTTTCCAACTTCATGATTGCTCCAATCCTTTCCGGCTTCATTGACATCCTTTATCAACTCGTTAAGTGCTTCCTTAAGTTGTTTCACTCGACTTCTTGTGATCGGTCTAGGCGGCACTTCAAGAGGATCCACATTTCTTCTTCTAGCTTGGCTCTCATCATTCCCCTCCTCTTGAAAAGGATTTGTCCTCAAATCATCACCTACATCAAAAGGACTCAGATCAGTAACATTAAATGTGGCACTTACTTGATACTCACCAGGAAAATCTATCTTGTATGCATTATCGTTGATGCGCTCAAGAATTTGAAACCGTCCATCGCCTCTAGGAAGTAATTTAGATTGACACTACACGGGAAACCGCTCTTTGTGTATGTGAACCCAAACCCAATCTCCAGGTTCAAAGACAGCTTGTCGACGACCCTTGTTAGCTTGTTTCACATACTGCTCTATTCTTCACTCAATGTTTAGCCTTGCCTTCTCATGGATCTGTTTAACAAATTTGGCTTTCTTCTTGCCATCTAGACTAACATACTCAGAAATAGGCAAAGGTGATAAATCCAAAGGAGTTAGTGGATTAAAACCATACACAATTTCAAAAGGAGTAAATTTAGTAGCAGAATGCACTGTACGGTTTTAAGAAAATTCAACATGCGGCAAACAATCCTCCCAACTTTTAATATTCTTTTTAATTACAGCCCTCAACAAAGTAGATAAAGTTCAATTCACTACCTCAGTTTGACCATCGGTCTGTGGATGACAAGTAGTAGAAAACAATAACTTGGTTCCTAACTTAGCCCATAAGGTCTTCCAGAAGTAGCTCAAGAACTTAGCATCCCTATCCGATACGATTGTTCTAGGCATACCATGCAGTCTCACAACTTCCCTAAAGAATAAATTAGCAATATTACAAGCATCATCCGTTTTGTGACAAGGAATGAAATGTGCCATCTTAGAAAATCTATCCACAACTACAAAAATAGAATCTCGACCATGTCTAGACCTGGGTAAACCTAACATAAAATCCATAGAAATATCTACCCAAGGCTCATGAGGAATGGGAAGTGGGGTGTGAAGCCCTTGAGGTTGGACCTCTAGATTTCGCTTGCTTACACGTGACACATCGCTCATAGATCCTCTCAACATCTCGTTTCATGTGAGGCCAATAGAAGTGTTCCTGCAATACCCCTAAGGTTTTAGCTACTCCAATGTGTCCTATTAAACCTCCTCCATAAGACTCCCTCACGAGTAATTCTCTTAAAGAACAAAGTGTAATACATAATTTACTCTCCCTAAACAAGAATCCTTCATGTTTATAAAATTTTCCATGCCCACTCTTCTCACATTGCACATACTCCTCACAAAAATCTCGATCAGCAGCATATAACTCCTTAATGTGCTCAAAACCCAACAGTCTAGAACTAAGAGTAGAGATAAGAGTATACCTTCTAGAAAGTGCATCAGCAACGACATTCTCTTTACCCTGCTTGTAGTGGATGACATATGGAAATGTTTTGATGAACTCCACCCAACGAGCATGCCTTTTGTTCAGCTTGTGTTGCCCCTTCAAGTACTTCAAGGATTCATGATCAGTGTGGATCACGAACTCTTTTAGCCAAAGGTAGTGTTGCCAAGTCTCCAGTGCTCGAACCAGTGCATATAATTCCTTGTCATAAGTAGGGTAGTTCAAAGTTGCCCCACTTAGCTTCTCGCTAAAGAATGCAATTGGTCTTCTCTCCTGCATAAGCACTACTCCAATACCTAATCCTGAAGCATCACACTCAATTTCAAACGTTTTAGCAAAGTTAGGTAAAGCAAGTAATGGCGCCTAAGTCAGCTTATTTTTAAGCGTCTGAAAGGCCTTCTCTTGTTACTCTCCCCATCTGAACCCCACATTCTTCTTAATTACCTCAATAAGTAGTGCTGCAATGGTGCTGAAATCCTTCACAAATCTCCTGTAAAAGCTCGCTAGTCCATGGAAACTCCGCACATGACTTACAGTAGTTGGACTAGGCCATTCTTGGATCACACGAATCTTTTCTTCGTCAACCTGTATTCCCTATGCACTAACAACAAAGCCAAGAAACATAAGTTTTGTCTGTGCAAAAAGTGCACTTCTTGAGGTTAACATATAATTGTTCCTTTCGAAGCACTTCTAAAACATCCCTCAAGTGAGATATATGATCTTCCAAACCCTTGTTGTAAATGAGGATATCATTAAAATAGACAACCACAAATTTTCCAATAAAAGTCCTCAAACCATGGTTCATAAGTCTCATAAAAGTACTAGGTGCATTAGTTAAACTGAAAGGCATTACTAACCACTCATACAATCCATATTTTGTTTTGAATGCAGTTTTCCATTCATCACCTTCTTTCATTCTAATTTGGTGGTATCCACTTTTCAGATCAATTTTGGAAAAGACACTAGACCCATGTAACTCATCAAACATGTCATCTAAGTGAGGAATGGGATGACGATACTTTACCGTGATGTTGTTGATGGCGTGGCAGTCAACACACATTCTCCATGACCCATCCTTTTTAGGCACCAAAATCACAGGCACTGTACATGGACTCATGCTTTCTCTTACGTACCCCTTCTCCATTAATTCATCGACCTACCTTTGGAGTTCCTTTGTCTCCTCCGGATTGCTCCTATAAGCTGGCTTGTTTGGAATCGATGCTCCGAGTACAAGGTCAATCTGGTGCTCAATACCATGAATAGGTGGTAATTCCTTTGGAATCTCCTCAGGAAAGACATCTTCAAAGTCCTACACAAGAGACATAACCACACTAGGCAAAGAGTTAGATAGTTCGTTAGTAGTCAAACATGTTTCTTTAAAAAACAGCAAAAACATAGGTTGCTTCATCACTAACACTCTCCTCACTACACTCGCTCTTGCCACACAACTCTCCTTTTGCAAGGCTGCCCTCTCCTTTTCACTCACCACCAAAGTCGATTCCCCTTCAACTTGGTCTCTCACACTCTTTCCAGCCTTCCTCTCTTTTTCCTTGTGATATTGACTTTTGTATTCCTTTTCTTTCTCATTGTCTTTTGCTCTCTCACTCTCCCTCTGCTTTTCACTCACCTTATGTTTTGCAAAAAACTGTTGTAGCTGCAACTGATTCTCATACACCTGCTTAGGTGTTAAAGGTTTAAGATTAAAGTTTTTCCCCTGGTGAACAAGCGTATACTTGTTAGAAAAGCCGTCATGAACAACCTTCCTATCAAATTGCCATGGCCTCCCTAACAACACATGACATGCTTGCATTGGCACTACATCGCATAACACCTCATCCTCATACCTACCAATGCGAAAACCAATCAAGGCTTGCTTACTCACCTTAGTCTCACCACTATCATTCAACCACTACAATTTATATGGGCTAGCGTGTCCAACAGTTTTGAGTCCCAGCCTCTCAACAATAAAATTACTCACTACATTGGTGCAACTTCCTCCATCAATGATCAAACTGCAAATATGATCTCCTAGATAACATCTAGTATGAAATATATTCTCCCTTTGCACCTCCTCTTCTTCCTTCACCTTCACATTCAAAGCTCGCTTCACTACTGCCACTAGCCTTCCCATTGCAGGCTCCTCATCATCACTAGCATTCTTTAATGGAGGCATATCCTCTTCTTCACTATCCCCCTCAGTCTCATACTCACCATCATCACGCAAAATCATAACACGCCTATTCGGACATTGACTAGCAATATGGCCACTACCTTGGCATTTAAAACATCTAATGTCATGATTTCTAGAAGTAGAAGAATCAGGGTTACCTTGGTTACCAGAAATAGAACTCGCTTGCCTCTACTCTCCTTTTGGTTTAGTGGGCAAAGGCTTTTCTTCCTTCTTCCATTGGTTAGTTTTCCAGGTGGATGAACCAGTACCCTATTGAAACCGTACATTACTACTACCTTTCCGCTTGTGTTGGTTCTCAACCTTTATAGCCATATGGACCATATCCTCCAATTCTACATAATGCTACAATTCAACAACATTTTGGATTTCTCTATTCAGCCCAGCAAGAAACCTAGCCATGGTAGCCTCTCTATCCTCCTCTATATTCTCCCTAATCATAGTGACTTCCATCTCCTTGAAATACTCATCCACACTTCGGCTTCCCTGCCTAAGAGTTTGCAATTTGTTGTGCAATTCATGATAGTAATACGCAGGCACAAACCGCTTCTTCATCACCCTTTTCATCTCTTCCCAAGACTCAATAGGTGGCTCGCCACTCCTCCTTCTATTTAACATTAATTGATCCTACCACACTATAGCATAATCCGAAAACTCAATGGCAGCAAGTTTCACTTTCTTTCTCCGACTATAGTTATGACAATCAAACACCATCTCCACCTTTTTCTCTCACTCTAACTACGCCTCGGGATCATTCTTCCCTTGGAAAGGAGGAATCTTCATCTTTATGCTACTCAATTGATCATCCTCTCTATTCCTATCTCCTCTATCTTCCCAATCCCTAATTCCTCTGTTCCGACCACTATAACCTCTATAACTCCCAACAGAAGGCTTATCAAAGTCATCATCCGACATTTCATCTCCACCCCTTTGTACTCTTCTAGATCGACTCTCTCTCTTACGCCCTTAGAATACATTTGTGGATTGCTCTAATCTTTGCTCTACCGTCTCATGAATTTGTTCCATTCCTTCTTGAAACATTCTCTTCATTTGACCCCTCAACGCCTCAATTACTAACTTAGCATCAAACCTTCCCCTCTCACCTTCAGGAGAATGTTGCCTCGACATAATTCCTGCAAAAAAGATTAGTACTAACACAAATATATATATATGATTAAACCTCACGATACACTCCCTTACGTGTTTTGCTCAAATGATGATATCACACAGTCACTCGTGTATTCTCACAAAAAACGATGATATCAACTCGCCAATTCCTCTTCTTAATTCTCTTGGAACTAACCCGAACTACACTAATTCCTTTCCGTAGAATTCAAAACAACTCTAGGGTTCATAAATTTTCCTCTTTTTTTTTCTATCCGAATTTTTTTTTTGTCTTTGTTGTTGCTCTTGATCACGTTTCTCTTTTCTTTTCTTTTTTTCTTTTGTGTCGTGATTCTTCCTTTTTTTTTTCTAACAATCGACTAGTAGCTACTACACTATCAATTGACAATTAATACTACGAAATTGAATGCTAACAATGGATATGAACGATTGGAGTTAGGCTTTTGATATTACCTTCCTCAAACCGAACTGATGTTTTGACAAACCTAAGTTCTCATACCAAACTGATGCGAGATCGGTTTGATCGGATTCCTAACTGATACGAACCACGCCAACCTGTGATGAAACCCAATACCAATACGCTCGGAACTCGTTACCTAAGATGCCAAACACCTAAAGTGGAAACCGCGACCCGTTGTCTATAAGCGAGACAAGAACCTTGGTATAATGTGAAGACGCCACAATTGGGATGAAAGACCGATTGATAAGTCGGGATGAATGCCACGGAAATAAAATTCAATAAGTTCTAGGTTAGTTCTTGAAGAACTAAGAGAGAAGTCTCTCAAAAAGTGTTTTCAATGTTGTATGATGTATGTTATGACTCTATTCTAAACCCTAGGAGCTTTATACTAGGGTTACAATTCGTGAAAATATAAGTCCAAAACGACGTCACTTCAATAAGTGCGTAAAAATAACAAACAAGACATGATGGCCAGTGTAGGATACACGGCCGTGTATGATTATGTGGAAATTCTTGTCTCCTTACATGGCTGTGCCTTTTAGCCGTGTGTCTGGCCGTGTATGATTCTGCGCAATCTTGAGATTCCTACATGGCCGTGCCTTGAAAATACACGCCCTCTTCATCCCATGTCCGGTGTGACTTGTACAAGAGCAAGGGTCTTCCCATGGTTGTTCCAATCCTTTCTAGCTTCATGGACATCCTTTATCAACCCGTTAAGTGCTTCCTTGAGTCGTTTCGCTCGACTTCTTGTGATCGGTCCAGGCGGCACTTCAAGAGGATCCACATTTCTTCTTCCGGCTTGGCTCTCATCATGGATCTCATTAGAAATGCCTAAAAACTACTGTAAATAGAAATGCCTAAAAACTACCGTAAATAGAAATGCCTAAGTCTTAAGAAAACTTAAAATACAACGCCACAAACGAAACTCAAAACAAAGGTGTTTATAAAAAGTTATAAATAATCTAAAAATTACTAAAAGTAGCAAATTCGACTGTTTAAGGAACTAAATGAAGGAATTTTCCTTAAAAATAGCATAGCTTAGTACCAAAGATATTAACTTCTTTGTGTTATCCTATTTCCTTTGAAATGAGGTCCAAAAATCAAGAAATCATAACCAACCAATATTTGTCCCATTTTACCATGTACCTGTTTACTAGTACCTCCACCTCATCATCTTCCTTAAGGTAGACAAAATTCGCCCCCAAATTGTTTTCATCTAAACTATCTCTAATGTATGGTATAAGATGCTTCACATTAATCACATTTGCAGTTCAAATGTAGCTAGGTAGCTTCGATTTGTATGCAATTGGGTTGATTTTCTCTATGATCTCCATAAGCCCAATCTTTCTAACTAATAGTTCGCTCTACTCACGAGTAGAAAACCTATCCTTAGTAAGGACAACCCAAACATAATCTCCTACGTTAAACTCCATATGTTGCTTCATGGGAATTTTTCTAGTAACCTAGATGGCTACATAACTTGATTTGGATGATGATCCAAATCACTAATATTTACTCTTGTTTCTTTTTATCTAATAAATATTTCAGTGATAATCTTACAAATACAATGATATTTCTCCACGGGATACCAAATGACTTTGATTGTTGATTACTTAGGGACATCATCAGATTCTCATCCATTGGCCCACTGTGATCAACATCGCCTAGATGCATTGGCTCTTTGAGGATTCTTATTATACACTATTATCAAATTCAAACTAGTTTTACAATTACAATAATGGTTTATATTACTAATAATCTGAAAACTAATTATGGGTTTAAATGAGAACCAATATTAGTCACATAATCTAAATAACTACTTCACTACAATCATAAAACAATTTATAAGAGACTCTAATGATTTAAAGAAAAGGATTTTTCAATAACCAAAGAAAATTGTTAGGTCTAATATGTCTTACAAGACATAAACTAGATGAAAATTCTAAGCTTGCAATCAAGGAGATGCAAATAAAATAATGAAATATTAATGGGGTCATAAGATGGCTTAAGGTCATTCTTGTAATGACATATGAAGTTTATGATTAAAAAATAATGTAAAACTCATTGTTTAAGTAGTTAGAAATGGGCATGCTATTCAAATGCCATGCTTCTGCAGTCTTAGATGGCATGCCATTACCTTTCTATTCTCAAGGTGACTTGATGTTACATTTAGATGGCACTCCTTCCCTTGTTGGACTATTTCTAGTTTGATATTGTGACATCAGTTGGATACAATAAACATTATTTTGTCCTAATCACATGATATATGATTGTTACTAGTTAGATTATATTACCTCCATTCCTTTGCAGTGTCATTTTCTTTCCAAAGGTATACTAGCCACAATATAAAATAGAGGATTAAAGATCCATCTAAAGAAGAAAGAAAAATATTGAAGCTCATTAGCATAAACTTACTTTATCTGCATAATGTTTATTATCATGACATTTTCAAATAACGACATGCATATTGTTGCCTTGTTAAACTTTTTAACACATTATGATGGGAATCAGCTAGCATCAAAGGATCAAGAGCTAAAGTTTAATGACCCATTATATGATATGGGGGGACCGATGACTAGAGCTCGAGCCAAACGGGTCAAGGAAGCATTGAATGGATTAATTCGAGAGATTCATGAGGGGGAAGCTGTTTAAGAAAGTCCTAAGGAGCACCACAAGTTTATCAACACTCTATATCAAGATGTCCGTTCAAGCTACTCAGATTTAGAAGCTTCAGAATAAGAGAATTGGTGGAACAAGGAGTTATGCCGCCGGCCTAGAAATTACGCCGCCAGCCTTTACCAACCTACAATTTAAGCCGCTGGCCTTTAATCGGCCTTGAGCCGGCCTAGGAATTACGCTGCTAGACTTTGAACCATCCTTTCTTATATTACGTAAATCCGACGGTTAAGATTTGTTTTAGGTCATATTTTTATTTTGTGACACCTTGAGATTGTATATAAAACAGAGAAAAGGGGATTATTTGGGAAACATGAATTTTGATAAATTATTGAGAGTTCTCTCTCTTTTGTTCTTTGTGAACAACTCCTTTGAATTTTTCTTCAATCTAATGCTTGGAGAAATCGTCTAGATAGCGTAGGTTTCAATTAACAAGTGTAACTGGGGTCTAGTTCCATTCAACTGCTTGTTCGAGACGGTCCCTGGGTATTCGATTCAATTCAATCGTTGAGTTCTAGATTTAATATATCTAGGGTTCACATCATTTGGTATCAGAGCTTCGGATTCTTGAATCAAGTAAATCTATATCCTTTATCTTAATTGTTTCATGTCGATTAATTGTCTTTTGTTTTCGTTCTTTTAAATTCGTAATTCAAAATATATCTGTATTGTCGACTGTTGAATTCTTGGGTTCGACGTTCCGTGAAAGTCTTTTTTTTTTTCAAATTTCTTAAAGCTGTATTGATTGTCCAATTTGTGGGTTTGATTCTGTCAAGTTCTTTCTTTTTCTTCTTGCGTGGAATTGCTTTTCTGTTCAGCCAGACTTTTGAATTGTCTTCGCTGTGTCCCTGGAAATCATTGCCATGTACAAGTAAGGGCTTCACCAACTGGACCGAATTTGCTGTCCAATTCTTGCGTAGGTGAATGTTTTTTCTGTTTGTCCAGAATTCCTAGCGTATAATTTCTGTTCATCCAGAATTCTTGCGAGGAACGTTTCTTGTGTGGAATGCTTTTCCTTGATTTATCTTGCTGTTCTTTGGAATCTCATTGACATAGGATTTTGCTTAGTTAACATACACGCATATTGACTTGTGAATTCCTGTCAAATTCTTGCATAGGTGAATCTTTATTTGTCCTTGCTGATTCGGTTGTGATTCAATTGTTCTTGAGGATATATATATAAAAAAAAGGAAACCAGAAATTCTTTTGGAATCCTAGTTTTGTCGCTTATCATCTTGTCCTCGTCTTGTTACTGTTCATCATGTTCTAACCCTTGTCATTGTTCATGTTATTGTTTCTTTCATTTATTGTTGTTTTGGAATCACTTGTTTGATAGGCTGAGTTCCCTTAGCAATTATTTGGAGGAAATTATTGAGTGAGTTCTAAACAAAGAACATAAAAGAGTGAGTGAAAGGAACATCTTACACTGAGTGAAAACACGAGTGACTTTACTCTTGGGAGTGTAAACAGGTGAGGGAGTGAATTGTGAGGCTTATATTTTTTTTTATTACTAACTCTTTTGTTGCTGCAAAATGTCTAATCAAACTCCACATAGTGGAGAGAAAGGAGAAGGAGCTAATAAGTTGGTGTTTGAGGCCTTGCTAGGTGAGATGAAAAAGATGTTGAGAGCAAAGATGGAGCAAATCCATGAGAGGATTGATGTGATAGAATAGAGTAAGGAACCAATGAGTAGTAATTCTAGAGGGGAGAAGAAGGGGAGGGGTCCAAAAGGAGGAGTAAGGATAGATGGAGAGGATACTGATTCAGGGGAGTATAGTTACATGAGGGAAAATGGGAACACTCAGAGGAGAGATGGTAATGTGGTAAGCATTAAAATGAAAATACCTTTCTTCCAAGGGAAGAATGACCCAGAGCTTTACTTGGAATGGGAGAAAAAGGTTGATCATATATTTGAGTGCCATAACTACACAGAAGAGAAAAAGATTAAACTAGCAGCGGTCGAGTTTACTGATTATGCGAGTGTATGGTGGGATCAGTTAGTGCGAAATAGGCGACGTTATGGAGAGAGGCCTGTCAGCACATGGTATGAAATGAAAACAATCATGCAAAAGAGATTTATTCTTAATCACTATTATAAGGATTTGTATAGGAAGTTACAGGGGTTGACACAGGGGTCCAGAAGTGTGGAGGATTATTATCAGGAGATGGAGACAGCCATGATCCGGGCTAGGGTGGAGGAGGATGATGAAGCTACTATGGCTAGGTTCATTAATGGGCTGAATTGGGAGATCGCTGATATAGTTGATCTACAACATTTTGTAGACATTGAGGAGTTGTTGCATAAAGCAATCAAAGTTGAGAAGCAATTGAAATCTAAAGGGTGTTCTAAATTTGGTATGACTTCGAACTCTTCATGGAAGTCAAACTGGAAGAAGAACACCACTGATCCAAAACCGAAGGAGGATATCAAGGCCAAGAACCCTATTACTTCTTTTAAAGGTAAGACTGACGCTAAACCATTTACTAGAACTCGTGAGATTAAATGTTTCAGGTGTTAGGGTTTCGGGCATATAGCATCTCAGTGTCCCAATCAGAGAGTCATGATCGTTCGAGACGATGGCGATGTAGAGAGTGTTAGCTCTAGTGATGATAACATGCCTTCATTGGAGGACTACAGTGATGTGGATGTTGAAGGACCTGTGAAAGGGGAATTGCTTGTTACTAGGCGGGTTCTTAGTACTCAGCCTAAGGAGGAAGGTGATGAGGTGCAGCGGGAGCACATTTTCCATACCCGATGTTATGTTCTAAACAAGGTATGTAGCTTAATCATTGATAGTGGTAGCTGCACTAATGCTGTTAGTACATTATTGGTTGAGAAGTTGAAGCTGAAAACTTTGAAGCATTAGCGATCCTACAGATTGCAGTGGTTGAATGAATGTGGGGAAATGAAAGTGACTAAACAGGTGTTTATTTCTTTTTCTATTGGGAATTATCGCGATGAGGTGATGTGTGATGTAGTCCCCATGCAGGCTTGTCACATTTTGTTGGGTCAATCATGGCAGTTTGACAGAAGGGTGAAGTATGATGGGTACAAGAATCAATACTCTTTTGTTCTCAACAAGAGGAATGTGAATCTAACTCCTTAGAAACCATGGGAGGCTAGTGCGGATCAGGAAAGGATAGCAAGAGAATTTAGAGGAAAACACCTGAGTGTGTGAGAAGAAAATGGAAAAGAAAGAAATAGTGAGAATGCAACAGAGAGAGATAAACAAACATTGGTGAGCAAAGAGAGAGGAGAATCAAACACACTGAGTGGAGAGGCAAGAAAAAGTGAGGTTAAGAGTGCTATAGTGTCAAGGCAACAGTTACTTGTACTCATGTACATGGATGTGTATTTTTCTACTAATGACCTTAACTCATCTTTGCCAAGTGTGGTTGTGTCTCTTTTGCAGGAATATGAGGATTTGTTTCCCGAAGAGGTACCAAGGGGATTGCCTCCAATAAGAGGCATTGAACACCAGATTAATTTCCTTCCAGGTGCTTCAATTCCAAATAGGCCAGCATACCGGGCGAATCTAGAGGAAACCAAAGAGATCCAACGACAAGTTGATGACCTAGTGGAGAAAGGTGTCGTAAGAGAGAGCTTCAGTCCATGTTCGGTTCCGGTCATTTTGGTTCCAAAGAAGGATGGAACATGGCGAATGTATGTGATTGTTGAGCAATCAATAAGATCACAGTTAAGTACAGACATCCCATCCCTAGACTTGATGACATGCTTGATGAATTGCATGGTGCTTGTTTGTTTTCTAAAATTGACTTAAGGAATGGCTATTACCAGATTAGAATGAAAGAGGGGGACGAATGGAAAACTTCTTTTAAAACTAAATTCGGTCTCTATGAGTGGATGGTAATGCCTTTCGGGTTAACAAATGCTCCTAGCACATTTATGAGATCAATGAATCATGTTCTTCGTGCTTTTATTGGGAAATTTGTTATTGTGTACTTTGATGACATCTTAGTTTACAGCAAGACTTTGCATGGAAACTGTGGTATTTCTTAGGTTTGTTGTAGGTGCAAATGGGATTGCTATTGATGAGGAGAAGGTGAAGGCGATTAGGGAGTGGCCAACACCAAGGAATGCAAGTGAGGTCAGAAGCTTTCATGGATTAGCAAGTTTTTACAGACGATTTGTTAGGGACTTTAGTTTTATAGATGCTCCTTTAAACGATCTTGTCAAGAAGAATTCTGAGTTTAGATGGACTGAAGAACATGAAAAGTCCTTTAACGCTCTGAAAGGTAAGTTGACTAATGCACCTTTACTTGTTCTTCCTAATTTTGAGAAGGTTTTTGAGATAGAATGCAATGCTTCCGAGAAAGGCATTGGTGGTGTTTTGATGCAGGATTCTAAACCGATTGCTTACTTTAGCGAAAAACTCAGTGGTGCTGCATTGAACTACTTGGTATATGACAAGGAGTTGAATGCTCTGGTGAGGACCTTACAGACTTGGCAACATTACTTATGGCCCAAAGAATTTACCATTCATTCAGATCACGAGAGCCTCAAGTTTCTGAAAACCCAAGGTAAGTTAAACAAGAGGCATGCGAAGTGGCTAGGGTTTATTGAAACATTTCCCTATGTAATTAAATACAAGCAAGGGAAAGAGAATGTGGTGGCTAATGCCCTTTCTCGAAGGTACACACTCCTAACTTCTCCGCATACTAAATTGCTTGGATTTGAACTCATTAAGGAATTGTATACATCTGATGTTGATTTTGGCCAAATTTGGGCTGCTTGTGATGAGACTGGATATGCTGATTTTTATAAGTATAATGGATATTTATTTAAGAAAGATAGGTTGTGTGTGCCTAAAAGTTCAGTGCGTGAACTACTTGTGAGGGAGACCCATGGGGGTGGTTTAATGGGATATTTTGGTGTTAAAAAGACTTTGGATATTTTACATAAACATTTTTTTTGGAAAAAAAATGAAGCATGATGTGCAAACTGTGTGTGACAAGTGCATTGCATGTAGACAGGCTAAATCCAGAGTAATGCCACATGGAGAATACATTCCATTGCTTGTACCTAATCAACCCTGGACTGACATTTCTATGGATTTTGTGTTAGGGTTACCCCGATCTCAAAGTGGCAAAGATAGTATATTTGTTGTTGTCGATAGGTTTAGTAAGATGGCTCACTTCATTGCCAGTTCTAAAACTAATGATGCACAACATATTGCTGATTTGTTCTTTAGGGAGATTGTACGATTGCACGGCTTGCCTAAATCCATTGTGAGTGATAGGGATGTCAAATTTTTAAGTAATTTCTGGTGAACTTTGTGGAATAGGCTAGGCACTAAATTATTGTTCTCTACTGTAGCCCATCTTCAAACTGATGGTCAGACCAAAGTAGTCAATAGGACTCTTTCGACTTTATTGCATGCTGTAATTAATAAGAATTTGAAACAAAGGGAGAAATGTCTGCCACATGTAGAGTTTGCATATAATAGAGCTGTGCATTTCACAGCATCTTATTCTCCATTTGAGATTGTGTATGGGTTTAATCCTTTGACTCCTTTGGATATCTTACCATTGCCTGTTAATAATTTTGTAGATCTTGAAGGAAAGCAGAAGGCAAAATTTGTTAGGGAATTACATACACAGGTTCGGGCTAACGTTGAGAAGAAGAATGAGCATTATGCTCGACAAACCAATAAGGGTCGAGTGAAAACTATCTTCCATCCAGGAGATTGGGTGTGGGTGCATTTGAGAAAGGAGAGATTTGCTGAACATCGAAAATCTAAGTTGCACCCTAGGGGAGATGGACCTTTTCGAGTGTTGGAGCGCATCAATGATAACGCTTACAAAATTGATTTACCAAGTCACTATGGTAATGTAAGCACAACTTTTAATGTTTCTGATCTTTCTCTGTATGATGCAGGTGATTCGAGGACGGAGGGAATGATGGGAATCAGCTAGCATCAAAGGATCAAGAGCTAAAGTTTAATGACCCATTATATGATATAGGGGGACCGATGACTAGAGCTCGAGCTAAACGGGTCAAGGAAGCATTGAACGGATTGATTCAAGAGATTCATGAGAGGGAAGCTATTCAAGAAAGTCCTAAGGAGCACCACAAGTTTATCAACACTCTATATCAAGATGCCCGTTCAAGCTACTTGGATTTAGAAGCTTCAGAATCGGAGAATTGGTGGAACAAGGAGTTATGCCGCCGGCCTTGAGCCGGCTTAGAAATTACGTTGCCAGCCTACAATTTAAGCCGTTGGCCTTTAACCGGCCTTAAGCCGGCCTAGGCATTACGCTACCAGACTTTGAACCGTCCTTTCTTATATTACGCAAATCCGACGATTAAGATTTGTTTTAGGTCATATTTTTATTTTGTGACACCTTGAGATTGTATATAAAACAGAGAAAAGGGGATTATTTGGGACACATGAATTTTGATAAATTATTGAGAGTTCTCTCCCTTTTGTTCTTTGTAAACAACTCCTTTGAATTTTTCTTCAATCTAATGCTTGGAGAAATCGTCTAGATAACGTAGGCTTCAATCAACAGGTGTGATTGGGGTCTAGTTCCGTTCAATTGCTTGTTCGAGACGGTCCTTGGGTATTCGATTCAATTCGATCATTGGGTTCTAGATTTAATATATCTAGGATTCACATCACATTATTTGATGTCAAACACAATATAATGAGAAGATTACATTTGAACAAATACATTTTTCTTCATAATATATAAATAACATTTATGGTATACTTAAACTTTCAAATTATGCCCTTGTACATCTAAAATCTCCCACCGCGTCTTTACCTTGTTCAATACAATGGAGTGATAAAAAAATATCATAAGAAAATAAAAAATTTAAACAATTTTATTCATTAACTTATAAATTTAGGAAAATTAAAAAAAATAATTTTAAAGACGTACCACAATCAAATATCTTGATGCTATGCTAGGAACCATTATCCTTCCGACATGCGTTACAAGAAATTTCAATTTTATCCAGCGAAAAAATTCTGATGTGCAATTTTTTTTTCTTTTCTTTTTATTTATTTATTTATTATTATTATTATAATTTTTGCAGCCAGTAAATTTTTAAAAAAGCTTTTTCTTGCCATGATACTCTTATAGCAACAAGTTATTTAATTTAGAATTTCGTGTGCGGTATAAGATTTCGGACGTAATAAATGTAAGGTGGAATTATTATTGAGAGCATCGTTATGACACGTTGCCTGCTGTCATAGCCAACGCAAGAAGTGATTTTTCTTTTTTTTTCTTTTTAATTTCAATTTGTTAGTGTAGTGATAGGGATCAAATTGATGATGCTGATTCGTCAGTTCTATTCATTCATTTACAAAGATTCCGTGATGGTGATGACTATGTGAATATTCCATTAATTTCTACCAACTTTACATGATTTTCATTGATTATTGAAGAATAGCAATAATTTTATTTTACATTATTATCTTAGTATTAAATAATAAGGATTTATTTTATATTTATTGCATTTTTAGTTTAGTTCTATGGCTACTATGCCTTTTATAGGTTAATCATTACTAGGTAGCTTATTTTCTTTTCGTAACACCTATACCCAAGGTTATTAGGGTTAGTATAAATAGTTTTTTTTTCGACTATTATTAAGTGTTTATATTTTTTTCATGACATAGAAATCTTGAGAGACTTTTCTTTATTTTTTAGACCTTATCAATTTTTTTATTGAAATTAAGCCATGAATAACAACAATTGCAAGTGCTTCCCAATGATTTATTAGCTTCAGTTCTGTATAAGAATAGTAAAGTTAGTTATCGCAAGGCTTGCCCTAGAGATTTATATTCAAACAAATCCCACAATCCAAGGACTAGTTTAGCACTTGTGAAACGTTTTTGGAGGATTAAATTTCTCTGTCTTCGATTTGTAATTTCATTATTCATATGTTATTATATATAAAAAATATTTTTTATGTGTTATATTTTTTATTTTTACTATATACATGTTACCTTGTATAACGAATATTAAATATATATTATATTTTTTGTTTGACAGTCTGCATAGTTGAATGGTTAATGAAATCAAGTTGTAATACATTATTCATGATCTGATCTTGCATGTTGATGTAATGTGAAACTTTATTTCATTATGATTTGTTTGCCTTATCTAATTGATCACCTAAATCTAAATTGATATAATGACATTTGGTTAATATAAAATCCGATATGTATTATACTAGATATTGCATTATGTTGAAAGTCGTCATTGCTATAGGATGTAATCATTGAGAGATTATTGTTCCGCCATTGGTGAACTATGTGAATTAAGTAAGATGTGGTATTTGAGCATCGATGGCTATGAGAATCCCTAACCCAAGGTCAAGGGAGACATTAAACCATAGACTTTACATTGGTTATTGGAAGACTGCTTGTGATAACTGCATTTCATATGGTTGTTCAAGCATAACATATGGTTGAAAACTTGTTTGCAATTCCTTGTGCATGTATGGTATTGAGAGTATTGTCCTCTCATCTTGTTGAGTCGCGATGTGCTCACCCTTTAATAGACTTTTTTAGAGGAAAATCTCAAAATATTAAGATATGATAAGAGATGATGTGACAAGAACTACCAGAATCAAAAGTGATATAGTAAGATGTATATTAATAGATTATTTAGATAAAATCTTATTCTTAAGAACTCAATGTACAAATGAAATCAGTAACTTATATGTGCTTTTATATTTTACTATTTTGATAGGGGATTTTGATTCTCTACGATCTTTGTAGACCGTAAAACATAGAAGTCCATAGTTATATTCTTATTATATAATTATATGTAATATAACTAGTTATAATTGTTTAAGTATTAAATTAGAGTCTTATGATCTCTAACTCATAAGTCAGTTATCTTGTAATGGGTATACACATGATGTGATAACTTTTAGTGAAAACTTACAGGCCTCCCTTTGACACATGACAAATGACATGCATTTCTACCTTGTTAAACTTTCCACACACATATATATATATGTGTGTATATATATATAAAATAAAATACCTACTAAGAATAGTAATTAGAAAGTCAATTTAGTCCATCCTACATTTAGAAATTAGAACATTGAGAATAAAAAAATTATCACTCCAAAAGAAAAGTAGTTTAGCTTTAAAGACATAAACCTTTAATAATTTTTAAATTAAATACCTAATCTTTTCGATTTCCAATTTTAATATCCATTACAAATTTATGTGTCACTGTTACCGTCCAAACTAACTTCATTAACTATTGTTCGATGATGCGGCCAATTTAATGAATCATGGAGCAATACATGTTCTGGTATATTAAGAAAAAAATCTCTAGTGCTAGTTCCTTAGCATGTGTTTTTTTTCTTATTTAATTAATTATTATTTAATATATTAAAATTGTTAAACAATTAAAGAATTAGAAATAACCCATTGTCTTCAAAATCTTATCCCTTTCCTTTTTAGGAAAAAAAAAACACATGACAGAAACTCAATATCATCGATCTTCCATTGTAACCTAGTGTTATTTTCCATCTAATATATCCACTTCTTCATTAAAAAAGAAAAAAAAGAACTTTTCTTCTCGTTCAAACTTTGTTTCATGTCTAATTTCTCTTCAAATTTAGATTTTTCATCAAATCTTTTATTTGATTCCTTACTAGACCTATAACCGAAATCTTCATCAAACTCAAATTTTGAAGCGAAAAGTTGTTTCTTTAATGAATTTAAACGATTTCCTAAGCTTGAATAACCGTAAAAAGCCTAGTTTTCCATCTAGCTTTCTCTCTCCTCTTCATTTCCTTTAGTTTCTCACTCTCTTATACCCATCACAAAAATCATCATCAAGTTTAAATTTAGTAGCTAAAGATTATTTCCTTGATGAAATTGGACTAAATTAAGACTAATTACTGCATTTGACGGGGAAAGCTTTGAGCATTTTGAATCAAGATTCAAATCTATTTCCCAATAAAGCCGGTGAAAAAATGAATGATTTATAACTAAAACTTGTCGAGGAACACTATGGTTTTTGGTCTAATGGATTTGCTCTTCCATTGCAATAAAGAAGACGATGTCTCAAGTAGGTTGAGAAGAAAAAACAATGATTTTTTTCTTTTGTTATTTTTAGAAATACTACTTGAAGGTAGATAAGGATGAAGAAAATGGATGTGTAAAGTTAATTTTTACAGGAAAAAAAGACTACTTTTTAAAAAGTTGAGATGGAAATATCTCTTCTTCTTCTTCTTCTTTTTCTTTTTTTTTTAAGATTATAACATATGTCACATAATGCCACATGGCAATGATCTAGATTTTGAGAATTTTTTAATATATGAGGACACATGTCACTCAGTAATTCATAAAAATATCTCAGCATCCAATAGTAGCTTATGAAGTTAGCTCAAGAAGTACTAGAGACAAATGAAAGTTCAATAGCGTATTGAAAATGGCAATTGAAATGTTTAGGTGCATAATTGAAAAATCATCTAAAGTTTAGGTATTAAATATGATATCATCTATTTATTTAATTATAATAATTATTTTTTAATTCTTTTCTCAATTTTCACATTTTTTTTCAATTATATTTGTAATCATCAATTAAAATTATTTCATGAGAAGATGACAATAGTGAAGTCATCTGTCTACTAATCTAGGGGTACCATGTGTCAAATTTCTTTACAAAAATTTAATGGTGTTAGTAATCATCCTCTTTTACATCAATTTAAGAAGCTCGCTGATTTAAAATAAAAAAAAGTACTCAAATAGAAAAGTATTAAAAAAAATTAAATTATTTTTAGGATTTTTATTATTTACAAATTTTTATTAATAATACTGTTTAGCTATTTATAATCTTTTATTTTTCTCTTAAACATATATACTCGTTACTAACACCTTTTGTTGTTAAAAAAAAAAATCTTTTTAATTGTATTGTCATACCTCAAGTGGTGTTGTGAGGGTGAAGATAGTGATACTATATTTTAATGAAAATCTCACATGAATTGTGAACGATGTTGAGTAGTGTGTAAGACAAGTAGTGAATAACATGTTAACATGATTAGACATTTTTAGGTTAAGTGGTTGAAATAGACCTATTAGTATTTATTGGCTTAGTTACTAACTAGTTTTGACCTAGATCATTACATATGGTTTTAGAGTCGACCTACGATTAGGTGTCCGATTTGGGGACGATTGGAAATGAGGGAAGATTTAGGCTCAAGTGTAAGGACTTACAATGTAGGGGGGAGATTGTGATACTCTATATATTTAAAGAGGGAAATTGTGATACCCCATGTGAATAGAAGTCCCACAAGGATTGTAAAAGATATTGATTAAGGGCATGTATAGTCAAGTAGTGAATAACATATTAATGGTAATTAAAAAATTTTGGATCAACTAGTTGAAATAGTTTTATTAGTGTTTGTTGGCTTTGTTGTTAGCTACTTTTGCCTTAGGGTGTTACATATATATCTAAGAGATATGTCATTTATAACAAAAATAGAACTTATGGAGGAGTTGCAACATTTGCATGGCTTAATACAAAATAAATAACACACACTCTATGACATTGTAATTCCATTATTTAAAGAGTTCAAAGTCTATTCAATGGTATACCATTTCATATAAATACAAATAAGACCATCAATGGTCATATAAAACCAACATGTAATGTATATTTTATAATTAACTAAAGTATTTATAATAAAATTATAATAAACTATAACATATATTGTTAAAATGTTAATTGTGTTATTACTTATAACTAATTGCAATTTTATTAGAGAGAAGCTTTGATAAGGATTCGCTAATCTAAGTTATGCCAAGATAGATGAGCAATTTGTTGATTATTTTGAAATTTTTTAATGATTCTAGATTGAACATTTTGTGTAATAAGACAAGCATGCATAACATTTATGCTCCGGTTTAAAGGAGAGAATAGAAGAGTTGGTGTAGTGCATTAGTAGTCCAACATTAAAGGTTTGTATATCTTTTCTTTATAGGGAGGGAAGAAGGGGAAAAAAGAGAGAGAGGCCCATAATTATAAGTAATATGGAAAACACCAACATATCATTTCATTATATTTTACTCAACGAGTAACAACATCACATCTTAGATATCAAACAAATTTCTCCCAAACTTAATCTATATAGAAACAGGAGTCTTTATTTTATGGATATCCAAGTTTGTAGACACTAACATTTTAACATAGATTATTAGTTTAATTGTTGTTATCATACCAAAACTGCTTTTGGAGATAATCAACAAGTTTCTTGTCAATTTGGAAGGCCTTAGCCAGGACATCATCTCTAATCGGTGGTGTTGAACCAAAGATTGCATTAGCAATTGTAGTTGTTCCAGGAAATTGGCTGCTTAGACCCGCAAAAGCCACACCAGGGGTTTTAGCTACATTAAGTTGAAAATGGATGGTACCAATTGGGAATACGAAAACGTCCCCAGGATGTAAGACCTTGGTAATGAGTGTGTTGTTTAGTTGGTTGGACAAAACAAAACCAACATATAATTCGCCGTCTAAAACCACTAGGATCTCGGTTCCTCGAGGATGAATGTGGGGGGGGTTCAAGCCTCCATAGGGAGCAAAGTCAAGACGAGCAAGAGAAATACCAAGTGTATTGAGGCCTGGGATATCTTCAACTGTGACAGCAGTGACATTCGATCCGAGTGGGTTCTTGGTATCTCTAGCATTTTGTAAACCTTGAAATAGGAAGTCTTCAGCTTTTGCCTTCATTGGATCTTGACAAAACTTGCCATTGACAAACACTACAACAAGAACAACAAAAAGTAATATTAATTCCAATTTCTCGCAGCAAAAAAAAAAAAAAAAAGAATGTTAGTTCGTATAACACGTAATCTTAGTTAACTTCATATTTTGCTAGTTCCCATAGATAAAAAACGAGCTTTATGATTCAAGTTGGACCATAATTGAGATCGTGGGCCTCATATGATCTATTCCACTTGTTGATAACAGTAGGTTGTTTTTAAAGAAATCAGAAAAAAAAATGTATTTTGTTTGAAATCATTTTCTTTTTTATTTTTTTTAGCATTATTTATGATGGTTAATACAACCACTATCTTTGAATCACACCATCACTTGCACCTAAAAGTTTAATTGTATTGCAACATTTTAAGATTACTATAGTGATATTTGATAACTTTAAATATCTCATTATAAATAAATATTGAAAAAGAAAAAAATCCAAGATATTATTTGCAAAAATAGAACTACTTAAGCTTGAGATAGATTAGCCTAATATGAGTGTTTAATCAATGCAAGGATTGTTAGAAACCATGTAACTTACCTCCATTTAAGGGATCATCGACTGCAACACAAATGTCCTGAAGGGGACTAGGGTCATAAGCAAAGGAAATGGAACATACCACTACTAAAATGGTAAAAACTAGAAGAGTCTTCATTGCATCCAAAAGCCAAAGATTACTGCTAAAGCTCTCTTTCACTCTGATATTTTGGTGCTGTTGCTTGAGTAAGGTCTTGCAGAACTTGTGAGCTATTTATAGATGAAATAATAGACCTATTAAACAGAAAATTCGAGTCTTTTAACTAGTTTCGATTAGAATATAATAAAGTGGAAGAATCATTCTTCAACAACTCCTAAGACATCTTCCTCTCTCCATTCTCATCTACTACATAAATTTGACTTTTGAATTTTCTAATTTATTGTTGTTTGACTCTTTATCATTTATACTCTTGAATCGTTCAAGCACGTGTTTCTCTCTACCTCCAGAGTTATTGAGGTTTCCTTTGTATTCAGGATTATGTGCACAAGACTCTTCTCATAATATAAAAAATTGACGAGAATCAAAATTAACTCGATCTAAATATATATTTACTGTTATTGGGTTGACCATCAAGACAAAAAATAATTCTAACCGTTATGAAGAGCAAGCCTTTTCTAATTTGTAACGCTCGGAGAAAGTGATAATCATTAGGGTGTAAAATTTAGGAACCACATTGACAAATGTTTCCAACTCATTACGTTTATTGTTCCAAAATATTCAAAAAGATTAAACCTTATGCCACTGCTTCTCATTGTTTCTGTTTTAGTCTATACTTGTGTATATTTATTTCCCACTGATATTAGGATGATAAACACTTTTTCTGGGGTTTTATTGTGTATCGTATTATCTTTTATCTTACATATAAAGTTTTGTTTTTTCTTAAAAAAAAAAACTTTTAGTTTTATGATACTTAAGACTTCTAATTTATAACCTCTTTTTATTTATTTATTTTATTTTAGTGAAACTATTCAAGTCATATGGCGTTCTATATAAATATTGTGTGATCTTCCCTTCTCTCCTCCTCTTTTATATTTGTCTTGTTGCTTGATCCTTTATCTTTCTTTGAATTCCACGATATTGACATGATTAAAGTCATATTGGGTAAGTGTTGAAAACAAAGTAAATGAAATTTTGGCATTGAATTCTTTTTTGGCTCACTTGCATAAAAACTTTTTAAAATGCTTTTAAAAAATTGGAGTATTTTTTTTCTAATAAAAAATTAGAGTATAAAAAAAGAAAATACAAACAAATCAGTTTTATTAATAAGCAAATACTTGTTAAGAATTGTATAAGATAACTTCTAGTCGTATATTTAATAAAATATTTAAAAACAAATGCTATCTCATTGGACAATTATTTGAGATTTCATTTGACATAATGGATCCGACGATCTTATTATTGATAAGAAAGGCTAATGAAATTTACTATTAATGAACGAGGTGCAATTTAATCTAGCACTTTCCCTTTTTTTGGCTAAACAATTTAATCTAGCACATAAGAAGTACTTTTTAAGATTAATTTTCTTTATTCCAAATCCATATCTTTATTAATAACTTGCAACAATATATGAAAAATATTTAATATGATTAGAGGAAATACAGAAATATGAAAAATGACACTAATATGGGAGATCTTAAAGCTTCATCCCGCCTTAGGTATACAATATTGACTGCTGGTATTAAGATCATTTCCATTCTGTTACGGTGTCATCTTCTTTTCAAAAGTATGGCAGCCACAACAGGGGCAAAGATTCCAGCTCTAGAAAAAAAAAAACGATAAATGTTAAAGCTCGTCAGCATAAACTTTTATCTGCACATTGTTTAATTTATCGTGACATTTCACAAACTTTTCCGACTAGTGACATGGATTGCTGCCTTGTTAAATATTTCCTTGTATATGATGATATCAAATAACTATGCTGAGATCTATTTGATTTGTCCCATCCAGCGTTTAAAATAAAATAAAAATTGGGTTAAAATATCGGTACTATAGGAAAAGCAACGAGGACTTACCTTTTAGATATATTAAGACAAAACATGAGCCATTTGTTACGGTATTAAGGGGGAAAAAAAAACTTTTCTTTTCCCGTTTTCCTTTAAGTAGGATCCATATACTAACGAAGGGCTATTTTAAGTCATCGAAAAAGCTGTTTTTACGAAGGACCCAGCAGCATAGCGCTTCACAAATCACAACATGATGTAGTACTAGCCAAGGATGCTGTCAATCAATAAACATAAACCTACATCAAGTAGGATTGAACTTATTAGTCATTTGATTAAGGATCTAATATATTCTATCATCTTATTAGAGTAAAAGGTGGAGAGTGCTCAAATCCCTTTATTTATTTTGTTTTTATTTAATTATGTAGTTCATTCAGTAGACTTGTATTAAAATCCCAATACATAGATGAAGGGTTATGTTAATTAATAAATATAATCCATTTATTTATAAATCTAATGTTTATCATAGTATCAAAAGAAAGGTTTAAATTGCTCCTATTTAATTAAGTGCTATATACTTAATAGATTTTAGTAAAAATTTGAGCTTGTAAGTGAGGTGAAGTTTGGACTGATAAAATTAACAACCTATCAAATATTGCATAAGGTTTAAGTTTTTAGACAAGATTGTTGTGGATTTGAACTAAAATCAAACTAGCAAAACATCAAGCGGACCTCATTTATGATAATAAATTATAAGATATATTTCATATTATGGAAAATGCTCCACCGTTAGAGGATATGATGAGCTAGTATGGCTTAATTAAACTAGAAATGGATTGATAGTGAGAAATATGTAATATTGTTTAGCTGAAAATCGTGTATTCTCATTGAATCAGGAAGAGAATTTAACATGATACAATACAGTGCTCAAAAAGAAAGGTGATAAAGGGAATAAAGATACTCCTATAATTATGCTATGACTGAAGAAATCCTATAATTAAGCTATGACATAAAAAAAAAAAAAGTTATATTACAATATTATAGGAAATCTCCAAAACTCTCCCTCAAGTTGGAGCATGGAGATCACGAATGCCCAGCTTGCTCAGTAGATGCTGGAGTTGAGATTTTCCAAGTGCTTTTGTGAACAAGTCACCAATTTGATCTCATGATGGGACAGGAAATGCATTTAACTCCTTGGCGATGATGCGATCACGGACGAAATGGCAGTCAATCTCTATGTTTTGTGCGTTCGTGGAAGACCGGATTTGCGGCTATGTGAAGAACAGCTTGATTATCACAAAATAACAGTATGGGGGATGACAATGGCACTTGTAAATTTGAGAACAAAGATCGCAACCAAAGCAGTTCACTTGTAGCATTGGCCATTGGTCGATATTTTGCTTCGGCAAAAGAACGAGAAACTGTGGTATGTTTTTTTTACTTCCAGGATATTGGACTGTTTCCAAGAAAAACAACATACCTAGTAGTCGAACGTCTTGTAGTTGGGCAACTCGCCCAGTATGAGTCACAATAAGCTCTTAATAGAAACTCACTAGTAGAAGGTAAAAAAAATCCTTGTCCAGGTGTTGCTTTAAGATAACGTAGCACTCTATGTGCAGCGTTTAAGTGAGGGACCCGGGGATCCTGCATGAATTGACTTAAGACTTGAACAGGGTAGTTTATATTAGGCCGAGTGATGGTTAAATAAATGAGGCGGCCAATGAGTCAATGATATTGACTTGCATCTTGAATTGGTTCACCTACACCAGCTGCTAGGCCATGTCGTTGCTCTATTGGAAAATCTATAGGTCATGCATCAAGATAGTTTACCTCTTCAAGAAGATCGAGAGCGTATTTCTGTTGGTTGAGAAAAATGCCATCTTTATTACAAACAATCTCAATGCCAAGAAAATATTTTAGTATCCTAAGATCTTTAATGTGGAAAGTTGAATCAAGGTGTTGCTTCACATGCTTAATTGTGATTGCATCATTACTAGTTAGCACCACATCATCTACATATACTAATAGAGCACTAATTTGAGATCCATCAATATAAGTGAACAATGAGTGGTCAGCAGCAGATTGCTTGAATCCAAGATCTTTTATAGAAGTGTTAAATTTTTTAAACCAATTTCTGGAGGCCTGTTTAAGACTGTAGAGAGACTTATGGAGTCTGTAAACAAGATCATCATTTGGTTTTGAAAAACCTTGAGGTAGTTTCATATACACCTCTTAATCTAAATCTCCATGTAAGAATGCATTATTAACGTCTAGCTAGTGTAGTTCCCAATGTTGTATTGTAGCCACAGCTAATAAACAGCGTATAGTTATGACTTTTGCAATTGGGGCAAAAGTATCATGATAGTCTAATCCTTCAATTTGTGAAACCTTTAGCAACCAATCATGCCTTAAAGCACTCAATGGAACCATCTTATTTTTACTTAATCTTATATACCCACTTGGAATCAATGGCATGTTTACCAATTATTAATGGTTCTATAGTCCAAGTTTGATTTTCTTCTAAAGCATCAATTTCTTGCTGCATAGCATCTCTCCAATGTTTATCTTTTACAGCTTGAGAAAAGGATCTTGGTTCATCTAAAGATGTGATAGAAGCTAGAAATGCTTGATGATTGCTACTGAAATGAGAGTAAGATAAGTTTTGAGATAAGGGATAGATAGTACCTGAGTTTGCTGATGGAGAAGGCTCTTGGAATGGTACTAACGAAGGCAGCAATTCATAGTCAAAACCAGAAAGCTTTGTGGACACCTGTCTTATGCGTTGAGTTCGTTAGGGTGAAGGTAAAGCATGTGTATCAGGGGTATTTTTGTTATGAACGATTGGAATGGAGGTAGAGGTGTTCTGATCCTGGTTACTTTCAATGTATTGTGAGTGTATATTTTCAGGAATTTGTATCGTCATGCTATCATTTTCGCTTAGGATAGGAACTGAACTCTCACTATAGGTAGGATCGTGATATGGGTGGTTAGCTCGCTGTTTGTCATTTGGATCAATCTGCTCATTTGAGTTTAAAAAATTAGCAAGAAGATTTAATTGAAAGGGAAACTTTCTCTCATAAAATATCACATCTCTTGACACAAACACCCCTTTTCTTTCTAGATCATAAACCTTATATCCCTTTTTTCCGTGAGGATAACCAACAAAGATGCAACGATAGGCTCTAGTTGAAAACTTATCACGCATTTTATCATGATTATGTGCATAGCATAGACAACCAAAGACCTTCAAGTGAGTGTAATCAAGTTTTCTCTTCAAAAGTACTTCATAAGGACTTTTACCTCCAAGAATAGGAGTTGGCATCATGTTGATGAGATATATTGCATTTAAACACATTCCCCCCAAAACTTTAAGGGTAAATTGGCTTGGAAACGTAAGGATCATGCTACTTCAAGAATATGACGGTGTTTGCGTTCTACTCTCCCGTTTTGTTGTGGGGTGGCAACACAAGAAGTTTGATAATCTATCCCTTGACTAACAAAGAAATCTCTCATAGCTCTTGATACAAATTCACTCCCATTGTCACTTCAAACTATTTGTATAGAACTTTTGAATTGAGTTTGTACTAAACGACAGAACATAGTCAAAAAATCATATGCTTGAGATATATTTCTTAAAAGATATACCTAAGTACCCCTGGAATAGTCATCCACAATAGTAAAAAAGAAATAAGCACCATTAAGTGATGGGATAGAATAAGCCCCCCAAATGTCAACATGAATGAGAGCAAAAGGTTTGAGACTCCTATTACTGCAAACAGAAAAAGGTAAACTTATTTGTTTAGATCTATGACAAACATCACAAGCTTCATCAAAGTGATTAGAGGTAATGATGTTAGGAATTAACTTCAGTCTTTTGAGAGAAGGATGGCCTAAGCGCATGTGCCACAAAGTTGTGTTTGATTCAACAACACTATGACTTGCAATGGCATGACATCCCTCCATTTGGTAGATACCATTCGGAAGTCTAGCCACTCCAATCAGCGTCTTCGTATGTAGGTCTTGGAAAACAGTTTAAATCTTTAGTTGCTTTGGAGATTGAAAGGAGGTTATTTTTGAAACCATGTACATATATCACATTTCTTATATTGATATTTGGTGTTAGGCAAGCATTACCAATGTGTGACACAAGAAGGATAGAGCCATTTGGTATTCTAACATGTGAATGTGAGGAAATGAGTTTAGCATCATTAAACAAATTCTTATCTCCTATCATATGATCAGATGCACCACTATCTATTATCTAAGATTTTCTTATCAATGTAGACTTACCAGCAAAATTTGCTAAGGCTTCATTACCAAGTGTTAAGGTCGTGCTGCTTGTCAGTCCATGGATCTCTAAGAGTTTGTTGTATTGCTTAGTCGTCAAGCCTAAAGTTTATTGACCTTGTTGCTTAAAAGCGCTGCTCGATTCCCCATGGTTGAATCTAGAGTGAGTGAATCGGTGATCTATCATTGCCATGTTGTTGTACCTTTGCCTTTGGCTGGATTTGTTTCTCCAATTCATTAGGTATCCGACTATTTCAAAACATTCATCCCTCACATGTCCCATCTTTTTGTTGTGTTCACACTTTTTGGCTTATCGATTTCCAAAATTTTGATTTTTGTTAAAACAACTCCTTTTGGACCCTTTGTAATTTGATCTTGCTGTAAAAGCAGCTCCCTCTAAGGTAGGTATTGAATGTAAGTCCTTTTGCATGAAAGACCGTTCTTCTTCCAGCGCTAAAGAAAAAATTTTGCTAAGGGAAGGTGTTGGTTCCATAGACAATACATTTGGTCTCAACCTATCAAAGTTACCATTCAATCTCAATAGGAACTGATGGGATTTTTCTCTTTCTCGACGAAGTAGGTGTTCTTTGGCTGCTTCACATTTGCAAAGAGGTAAAGGATCACAAATCTGCAGTTCTTCCCATAGAGTTTTGAACTTTGTGTAATATTGTGTTATAGACTACCCTTCTCCTTGAGTCATGTTAGAAAATTCATTCTTAATTTTGTATATTCGAGGTGCATTGCTCTATCCATACCTCTCACAAATTTCTGACCAAATTTGTTGAGCAATTTCTGCATATACAATGCTCTCTTGAATTTCCTTACTTAGAGAATTTCTCAGCCATGCCTTCACCATTACATCGTTCTTCCTCCATCGCTGATAATCATTCGATGTTGGATCTGGTATTTTCAAATTGCCATCAATGAATCCTACTTTGTTTTTAGCATATAGAGCCGTTTCCATCGCATTTTTCCATGGTGCAAAATTTTCTTCGGTGAAAGGTGTTGTGACAAAAATTAATCCTAGGTGATCTGATGAGTAAAAGATGTAAGGTGAGTCATCAATGGTTGTGTTCATAGGTTCTTTATGATCTTGTGATCCTGACATACTCAATGGTTAATGGGAGCTAGGTCTTTTTCCTATGCTCTGATACCATGAGAAATATGTAATATTGTTTGGCTAAAAATCGTGTATTCTCATTAAATCAGGAAGAGAATATAACATGATACAATACAGTGCTCAAAAAGGAAGGTGATAAAGGGAATAAAGATACTCCTATAATTATGTTATGACAGAAGAAATCCTATAATTAAGCTAAGACATAAAAGAAAAAAAAAAGATACATTACAATATTATAGGAAATCTCCAATAGATAGATGATAATTTGGACTTAGAGTTATCAAGAAAAAGGATTTTGTAAAAGGAAGAGAGTTGTTAATGCCTGATGGGTGAAGGCGACTTCCATTCATTTTCACCTCATACTTTATGACCTTGTCAAATGCACATGGGAGAAAATGTGAAATTAAACCGGATATTTGTTAGAATGATCCTTTCATGACCTTGCTTCCATTGACCTCTCTGATCAAATCCTTTCTTGATCTCTGTTAACGTCACACTATAAAAGAGAAAAAATATACAGAAAGAGATGTAAAAGGCTGTTTTACCCTGTGTATCTCTATAAAATATTCAGGTGGCAGAGAAAAGAAAGACACACTGATGTCACATAAATGTTGCTCAGTCTATGCTTGGCAACGAATGTTAAAAGAAAGTGAAATGTTCATCCAAAAATAAATAAATAAATAAAAATAAAAAACCCTTAAAAGCATGGAAAAGCTTAGCATAATTATTTTACAAGCTCAAAACTATTCCTATTTACTAATAATTGTTAAAGTTTCATCTAATCTGTTATTCTTCTACGTACTAGTTCTCTTTATTCCTTATCTTTTTCTAGCGATCCGCAATTTATTTGATACATCTATTTTTTGTAGCTAAATTTGTCAAAACTGCACCAAATTATTTTCATCGTCTCTATTAGTGACCAAGTCCAACCTCCAAAATATTAAAATAAAAGTTTAAGGATATTTTAAGGGGAATAATAGTCTTCTCCAAACCACGACGATGGTCATACTCTCTTTAATATAGCTATGTTGAAATTTGTGGGCACTTACTGCTTATTACTCTGTGTTCATTCTAAGGGAGGAAAGTGTGATGTTGTATTATATTGTTATTGTATATGGTTGTTTATGCATAAAATACAAATGAAAACTTGTTTGATACTTGTTTGCCTTTCATAGAAAAAAGGAAAAAAAAAAAAAAACTCATCTATGTCACATTCTGATATTTGTGATCGTATCTAGAATTACTAAAGTATATAGAATTGAAATATATAATTAAAATATAGAAACATAAGTTTTTAAAAGTTATGTAAACTAGTTTTTAGAAAATATAAATATGCTTACAATAATCATAAAATAAACTTCAAATTCATTATAAAGATAAAGAAATTTAGCATAAATGTTTAATCACAATATAAGTTTCTATATAAATAATCAAGCATAAATCATTATACAAACTATCTTATTATCATGAAAACTATTACCAACTTTTCTATTACCATCATCATGGTTGTCATCATAATCATCAACATCAACATTGTTATTGGTGTGACTACCAATGAAAAATGTATCTTCTAAATTTAAATATTTTGAAGTTACCATTCATATTTCATTTTTAATAACATCAATATCATGAATCCCAATTATTTGTCTTAATTTGATTGCTTATTAGACCCAAATTAAGGACAAGTTGTAGAATTGGTTATAAACTTATGATTTTACCAATTTGATTGCTTTCACTCACGATTCTACCATGAATTTACACTTAAATGATTTTGATCATTTCAACATGAAAAAACCTTTTAAAATTGAAAAGGGAGAAGTGTGCTTTTAATCCTTTATGTTTACTTACTTTTCTATTTAAGTTCTTAACTTTTTTTTTTCCTTTTTAGTTTTTAATGTTTTCAAAATATTACAAAAATAGGATTTTTATTAAATACATTAAATTTTCTATTTATCTTAAGCACGTATTGGCTTTCAATTAGTCTTCAGTTTGTTGTCTAAGGTGGCTAGAGTACACAAATTTTTCTAGCCTATTTTCTTGATTTTAAATATTATTTTTTTATTATTTATTTTTTTATTATACTATATCATTAAACATAATTAACATTATTTTTATTATATTATGTAAATAAATATATTTAATATTATCATTTGGCTAATTTAATTATTGTAACCAATTTGAAGTTGATATGTGTTATGGATAGATGAAAAAACTTAATAGATTTGATGCAAATCTTCTTCTTATTTTTCTTTAAGGTTTTTAAAACATTGAGGATACAAAGAAAAATAAGTGAACATTGAGAATTAAAAGTATATTTTTTCTAGTTAAAAACTCATAAAATCATACGAGTTAATTTGCAATTTTAATAACCATAATTTATGCGTGTGTTGGTTAATAGCACTAAAAGATCCTTTCACAAAGTTATGGCTAGACTCCATAGTTACTTTCATAGAGTCTAATTATATATGATTTGATTAGAGATTAAGATCAAGTAATGAAATAAAGCCTTATAACTTTAGAGTTGAAAGAGAGTTATTTTGTGAGGATATACATGGCACAATAGCTTTACAGCCCTTTCTATTAAGCTCTTTTAGTGCTGATAAATGCACTTTTAGAAGGTAAAACATTTTAATTCCATTGTTTATGCTGATTTTTGCTCTTAGTATTTCATTTACTTGCACTTTTGGTCATTCAAGAGTGATGCATAAGATTACTTACTTTAGCCTGTGTCTTGTCTTTAATTTGTGTGTAGAATTAAATGCGAAGAATTACCAACCTAATCAAACTCCTTATTAGTTTGATGAACATCATAAGGGGCTTATAGGCTTTTTATCATTCTGCAAGATCCGATTATATGTTTATAAAAACATCTAGGAAGTAGCAAGGGTCTGCTCTGTCGGAGACTATTTCTGCAGAAGTAAAGTCTACTGCGGCTTGCTTTTCCCATAAAAAAGATCATGTAAATAATTTCCAAAAAGTAAAATATATGTCTCCCTCGGATCAATAAATTCATACGCCTATCTATGGCTTTTTAATACCATTAAATATTCGTTTTCCTTTAATTAACTCTTCTGACAATGCATTTGCTTTAGTGATGCGGACATCGTGGCGAACATAGGTTAACACGTGGGTGGACACACGGGTGAATACACGACCGTGTATTCTGTCAGGATCTTCACAGAAGCATACACGGTTACAGGCATGGCTAGGGAGCACGGCCGTGTGTTCTGTTAGGATCGTCACAGAAGCATACACGGTTATAGGCACGGCCAGGGAGTACGGCCATGTACTACGCCAGACATATGCCCAGAAACATACACGGCCTTGAAGCACGGCCGTGTATACGACAGAGTATAGACATGTATATTAATACTTATTTCCACGTGTACGTTTATATTTCCCTTTTTAGGTATTTTTACAAGGGAGTATATATACCTTTGTCAGAATATTTTAGGGTTACGCTTTATTTTATCATTCAAATACACTTTGAGAGACGGTTTTCTCTTAATCTTCAATTGTGCGCAATTGATTTAATCCCAGAATAAACTCATATTTGTCTTTGTTTATTCTAGAGTTCCAATCCTAGAATTGCTCTCGGTTTTACGCTTTCCTCGCTACGTCAGTTGGTATCAGAGTAAGGCAAATTCCTGCGGAGATGTCGGCTAACGATGGTGTTGATGGCGGTCGCGTTCTCGACCTTGATCGGGATGCAAAAGTCCAAGGAGTCAATCAATGGGCTCCAAGGGTGGTGGTTGAAACCATGGAACAGAGGCTTGGGCGTGTAGAACAACGTCTAGAGGACTTGGTTGCGCGTTTCAACGCCATGGTGATGGACTACAATGGAAACAGGGGTGTTGTTGGAAATCGACCGAGGGTAGTAGTTGCTCGCGGCGGTCCTACCAATGAACTTGCTACCGGAAATCAATGGAACCGAAGAATTGATGAAAGCTCTGTTGAGGAAGAAGAAGTGATGTGCCTAATCACTCTTAAAAGCACATCCAAAAGACTTAAGAAAAGATATCTCAAGTCTAGGCAAAATCGGATCCAAAAAATGGCACTTTTCAAATGAAACCTAATGATGAAATGATGAAATTCAAACAACTAATGATATAATCTGAATACCACAATGGAAATGGCTTCTAACAACACTCTAATTTCATATAATCCATGAAAATGAAGCCTCAATTTGATAAAAGAAAACCGTCACAAAACAATCCCTTTTCCAATGGTGAAAATCACGTTAACAAGGAAATCCTTAAAGATGAATTGAATCAACTTGATAATTCCTTCAAATAATCACAAGAATTCGTGGATACAACAAGTAGATCTGACCAAGAATGTTCTAATCCAACCCTAGATATTACACACTAGAGAAGAAAAAGAAAACACAACAAGTAGGAATTGATATGACTCACAATTTCCAATTGTTGCACTCGCCACAATTTCAACTTCTTGGGATTGAAATTGATAAGAGAATTTGGAATTAGGAAACCCTAAGCCCTCTCACGAAATGTGAAGTGTTTGTTCTGCAAAATTAGCCTCCTCAAACCCTCTCTTAAGCAAGTATTTATACTTGCTACTTCTATGGTTAAAAAGTGCTCAAAATTACAAGTTTGCCACTTTTAAGGTGGCTAACCCTAAATGAAAGTTACAAAGAAATAAAGTGTCCCAAAACCAAATACAACCAAAAATAGTTCATAAAAGAAGAAATATATAAAAGAAATGGTCTTCTAGATGCCAATCTTCTATAGGATCCATCGGCTCAGCTCATCGCCGGTTCAGGTCGGTCCATGGATAACCCACAAGCTGAGTCTGAGAGAGTTTGTCCATTGCCCTATAGAATATGATAAGTGTGCCTGTTGGAATACATAATACAACAATAATAGAAAAGAGGTTAATATATAAATAATTCCGGGGTCAATCTGCTCAAAATGGGCCCTCAACGCCAAGATTTGAAATCCTTCAATTCTTGCCCTAATGATAGGTCTTGTTGGATTTTTATTCCTATCATTATTGTGCTTAAGTGGAATTAGGCACATCATATTTTTGGTATCAGAGCTCTTCTTTTGAGGAAGAAGAAGGATTTATGCAGAGGAGGGAACAACCACCGAGAAGGGGTGGCATTAGTGGTGGTAGGTACCGTGGAGGGGATGACCGGATTGATCAAGCGTACGGTGGTGGGTATCAACGAAACCACCAGGGATTCGATCATGCTGATGGCGGCTACTTCCGCCTTAAGGTAGACATTCCTTCTTTTAATGGTAATCTCAATATAGAGGAATTTTTGGACTGGCTTGCGAAGGTCAATAGATTCTTCGATTATATGGAGGTTCCTGGGGATAGGAGGGTAAGGATAGTTGCTTGTAGGCTGAAAGGTGGGATCGGTTGCAGAACCGTAGGCAAAGGGAAGGAAGGCAACCTGTTAGAACTTGGTACCGCATGAGAAATCTGTTGCAAAGAGATTTCTTACCACCCGACTATGAGCAAATTCTTTTCCAGCAGTATCAATGATGCCGTCAAGGGCAGAGAACGATGCATGAGTACACCGTTGAATTCATGAGGTTAGTAGAGAGGAATGATTTGAGGGAGACTGAGGGTCAACAGGTGGCACGGTTTGTAGACGAGTTGAAACCTCAAGTTCGAGATAAGATAGGAGTGACGGTGTTCAGGACCGTGAATGAAGCCAAGAATTTAGCCCTCCGAGCTGAAATGATGGTCTAAGAGCAGAGTGCAAGGTTGGGAGGAGGTAAGAGAAACTATATTTACGATAATCGCGGCAGTAGTAGTAGGGTGAGTGGCGAAAGGCCTAGAGGAGTTGTTGAAAAGCCAATGGGAAGCATGGAAAGAAAAGAAGACAAAGCTGAAGGGAAAAGGCCACTTGAGAGCAAAGAAGCCCTAAGGCAAAGCAACCCATATGCCAAGCCAATATTGGGAAAGTGCTATAGATGTAACCAGCTGGGACATCGATCCAATGAATGCCCGAATCGACAAGCTGTAAACATTGTCGAAAGGGAGGACGAGGAGGAGGTGTGTTGTGAGCCAGATGGTGATGAAGATTACTATGAAGAGGCTGATGATGCGGTGGAGCCTAACTATGTAATTAGGAGGATGATGCTAGCACCGAGACAGGAGGGTAGTTTACAACGACACCAGTTATTTCGCACTAGGTGCACGATTGGTGGGATAGTATTTGACCTAATTGTTGATAGTGGGAGCTGCGAGAACATCATCGGAAAGGAGGTTGTGAAGAAACTCCAATTACCGATAGAGAAACATCCGAGTCCTTACACCATAGGATGGATTAAAGCGGCAGAGCGAATTGAGGTGAAAGAGAGGTGTCGGGTTCCCTTTTCGATTGGCAAGTATCGGGATGAGGTATACTGCGACATCGTCGATATGGACGCGTGTCATTTGTTATTTGGACGGCCTTGGCAATTTGATGTAGATGCCCAACATGCCGGGAAAGAAAACAAATATAGGTTGGAGATGGAGGGGGTGAAATATATGCTATTACCGTTGACGGATAAGCGACCTAAGACCTAGAGAGTCGAAGGAAAATCCTTTCTGACAATCACTCAGTCAGAGAAGGAATTGACCAAGGATATCCGGGAGTCCCGTTTGATGCATGCTCTCGTGGTGAAGAATGCGGGCGAGGACATGGGTAGTGCAGAGACTCCGGAGGAAGTGAAAGGGTTGTTAGAGGAATTTAAAGAAGTAGTGTCGGAAGACTTACCGGAAGGACTGCCTCCATTGCGAGACATCCAGCACCACATCGACTTGGTGCCTGGAGCTAGTCTCCCCAACCTCCCTCATTATCGGATGAGTCCCAAAGAGACGGAGGTCTTACAGGAAAAGATACAAGACTTACTAGACAAAGGATTCATCCGAGATAGCATGAGTCCTTGTGCCGTACTAGCGCTATTGACGCCCAAGAAGGATGGGAGTTGGAGGATGTGTGTGGACAGCCGGGCGATTAACAAAATTACGATTGGGTATAAATTCCCAATACCTCGCATTGAGGATATGCTGGACCGGTTGAGTGGAACGGTAATATTTTCCAAAGTAGATCTCAGAAGTGGGTATCATCAAATTCGGGTCAAACCTGGGGATGAGTGGAAGACCGCCTTCAAGACAAAGGAAGGGTTGTATGAATGGTTGGTTATGCCATTCGGCCTCAGCAATGCGCCGAGTACCTTCATGCACGTGATGAACCAGGTACTTAAACCATTTATAGGTCGGTTCGTTGTTGTATATTTTGATGATATCCTAATTTATAGCAAGACTCGGGATGAGCATCTAGCGCACTTGAAGGATGTTTTTACTATACTGAAAGAGAATAAGCTCTATGCTAATCTCAAGAAATGTGTATACATGTCACCGAGGCTGCTGTTCTTAGGCTTCATAGTGAGTGGTGAGGGAATCACGGTGGATGAGGATAAGGTGAGAGCCATTAGAGATTGGCCTACACCCAAAACCATTACCGAGTTGAGAAGTTTTCTGGGGTTGGCGGGATTCTACAGGCATTTCATATGGCATTTTAGTACGGTTGCTGCCCCATTGACTGAGTGCTTAAAGAAAGGAAAGTTTCACTAGGATGGGGAAGCTGAGTCGGGATTCGCGGTGCTCAAAGAGAGATTATGTAGTGCGCCAGTGTTGGCCTTACCAGACCTTGACAAACCATTCGAAGTCGACTGTGATGCCAGTGGTGTAGGTATTGGCGCTGTGTTTTCTCAGGAGAAGAGACCCGTGGCCTTCCATAGTGAGAAGCTATGTCAAGCCAGGAGAAAATGGTCCACATACGATAAAGAATTTTATTCAGTGGTCAGAGCCCTAAGGATGTGGGAGCACTATTTGGTTGGCAAAGAGTTTATCTTATACTCAGATTGTGTCGCCCTGAAACACCTGAGTAATCAAACCCGCATCTGCAAAGACATGCATGCCAGATGGATACAGTTTCTACAGAAATTCCCATTTCATTTGATGCATAAATTTGGGTCCCAGAACAAGGTGGCCGACGTGTTAAGCCGAAGAGCAGATTTGTTAGTTACCATGAGGGCTGAAGTGGTCGAGTTTGAGCAGTTGAAGGAGTTGTATGAAACGAATGAAGATTTCGGAGTTACTTGGAGAAAATGCACCAATAAGGAACCCGATGACAGTTATTACATTCTGGAGGGTTATTTAATGAGGGGTAACCAGCTTTGCATTCCTGAATCCTCTTTGAGGGAGAAATTGATCCGAGACCTCCATGGAGGAGGATTAGCTGGCCATCTGGGGCGTGACAAAACACTAGCAGCAGTGGCTGCAAAATACCATTGGCCTTAGTTAAGAAGGGACATAGGGCGAATAGTGCAACGGTGTTACATCTGTCAAACATCAAAAGGGCATTCTCAGAATACTTGGTTGTATACTCCATTACCCGTACCTGAGAACATTTGGGAGGATCTATCCATGGATTTCGTGTTAGGTTTGCCTCGTACCAAACGAGGTGCTGACACTATTTTTGTGGTTGTGGACAGGTTTTCCAAGATGGCTCACTTCATTCCTTGTAAAAAGACGGCGGATGCACAAAGCGTGGCCAAGCTATTCTTTAAAGAGGTGGTCAGGCTACATGGGGTTCCCAAGTCCATCACTTCTGATAGGGACACCCGATTCCTTAGCCATTTCTGGAGGACGCTATGGTACATGTTTAATTCATCCCTTAACTTCAGCAACACGGCCCACCCCCAAACCGATGGGCAAACTGAAGTGACGAATAGGACCCTTGGAAATCTAATACGAAGCATCTGTGGAGAGAAGCCGAAGCAGTGGGACTTGGCACTATCCCAAGCCGAGTTTGCCTACAACAGATCCATCCATAGAACTACTGGAAGGTCACCTTTCTCAGTGGTCTATACCAAGGCGCCTTCTCACGCCTTGGATTTAGCCTCTTTACCCAAGAGTGTGGAGACCAATGTTGCTGCTAAACACCTGGTGGAACAGTACCATACGGTGGCATTGGACGTGAAGGAGCAAATTGAGAAGATAAATGAGCAATATAAGAAAGCAACCAACAAACATCGAAGGAAGAAGTTGTTCGACGTGGGAGATCCAGTGATGGTGTTCTTAAGGAAGGAACGCTTTCCAGTAGGAACATATAGCAAGTGGCAACCGAAGAAATACGGACCTTACCATATTGTCGGCAAGATCAATGACAACGCCTATGTGGTTGGACTCCCAAAAAGCATGAAAATCTCCAAGACCTTCAATGTTGCTGACTTGTCCCCATTCTACGCGGATGACGAACCCCTTTATCCAGAAGAGAACTCGAGGTCGAGTTTTTCATTGGTGGGAGAGAATGATGTGGACATCGTGGCGGACACAGGTTGATACACGGGTGGACACACGGGTGAATACACGACCGTGTATTCTGTCAGGATCTTCACAAAAGCATACACGATTACAGGCACAGCTAGGGAGCACGGCCGTGTGTTCTGTTAGGATCGTCATAGAAGCATACATAGCTACAGGCACGGCCAGGGAGCACGGCCGTGTACTACGCCAGACATATGCCCAGAAACATACATGGCCTTGAAGCACAGCCGTGCATACGATAGAGTATAGACGTGTCTATTAATACTTATTTCCACGTGTACGTTTATATTTCCCTTTTTAGGTATTTTTACGAGGGAGTATATATACCTTTGTCAGAATATTTTAGGGTTACGCTTTATTTTATCATTCAAATACACTTTGAGAGACGGTTTTCTCTTAATCTTCAATTGTGCGCAATTGATTTAATCCCAAAATAAACTTAGATTTGTCTTTGTTTATTCTAGAGTTCCAATCCTAGAATTGGTCTCGGTTTTACGCTTTCCTCGCTGCGTCATGAAGGAGGTTGTCCAACAAATTTACTCTGGATTCCATCTCTTTCTCTACAAAAGATGATAATCACAGGCTATTAGATCCACAACATTAGTACAAACAGACTACATACATAATTAACGCTGCTTAATTAGGATGCTCCTAAGTCTAACTGAATCAAAGTTACTTATATTTCCATACATCCTGTCTTATGGCTGCCACTTCAATTCATATCACTTGCAGGTAGACAACAAATGTGTGAGTCGATTGCCAATGGTAGTAGTTGATCATCATAGAGGATGTCCATTGAGAACGGAGAAAATAATTGCTATTTGAATAAAAAGAAACCTCTTTTTCTTTTTTTTTTTCATTTTCAATTTACGATTTCCATGATTGTTAACTGTCACTTCTTGTTACGGTTGCTGCTGCCTTCTATAAACCAACTCATTAAAGTTCTGTTTAAAACAAGATAGCGTTGCTTTGTTACACTATCTATTCTGTTGAACAGGGAGGAAAAAGTGGCTTTATTCATTGACCTCACAACTGGAAGAATCAACATGAGCGCCTTAATTATTTATGGCATTTGAAGCCCCCTAATTCAGTGTATTAATGGATGGAAGTTGGAATTGTTCAATCAAAGAATGGAGAGACAGATACTGAAACACACAACGGTTCCTATTCAAGTATCATAGCACAATAACAAAGTTTTTGCTTTAGTTTAAAGCTCTTTCATCCAAGAGGAATAACGGAGAGCGAAATATAGAGTGACTAATAATCAATTGTATTCCCAAATACAATATGAATATCAATACTGAGAAACAGAGATGCCAATTTCTCTGCAACTTTATTACAAGGAGTTCTTTCAAGAAACGATATGTTTAATTTTTGTTGTCATACCAAAACTGCTTTTGAAGATGAACAACAACTTTTTAGTCGATGTGGAAGGCCTTGGCTAGGATATAATCTGGAATAAATGGTTATGATCCAAAGACGGCATTGGCAAATTGTAGTCGTTCCAGGGAATTAGCTGCTCAAAGCAACAAAAGCCACAGCTTTGGTTTTAGCTATATTGAGCTGAAAGTGGATGGTGCCAATTGGAAACACAAAAACATCTCCAGGATGCAGGACCTTGGTAATGAGCGTGTTGTTAAGTTGGTTGGACAAAACAAAACCAACATACAGCTCACCTTCTAAAACCACTAGGATCTCAGTGCCACAGGGATGGATACAGGGTGGGTACAAGTTGCCGTAGGGAGCAAAGTCTAGACGTGCAAACCCCGAAATAGGAATTCATCTGTAGTTGCCTTGATTGGATCTTTGCAGAACTTGCCATTTACAAACACTAGAATGAAAGAAGTAATGTTAATTTCCAAGTTTAGCTATCATGCCCCAAAAGGGACCTTGGAAATTTTTACTAAAAACAATCACTTCATGTATGTACCTATTACATAGTAACCGTCTTGCAAGTTAAAGATCGTAAGACTCTAATTAAATGTTTAAACAATTACCACCAATCTTATTATATATAATCATATAATAAGAATATAACTATGGATTCCAATGTTCCATGATCGATCAAGATTGCAGAGAATTGGAATTCTCTACCAAAACAATAAAATGGAAAAACACATCTAAGTTTTATAAATTTCATTCCTACATTGAGTTCCTAAGAATAAAGTTTCATCTCAGTAATCCAATAATACACATCTTAACAAAATCAATTAACCTATTCAAGTACGATAATTTACAACATTGAATGTCTCTCGCATTCCAACATTTCGTTCAATCTATTCCATATTCATCGGAATAGATTACAACAATGTCTTGAGGGTAGGCTTTATCTAGGTCCCACCATAATATAGACTGAAAGTCTCATATAGCTAGATTTAAAATAATTACAAATATGTGACCACCGAAACTTATATGAATCTATAGAAAAAAAAAAAGTCATTCTAACTCTCACTCTTGCATGTTATCCCATCCCAAGATTTTGAAATTTTCTTGCAAAACAATCTATGGAGAGGTGAGCATACTACGACTCGGTAGAATGATAGTGTAATACTCTCAATACTACACATGCACAAACAATTTCAAACAATTTTTCAAATCATATGCTATGCATAGGCAGCCATATAAATGTAACATTACATGTGGTCTTTCGATAACTAGCATAAAGTTTAGGGTTTACGCCCTTTTTGACCTTAGGTTAGGGATTCAAATTATACTATCAGTGCTTAGGTCTAAAACCCAATTAATTAATCTTATCTCTTTATTAGAGATTGTCTCTTATGTTTAATGTCATAAACTCAAGTGTAATTAGCACATCAAGCAATAAACACCCTTAAGGACAAGCTAGACTCGAAACTGTCAGAGCACAATATTCCTCTAGTCACTTAGTTCATGCTTGGCAGAACAATTATTGTCCAATTACTTTCGATGCACCTTATAGGAGTAATGGCCTTTGATTTCATGTAATGTCTTGTATATTACATATCCAGTTTTAGTTAGGTCCAATCCTTTAATTAATTGGTTCATGGTGATCAAACAATATATAGTTACAAGTTAATCCATATTTAAGATAATAAACTATTAAAGCATTTAAGGAATGAAATTCCAAGGGCAAGCAAAAAGAAACCAAGTCAATCTCACAAGCAAAACAATTCACACTTAAAGCTAGTTCTAGTAGTTAAACTCACCAAAATTTAAAATAAAAATTAAATTTACAATTTCTTTTTTTTTTTTAATTTGTATGGATTTTAGCTCAAATTTAGAGTTTGAAATTTACCTAGCAAGTGTGGTCTTGTTCTAAATTTGGGTTTTTGAAGTTTGGAGGGATGTTTTCATTTTGTAACTAGAGGAAAGAGAAAGAAGAAGAGAAAGGAAGAAAAAGAAAGAAAAGAAAGGAGAGGAAGAGGGTTTGATGAGAGAAGAAAGAAAAGAAAATGAGGAGAGAGAAAAGATAGAGGAATTTATAAGAAAATAGATCAAGTCAGTGGACAATTATCCAATTATGGGTTCAATTAGTACGCGTATTAATATTTAATTATATTATCTAAATTACAATATTTTTATATAAAAATTTACATGTATACTAAATAAAATATTCTATGTATAAATATGTAGTTAAATATTCTATTTAACTATCATAAATCTAAAATTTTTACTCTTACTTCTTATTTGTTATATTTATTTAATGGATCACATTTCTTTCTTATTTTTCCATTTTAAATTCCATTATTATTTGTTATAAGATTTCCATTATATGTAAGTTATTAAAATAACATTAATATATTATAGTGATTAATTTTTTTATTATTACTTTTCTTTAAATTTTGAGAATTACGAAAATATTATACTTACTATCCTAACCTAAAAATACTTATTTCTCCTCTTATTTTCTTTAATTTTAGTATAGTTTTTCAAAAAATTTAAGGTGTTTCATTCTTTCCCCTTTCAAGAAGTTTCATCCCCAAAACTTCATCGCAATTGTCTTTTTTGTTTTTGTTATTTTCATTGGATTCTCAATGGCTTTATTACTTCCCCTTTACTCTCTCTCTCTTCATCTCTCTCTCTCTCTCTCTCTCTACTCTACTCTCTCTACATCTCTATTTGCTTCAGTCGATTTGATAGTTCAAGTAGGTGTGGGTTTATGGGTTCTAGGTAGCATGGTGTAGTTCCAATGGTTTTGGGCAAGTAGGTTAAGTGGATTTGGGTGTGATGGGTTCGAGCAGTTCTAAGTGGGTTTATGATGCGTGAAACCCTAGGTATGTTAAACTTAAAACCCTGATGACGCTATTTGATTCAATTACCTTGAGGATCGATCTTGAACAAGTATTGCATAACTAGATGCCAATCACACCTGTTGATTGAAACCTAAGTTATCAAAAGGTTTTCCAAGCAATTCGATTAAGAATTCCTATGGAAGAGTTCTTTTGCAAAAGAACAAAAAGAAAGGATTTCGTAATTCACAAAATTGTATTTTCACTCAATAATCATTGTTAGTTTCAACTGACCTCCCTTAGTACGACTTATATAGCATACAACAACAATATGGAAAAACCCTAAGTTGCCAAATCTATTCTTATCCACATGTAACTAAGTATGCAACTAAATAACATAAGTTATAAACCAACAAATAAAACAAAAACAAACCGAATATGTCTCTAGCTTTGTCGGTTTAAAAATTAATCTAGTGTCTCTAAATATCACATTCTTCCATGGTCACATGAATCACGTTAACACATGTTGGTTCTCCTTTAGTGTAGCTTGATTCTCTGGCTTGCAGGTCCATGATTAATCCTTGTAGAGCTTTGTTCATCCTCTTAGCTTTAGCTCAGGTCTCAGGTCATTGGGCCTCCAATACCATGTAATAGATCATGGGATTTTGGCTCCTTCTTTTTTTATGCTAGCCAATCCTCATCATTTCCTCCTTCCTCGAAAAGATTCGTCCTTGAATCAATTGTATCATAAGGAGTAAAATCAGAAACGTTAAAATTAACACTTACATTACCATAGTGGCTTAATAGGTCTATCTTGTAGGCGTTGTCATTTATGCGCTCCACTACTTAGAAAGGTCCATCGCCTTGTGGATGCAACTTAGATTTGCGTTGCTCAACAAAACGTTCCTTTCTTAAATGCACCTAAACCTAATCACCCGGATGGAATATAGCTTTGATGCATCCTTTCTTGGCCTATCAGGTGTAATGTTTATTCTTCTTTTCAATGTTAGCCCGTACCTGAGTATGTAAATCCCTAACAAATTCCGCCTTCTTTGTGCTATCAAGATCAATAAACTCATTAGTAGGTAAAGGCAATATATCTAATGGCGTTAAGGGATAAAAACCATATGAAACCTCAAATGGAGAGTCAAATGTAGTAGAATGTATAGTCCTATTATATGCAAACTCTACATGAGGCAAACATGTTTCCCATTGCTTCAAATTTTTATCAAGCACAACACACAGCAATGTAGAAAGTGTCCTATTAACCACTTCTATTTGTCCATCTATTTGAGGATGTGCCACAGTGGAAAACAGTAGTTTAGTGCCTAGCCTATTCCATAAAGTGCGCTAAAAGTGGCTAAAAAATTTCACATCTCTATCACTTACAATAGAGTTAGGTGAACCATGTAATCGAATGATCTCCCTAAAGAATAAATCATCTATATGTCGTGCATCATTAGTTTTAGAACAGGTAATAAAATGAGCCATTTCACTAAACCTATCGATGACAACAAATATGCTATCTTTACCATTCTAGGACCTACGTAAACCTAATATGAAATCTATGGAAGTGTTAGTCCAAGGCTGACTAGGCACAAGCAATGGGAGATACTCCCCATGGGGCATGACTTTGGATTTAGTCTTCCTACATGCAATGCATTTGTCACACACAATTTGTACATCATGTCTCATCCTAGGTCGATAAAAATGTTCATGCAAAATATCCAAAGTTTTCTTTACACCAAAATGTCCCATGAGACCGCCCTCATGCGTCTCCTTCACTAACAGTTCTTGTATGGAACTTTTAGGCACACAAAATCTATCCTTCTTAAATAAATATCCCTCATGCTTATAGTAGTCTGCATACCTACTTTTAAAACAAGCAGCTTAAATTTGATTAAAATCAACATCATGTTTATATAAATCTTTCATACTTTCAAACCCAAGCAATTTAGTATGTAAAGAGGTTAACAGAGAATACCTCCTAGAAAGGGCATCAACCACTACATTTTCCTTGCCTTGCTTGTATTTGATGACGTATGGAAATGTTTCAATAAACTCTAACCACTTGGAGTGCCTCTTATTCAACTTTCCTTATGTCCTCAAGTACTTCAAACTCTCATGATTAGAATGGATGATGAACTCCTTAGGCCATCGATAATGCTGCCATGTTTGCAACATTCCCACCAAAGCATATAACTCCATGTCATATACTAGATAGTTTAAAGCAGCACCATGAAGTTTCTCATTGAAGTAGGCTATTGGTTTGGAATCCTACATTAACACACCACTAATACCTTTCTCAGAAGCATCACATTCGATCTCAAAAACTTTATCAAAACTAGGTATTACTAACAAAGAAGCTTTAGTTAACTTACCTTTCAAAGTTTGGAATGCCTACTCATGTATTTCGATCCACCTGAATTCGGCATTCTTCTTCACAAGATCATTTAGTGGAGCAGCAATGGAGCTAAAGTCTCTCATAAACCGCCTGTAGAAACTAGCTAGACTGTGGAAGTTCCTAACAGCATTAGCTTTTTGTGGTGTTGGCGAATCTTAGATTGCCTTCACCTTCTCCTCATCTACAATTATTCCATTTTCTCCTACAACAAAACCAAGAAAAACTACAGATTCCATACAAAACGTACACTTCTACAAGTTGGCATACAATTGGTTTTCCCTTAAAACAATAAAAACACTTTGCAGATGTTGTACATGATCATCCAATGTTCTGCTATAAATCAAGATATATATCAAAATAGACGACAACAAACTTTCCTAAGAATTGACGCAATACATGATTCATTAATCTCATGAAGGTACTAGGTACATTTGTCAACCTAAAAGGCTTTACCATCCATTCATATAAGCCATGTTTGGTTTTAAAAGCAATTTTCCACTCATTACCCTCTTTCATATGAATTTGGTAATATCCATTTTTAAGGTCAATTTTTGAAAATAAATATGTACCATGTAACTCATTAAGCATGTCATCTAACCTAAGAATGGGATTTCTGTACTTAACTGTAATTTTATTGATCACCCTGTAATCCATGCACATGCGCTACATCTCTTCCTTCTTGGGAACTATTATTATTAGAATCAGGCATGGGCTTAAACTCTCTCGCATGAACGCTTTCTCTATTAGCCCATCCACTTGTTTTTGAATTTCCTTAGCCTTCTCAAGATTGGTTCTATATGCTGGCTAGTTTGGAATGGAAGCACCTGGCATGAAATCCATCCGGTGCTCTATTCCTCGTAGAGGGGGTAATCCTTATGGCACTTCTTCAGGGAATAAGTTCTTGAATTCCTACAATAAAGATACAATAACACTAGGCATAGCAGAGTTAAGGTGAATATTAAAAAAATATGAATCCTTGTACATAAGTACAAGTAACTATTGTTTGGCCAGCATTGCACTCTTAACCTCACTCTTTCTCGCTAGACTCTCTGCTCTCGTTGTTTGTGTGTATTTTCCCTCTTTGCTCACCAGTGTTTGTTTTTCACTCATTTTCTTTTTCTCTTCACTTTTCTCTTGTGCACTCAAGTGTTTTTCTCTAAACTCCTTTACAATCCTCATATGATCTTCACTAGCTTCCCATGGTTTCTGTGGCATGAGAACCACTTTCCTTTTGTTTAATACAAAGGAATACTAATTCTTGTACCGATCATACATAATCTTCCTATCGAATTTTTAGGGTCGCCCTAACAGTATGTAGCTCACCTGCATAGGTACCACGTCACATATAATCTCATCCTTGTAGCTCCTAATGGAAAAGGCTATAACAACATGCTTTGTCACCTTAACCTCCCCACATTCACTCAATCACTGTAATCGATATGGTCTCGGATGTTTCACAGCTTTCAATTGCATCTTTTCTACTAGCAAGGTGCTAGTAAAATTAGTGCAACTACCACTATCGATTATCAAGCTACAAACTTTACCCTACACATGACACCATGTATGAAAAATATGTTCATGCTGGATCCCCTCACCATCCTCCTAGGGTTATACACTTAGTACTGTCCTCATGACATACAACTCGCTACTCACGGCTCCCTTTAAGTCAACATCCTCATACTCCTGTGATGGTGACTCCTCCTCCTCCACAGAGCTCACACTCTCTACATCCCCACTATCACTGATAATCATAGCTCGTTGATTTGGACATTGGGATCCAATGTGCCCAAATCCCTGACACCTAAAACATTTGATATCTCTAGTCTTAGAAGGGGGTTTAGTGTCAGTTTTCCCCTTAGGTGTAACAATTGGATTCTTAGCCTTCACGTCTTCCTTAAGCTTTGAATCGATGGAGTTTCTCCTCCAAGTAGACTTTCATGGATATTTAGAAGTCAAACCAGTCTTCTGCTCACTTCTATATTTTAATTGCCGCTCTACTTTAATAGCTCAATATAGCAGTTCTTCTATATCTAAATAATGGTGTAGATCTACTACATCAACTATTTCCTTATTTAACCCATTGATGAATTTAGCCATAGTGGCCTCATCATCCTCCTCAACTTTAGCCCTAATCATGGCCATCTCCAACTCCTTGTAATAATCCTCTACACTTCTAGTTCCCTGTGTTAATCTTTAGACTTTCCTAAGTAAGTCCCTATAGTAGTGACTAGGAATAAACCGTTTCCACATTATGGTTTCCTTCTCATCCCAAGTGCTAATAGGTCTCTCTCCATACTTATGCCTATTACGCACTAGCTAATCCCACCAAATACTAGCGTAGTTTGAAAACTCTAATGTAGCCAGTTTTATCTTTTCTCCTCATTGTAGTTATGGCATTCAAACACATGAACCATCTTCCTCTCCCACTCTAAGTACAACTCTAGATCATTCTTTCCCTAAAATGTTTGGATTTTTAATTTAATACTCCCTAAATTACTATCATGCCTTTGGATACTTCCCCTATCCCTAACATGTTAGTAATCTCCAAAATCAGACTCCTCACCTTCTTCTATCCTAACTCCTCCCCTATTCGGTCTACCTACTCCTCACCTAACAATGGTACTGCTAGATGGTTCCCTACTCCTCTCCATCCTATCCATTCTTTCATGGATCTGTTTAAGTTCACCTATTAAGATTCTCTTCATCTTCCCCATCAACTCCTCAAGCATCACTCTACTCTCTCCCCCATTAGTGTTCTGGTCCGACATAATTCTAAAGTTTCAACAGAGTAAGATCACAAGTAAAAAAAATAAAAAATTATATATGTTCCTCATACCCACTCATGTATTACTCACAATTCCACTTGTGTATATCTCTTACAAAAAATTATGTCCTCACAACCTGTTTTTTTTTTAATATATAATTCTTTTGCTAGGAACTCAAATTGGAACTTCTAAACAAAAATCACTAAGTCAACACCTAATGATCACTAATTGGTTCCAAGTCATGATGCAAGGAAGATTAAGTGTGAATTTCTAAGAGATATGAACAAATTGCTTACTACTAATTTTGGAACAATCAAACAAGTCCCTATCACGCAATTAAATGGAAACAAAAAATTGCATCGAATATATATCAAGAATATTAGTGTAATTCAGATGCACAATTGGGAAGAACAAGATGCAATTTGCGGCTCTAATTGGAAATTGAATTGGTACTTGCCAAAGCTAGATTTTCTCTCTCTTTTTTTTTTTTAATTTCGGATCTTGATTTTTTTTTCTTTTATAACTGAATTGAAATTTTTTTTTTGTACGTATGCCTCTTAATATGAACTTTGAATTGAACAATAATTGAATGTTCAAATATTATCTAAACATAGATGCCGTTGGTCTACAAAGGATTTATGGACCGAATAGAAATTTTTTTTTTTATATACGAATTTCCAGATATGAATATGGACAAGAACAACAGATGAATAAAGAAAAAAGATAGAAATTACTTGATTAAAGAAACCGAAGCTTTGATACCAAATGATGCATGAAACCCTAGGTATGTTAAACCTAGAACCTTGATGACGCTATTTGATTCAATTACCCCAAAGATCGTCTTGAACAAGTATTGCGTAACTAGACCCCAATCACACTAGTTGACTGAAACCTAAGTTATCAAAAGGTTTTCCAAGCAATTCGGTTAAGAATTCCTATGGAAGCGTTCTTTTGCAAAAGAACAAAAAGAAGGGATTTTGTAATTCACAAAATTGTATTTTTGCTTAATAATCATTGTTAGTTTCGGCCGGCCTCCCTTAGTATGGCTTATATAGCATACAACAACAATATGGAAAAACCCCAAGTTGTCTAATCTATCCTTATCCACATGTAACAAAGTAGGCAACTAAATAACATAAGTTATAAACCAACAAATAAAATAAAAACAAACCGAATATGTCTCTAGCTTTGTTGTTTCAAAAATTATTCTAATGTCTCTAAATATCACATACTTCCATGGTCACGTGAATCAAGTTAACACATGTTGATTCTCCTTTAGTGTAGCTTGATTCTCTAGCTTGCAAGTTCATGACTAATCCTTTTAGAGCTTCGTTCATCCTCTTAGCTCTAGCTCGAGTCATCAGGACTCCAATACCATATAATGGATCATGGGATTTTGGTTCCTTCCTTTTTTATGCTAGCTGATCCTCATTAATTTAGTTCAATGAAGTTGGTTGTGGTGAGTGGGGTGGCTTTAGTGGTTTTAGGTGTGGTAGGTTCGGTGGGTTTGGTGGGTTTACGTGCCATGGTTTGGGTGGGTTTAATAGGTTGATAGGAATCAAAATCCGACAAGACCTATCATTAGGGTAAGAACTAAAGGAATTCGAATTTTGGCGATGAGGGCCCATTTTGAGCAAATCAACCCCGGAATTATTTACAAATTAACCTCTTTTCTATTATTCTTGTATTGTGCTTTCCAATAGGCACACTTATCATATTTTATAAGGCAATGGACAAACTCCCTCAAACTCAACTTGTGGGTTATCCATGGATCGACCTAAACCGGCAATGAGTTGGGCTGATGAATCCTATAAAAGACCTGCATCTTGAAAACCAATTTCTTTTATATATTTTTCATTTGCATGGACTATTTATGTTGTAATAATTTTGGAACACTTTTATTTTGATTGTACTTTCATTTAGGACTAACTACCTTAAAAGTGGCAAACTTGTAATTTTAACCATTTTCTAACCCTAGGAGTAGCAAGTATAAATACTTTCTTATAGTAGGGTTTGATAAGGCCATATTTTGCAGATCAAATATAGCACTTTAACGTGTGGAATTAGGGTTCATCCTTAGTTCAAAACCTCCTATCAATTTCAACCCAAGAATTGGAATTGTGGCGAGTGCGATAAAGGGGAATTATGAGTCATATCAATTTTATCTTTGTTGTTTTTCATTTCTTCTCTAGTGAGTCATATCTAGGGGGGATTTGAATCTTTCTTGGAATTGTCGTGAGTGTAATTCATGAACAATTGTCTTGTTAAGATTGATTGTTCTTTTAGTTATTGAATTCAATATCATTTTAGTGATTGGCGTGAAATTGGAATTGTTGGAAGAAGGATATATCACGGTTTTGTGTTTTTATTATTCATCCATTTCACATGAAATTCACTTGGTCTTATTGTTTTTTTAGTGAAATTGATCATTAGTGGAAGTTGATTGCATCTTTGAATCATTGGATTTCATCAAATTTCCATTAGGGTCACACAATTTCCTAGTTGATTGGACCGGTTTGATTGTGACTTGAGGATTGTTTTCTTTGTGTCATTTGATTGTGTTTGAACTTGGTTTTGAGCACATCATCTTTTGGTATCAGAGCTTGAGGTTTAAGAGGAGGGATTTTTTCAATTGAATTTCAGAAATTTAGGGTTCTTGAGTTTACATTTTGATTCTGAAATTGAAAGTGGGAAATTGAACTGTTTATGTTGTTATTTGAAGTGGCATGATTATCTTGCTTGGGGAGTTGAACTTGATGCTTGTTGGAGTGAGTTTTGAGGTCTTATTGAAGCTCCATTTGATTGATATTTTGGTGTAAAAAAAAAAAAGAATAGTAACACATCTTGTGATTCAAAAGTCATAACTTAAACTTACCTCAATTGTGAAGAAGTAGAGGTGTATTTTTGCTTGGAGTGATTCGGGCATAAAGGAGGCTTAGTGTATAATTTTAAGATTTGAAGTGTATGGAAGGATAAGCATCCATTTGAAATTCAAATACCTTCTTTATGTTTGAAAGCAATTCATTGAGTAGCATTAAATAAGTGTTATTTAAATTTAAATTATTTTTTTATCATTTATGGAGAAGGTTGCATTTAGTGGAGTGATTTCAAATTTGAATTTTGTTGCTACCATTGCTTGTGGTTTATGGTGTGAATGGGAGTTGTGCAGTGGCAAGGATGTGTACACCTTGAAGTATTGTATGTAGAGTTGTGCTTACAAAAAAAAAAAAAAAAATTGTGGAGGTTGTTGCACTATGGTTTTATGTGTATGAATTGTGGTGTAAAAAGGAGTATTGAATTGTTGGCATTGTGTTTGTATGTTGAGTGAGGGAATTTCCATTTGTGAATTTTTGGAAGTTGTGTGGAGTAAGGTGCTGCACATTAAGGCTAAAGTGTGAGAGTGTAGTACAAGGATATCAAACCGTGAAGGAGAAGAGTGGTAGTGTTTCAATTGTGAAGTGAAATTGTCTAGTGTGTGCATTTTCAGAAAGTGAAGGAATTACAATTATCATTTTTCAGATTTGAAATCAGAATTAAAGTGTACATTAAGAAGTCAATTTGAAATTTCAAAACGCACATTAAGTCATAGTTAATTGTGTGTCATTTGAATTTGAAATAACTTCTTACCATTTGTGGAATCTTGCACTTATTGAGCTCATTTTAAATTTGAAAGTTGAGTTGCATTTTTTTGTGTTGGAGTTGCAGTTTGATATTTGTGTGGAAGTGGGGAAAGTGTACCATAGCTTGAGGAGGATTGTATGCAGTGTTGTATTTTTTTTTGTAAATTTAGTAAAGGGTGTTAACATTTGGTGTTGGCTGTTTAATGTGTTGTCAAGCTACCTGTTGTTGGTGGTGTGAACATTGTTGAACCGTGAGCTAAAAAGGGAGTTGTGTGGCGGTGAGTTATGTTTAAGTGCTACCCATTGTAAAGTTAATTAGTATGAAACCAAAGCAAGAAAAGGAAAGTTGAGTAGTGGAATTTGAATTCAAACCAAAACAATTAAAGTGTGAAAGTAATTGAACTCATTACTTAACACTTATGGTTGAATTTAATTCTTAACTACTTAGAAGTAATTGTGTGCACTTCATTTATTTAACTTTACTTGAAGTACCAATAAACATTTCTTGTGTTGGTTGAGTGTGAGCATCGTGGTTGTGTGAGGGTGTGTTGTCGTGGTGTGGTGAAGTGTATTGTGGTTGTTGAAGTTAGTAAGCAAAAAATGTCAAGTGAGTTGTATTTGTCTATTAATGTATTGCATCGGGACATGACTTCTTTTCCAACCATTGATGAAAGATAAAGAGAAAACTTGTTCCATACTTCTTGTAGGGTACAAGGAAACTTGTGCGTAATTATTATTGATGGTGGTAGTTGTACTAACGTTGTAGTTGCATCATTAGTATCGAAGTTGAAACTTGAAACTATCCCACATCCTAAACCTTATACATTACATTGGTTGAATGATCAGGATGGTCTTTGTGTGGCCCAAAGGGCTAGGGTACCCTTCAGTATAGGGGATAAGTACTATGATGAGCTTGATTGTGATATTCTTCCTATTTGTACATCCCATATATTACTTGGTAGACCATGGTTGTATGATAGGATGGTATTACATGATGGATATAGAAATACTTATATGTTCAAAAAAGATGGTAAACGTATAGTACCAAACCCTATGTCACCATCAGAGGTCCAAGAGATGCAAAGATGGAGAAAACAACCGTCACAAAATCTTGAGGATCATAGCCACATGATCAAACCTTCAGAGGACCAAACTGTACAGACGCAGGTATGCCAACCTTCAAAGGTTCTTGAGGGCTCTAGTGACATAAGCTAACCCTTATAGTATAAAATTTGTCAGACACCGATGTGCCAACCTTCAGAGGATCTTGATGATCATAGTCAGACGAACAGACCACCAGGGAGCTAGACTATTCAGAGACAGTTATGTTCACCTTCAGAGGTTTCAGAAGGTAATGAGCAATTGGGCCAACCATTAGAAGACCATGGGGATCAGCAACATACAGATGAGTTAGAAAAGGAGGAAATGGTTTCAGTGGAACAGGTTGATACAGGGGCGACTTTATTGGATAATGGAGCATTATTTATGTTGTAGATGAGATACATCCTAGAAATGGAGGAGAGAAAACAATCACCACCCGTGGTATTTCAAATTTTAGGATTTTGTAGTGATATTTCTTCAAGTGGCTTGCTAGGAGGAAACAAAGTTTCTACTGCATTTGATCTACTAGATTTGAGGACAAATCTTTTTTAGGCCCGAGGAGATGATAGGAATCAAAATCCGACAAGACCTATCATTAGGGCAAGCACTAAAGGAATTCGAATTTTGGCGATGAGGACCCATTTTGAGTAGATCGACCCCGGAATTATTTATAAATTAACCTCTTTTCTATTATTCTTGTATTGTGTTTTCCAACAAGCACACTTATCATATTTTTAGGGCAATGGACAAACTCCCTCAGACTCAGCTTGTGGGTTATCCATGGACCGACCTGAACCGGCGATGAGCTGGGCTAATGAATCTTATAGAAGAACGGCATCTTGAAGACCAATTTCTTTTATATATTTTTATTTGCATGGACTATTTATGTTGTAATCATTTTGGCACACTTTTATTTTGATTGTAATTTTCATTTAGGATTAGCTACCTTAAAAGTGGCAAACTTGTAATTTTAACCATTTTCTAACTCTAGGAGTAGCAAGTATAAATACTTGCTTATAGTAAGGTTTGAGGAGGCCATGTTTTGCAGAAAAAACCTAGCACTTCACGTGTAGAATTAGGGTTCTTCCTTAGTTCAAAACCTCTTATCAATTTCAACCCAAGAATTGGAATTGTGACGAGTGCAACAAGGAGAAATTGTGAGTAATATCGATTTCCTTCTTTGTTGTTCTTCACTTCTTCTCTAGTGATTCATATCTAGGGTGGATTTGAAGCTTTCTTGGACTTATTTGTGAATGTAATTCGTGGACAATTATCTTGTAAGATTGATTGTTCTTTTAAGATTGAGTGTCCTTTAGTGTTGGCGTGAATTTGTGCTTGTGTTGGAAGAGGGTACATCACAGTTTTGTACTCTTCTTCTTCATCCATTTCACATGAAATTCACTTGATCTTATTGTTGTTTAATGAAATTGATCATTAGTGAAAGTTAATTGCATCTTTGAACCATTGGATGTCATCAAATTTCCATTAGGGTCACGTAATTTCCTAGCTGATTGGACCAGTTTGATTGTGACTTGAGGATTATTTTCTTTGAGTCATTTGATTGTGTTTGAACTTGGTTTTGAGCACATCATAGGTTTAGGCGTGTTAGGGGTTTTGGTCTAGTCCTAGTGGCTAGGTCTCAATGGTAGTGTGGTAGTAGTGATGGTGGTGGTTATTGCATTTTGGTATTGTGTCAATGTTGGTGGTGAAGAGGTAGAAGAAAATAGGGACAGTGAGGTCTTTCTCTTGTTGTATCATAATAACAATTCCATGAAGAATTACAATTCCTTCTCTTGTTGAATTGCAATTCATAAGTTGACTTAAGAATTGTGATTCAGCAAAATAAAGAATTGTAATTCTTCATAGAATTGCTATTACAAGTTGAAAATTTAATTAAATGCCATAAAAACAATTCCATAAAGAATAAGAAGGAATGAAATAGTCATTCCCCCTAAGTAAATGCGTCTTAATAATCTTGTTCATTTTTTATTTCATTAGGTATTCAAGGAGTAAGTAGGGGTGAGGCCAAATATGGGTTTCCATTTCCTATTTAATAAAAAATAAATGGAGAGGTTACTTATTATATTTATATATATATATATATATATATATTTCTTGGTTTTTGCTTATCTATCATTTTTATTAAAAATCTAGCATCTTAATTAGCACAAATCCACCAATGGTTATAGGAATGTGTACATTATGATTAGACTCGTTCCTAAATTGAAACTTGAACATTAAACTTATTTTGATGTCCAACATGAAATGAATATGTGATCTCCATTCCATCCATTTCTATTTTTCAAATATTATTACGTATAATCAATAGTTGAAATCATAAGAAAAAAGATAATATTGTGATGATATCAAAATCTAATTTAAGAATTTAAACAATCTTAATTATTAATTTAAAATTGATAGTGTATTATCCTGAAAATTTTAAAAAACTATTCTAGTATTAAAGAAAATGAGTGGAACAATGAATGCTTCCAGATTTGGATTTTGGGAAAGATATTTTTGGGAACTTAATTTTTTCAAACATTTTAAAAATGTGGATGGCAAAAATTTAGAATACTAACCTAAAGAAAAGTGTATTAGAAAATTTAGAACAACCAAATACAAGTTATACATATACATAATTTATGATTTTATACTCACTAAAGAGGTAACAATCTTAAATATGGTAATTTTTTAAAAATATTCCATAAATATTATATTTGAAATAATTATTCCAAAAATAGGTTTCGAAGGTGCGGATGCAGTCTTCATAAATTTGTATTAAAGGTGCAAACGATGTCTGCGCCTTAAGCAAATTTGTATTGAAGGCATGGATGCCACCATCTTTAATGTAATTTTTTTTTACTGATGGTACGGGTGGCATTCACGCCTTCAAAAAAAAAATTACACTGAAGGTGTAGACACTACTCGTGCCTTCAGTGTAATTTTTTTTTTTTTAACTAAAGACGCATATGCCATATGTGCTTTAACAATCTATTTTTGAAATAATTTTTTTAAGTACAATATTTACAAAATATTTTTAGAAATGTATTGTATTTAAAAGTATAACCCCTTGCTGCAATGTTTTCAAATAATGTTGTCAATACGTACATGTAACTATTATCCAAGTATTATATGCATCTTATATTGTAAATTCTAAATCTATATCGATATAATATTATCAACGGATCACATTTTTATAATAAAAATATTGGTATTGTATGTCTTTGAATGATTTTATATTGCTATCTATTATATTTATATAAGCATTGTTTTCCAAAAGTATGCCACAGTCCAAATTCATATATATATATATATATGCATGATGGAGTATATGCTTGAATAAAAGTATCTTTATATCATTTATAAGAAAAGTTCTTACTCAATATTGATTACTTCTTGAATGTCTTCGTAAAGATATTTATATATAATATTGATATTGAATACGGTTTCACGTATCAATTATAATTCTATATATTGTTATGACTTTTGAAGACATTTATGATAGAATATATATATATATATATATATATATAAGTTATATCATTCTACATGTTTATGATTATATTAAAATTTTTGAAATACTGTTTTCCATATGTCACTAATAGTAATTTCACTAAAAAATAACATAAACTGTGCATTTAACGAGCGAACAACACGCATGTTAACAGGCCCTCGAAATTCTTAAACATTCCTTTTTGCTTTCATTTTCTTTCTCTGGTCGTTTCTTTTCTTCCTTGTTAATGATTCAAGTGTGCCAGCTCACCCTTCCTTTAACGTACAGGTGGCAAGAGGAACAAACCCAACATCTAAGTAACATTCTTTTACTTTCTTAATTTAAGCATCAAGATTGATACGTCAGTTATTTTTTCTTCACCTCCCTCTTCCATCAGTTTCGTTCCAATATCAGCTCTCATCCTATCACGTCAACTTACGTACTGAATCTCGCCAAAACCCTACAAAATCTAAAATCGTCGCTTCTGCCGAATCCCGAACGTCGAGAGCTTCGTAATAACATCAAAGTTCGCTTTAGATCCATCATCAACAGCCGGAAGACCAAATACAGTAGTTATTCTTTAACTTTTCAATTCCATTTCTTTCCGACACAACATAAAAATGGCATAGCTTAGCTCTAAGGTACTAACTTTTTTGAATGAGCATGTTTCCTTTTAAATAAGGTTCAAAGATTAAAAAATCGTGAATGATCTAATTTTTCCCATTTCGCCATGTATTTGTTTGCTAATACCTCCACCTCGTCACTTTCCCATTCTACTTTATTCAAGGTTAGGTTTCTCTACCACAAGCTGATTAAATTTAATCTCTCTGCTCTTGATGTGTCAAATCCATGTCCTACTCCTAAATATAGCATTACTAAACCACCCAAACCAAAGCAGATTCCAAAAACCAATAAATTCATCATTTATAGGTATAGGTATAAATATTATAAACATAATTCAATAACATTTGCAACTAGTTTAAGTATTGTTCAAATAGCAAAGTACTTTGCTAATATAGTTTTTCAAATTATAGGCAAATACTTCGACTTGTTGCAACAACCTAATAATATTTATTTTGTATAAAAATATCAAGTTATGTGAGTGGAAATTTGATGAATTACTACATTGTTTGTACTTATTGGATTGTGGTAATATTTTATGCAACTTCATGTTCATACAACCTTTAAATTATTTAAAAAAATGAACTGATAAAGAAAATATCAAGCTAAAGATGCTCACAGCCTGAAAAGATGTCACAACTCAAATCCTAAGATTGTAATAGCTTGCCACATGATACAGTAAGGCTCACTAACAAATTATTTAGTCTAATTCTAATTTTAATTTATGAAATCTTTCATTAATTTTGAAAATGCTTGTTAGAATGTTTGTTCGGTTATAATGCTAGATTTTATTTTCTGAAATCAACCATAAAATTTATGTCTAGTTTATTTTGAAAAAAAAAAAAAAAGAAAAAGGTTTGGTTGATTTGCAATGTGAAGGCTCAATGAATGAAAAAAAGGTTTGCACTTTAAAAAGGAACGGGAACAATTGGTCTTTAGTTTAGAGTGATTTCGACCTAAATTAGATAAGATATAAGCTTATAAAGTTAGAAATTTGTAAACATATTTAGTCCAATGATTTAAGAACTCTAAAATAAATAAAATGAGGCCTTTATGTTAAAATGGGCAATAGAAGTGATAAGGAAATGAATTACTTTTGTTTTACTTAATTTAGGCTTTAATTGAGTAGGTTATGATCCTTTAAAATTAAACATTTATTTGCAACAAATTGAGACTAAATTAATACTTTGCTTAATTAAATCGAGCTAATGACAGTCTAACCAAATAGGCCCAAGGACCATCCTCTTATCTATACCAACCCCCTACCTTGGATAGCCCATATAATTAAGCATAATTTAATCAATTGGGCTAAATTAATTTAATGATCCAATTAGACCAAAGTAAGAACTAACTTAATATTGTGAACTAAAATAACTCATGGGCTTAAGATCCAAAATCCAAAACATAATTGGGCTCATTCGTTCTAAGGCTTATACCTTGAATGGGTTTGATCACAGTAAGTAACTTAAACTGGGTTTCATGTCATTTCAAAGCTTAAATCAAATTAATTAATTAAAATGAGCTAGACATACGCCTAGTAAAGTAAAATGAGCTTATTTGACTATAATAAAACCCAAATGAGCCTTAGACCCAAAACTCACTTGGTCTCATTAATTTTTAGAGCTTATATCCTAAATGGGCTTTGACGAATAAGTTAAATTTAATTAGGTTTTTAACCCTACAAGACCTTAACTTAACCCAGGACTTAAAATGAAATTAAAGTTGAACTTAATAATTGGTTGGGCCTAAAACAAAACAAATAGAACTAATTAAACACAATGGGCCCAAATAACTTAAAATATATGGCAATAATCTAAATGGACTTAATAAATATAATTAAACTTAATTAATTCAATTAGGGCTAGTAGGCCTAATTTTAAACATAACTGAACTTGTTATTCTTAAAGGTTTAGAATACCCTAATTGGACCTTAAACAAAACTAGACCTAAAATTCAAATAACTTATTAGGTTTAAATAAATAAACCTTAAATGGTTGAAATCACAATTAGTTAAAAGCTAATTTGGCCTAAGTAACCTTAATTAGGCTCGTAACTAGTATAGGCCTTAAGTAGACTAAACCTAATTTAGAATATAATTCAATTATTTGGAATAATTATTTGACTAAAGTTTTCTCTATTATTACACAAAACCAGTCCAATCAATTTTGTTGGAACTCGAATTGTGATTCAAGAATCATCAAACTTTCAAGGTATGCAATAATATGCATGTTACTTAGTAGGTTAAATAAATTTACTTGACTAATAATCGACATAACTAATTTAATTGGAACTCGAATTGTGATTCAAGCATCATTAACCTTTCTAGGTATGTAGTAATATGCATGTTACTTGGTGGGTTAGATAAATTAACCTGACTAATAATCAACCTAACTAAGTTTATGTGTGCTGCTTATGTGTGGTTACTTAAGTAGGCAAGTGATAAACCATAGATCAAAATCATGGTTGCATTCATATATCCTAAAATAACACGTTAGTTAGGCACTTAAGTCATCAGAATATTGCTTAGTAGGTAGCTTGTAGGTGAAATTACGATTCATAATAGGCACTGTGAATGGAGAGAAGGAATATTAGGTGTCATTTAGGGATTATAGGTCCCCGTAGGTGATACCATATAGTTCGACTATGATTAATGAGGATTTTGGCAATGTAGATTTTGGCTACACCCGTTATGATTTAATGTCTGTTATGATGGAATCAAACCCCATGTTTCTTGTAGTGATGTCAAAAATCATGAGTACTCCTGTACTAGATGTTTAAATAAGGTAATTAAATGATATAATTGATTGTTTGATGTATTAGTATATAGGTCTATGTAACATGCATGTATGTGTTTATGTTACTGTGTAATGAGATTAGAGCTAGGAATGGGGGGCGAGCCTAGTGGGCTAGCTCACCCAACTTGCATTTTTTTGAAGGGCTAGGCTAAAACAATTTTGCCTGCATTAATTGTGAGCTTTTTGGCTCACCCTACATGGCCCACCCAAATAAAAAAAAAATCATAAGTATGATAGAGTTTAGAGTAGCAGAGGGCAACAAACAAAACAATGACAAGACTTGCTCTTCAGTCCTTCAATCTTCACATCATGCACTCAGCATAAACATTTACACAAATATATGACTTACACAGGCCTCTTGTTCAGTTCTTTAATCTTGACGCATTTGGCATCACACTTGTCGTCATCTAGTGAGTTAGCGACTCTAGTTGTCTACTCTAGTCATGATGTGCTCAAAACAAACCTAAGCACATGCAAAAGAATCAAATAAACAAACCCCAACTCACAATTAAAAACCGATCTAATGAATCAAGAAATTGCATGAATCCTATTGGAATTTTGATGAAATCCAAAGGTCCAATGATGCAATCACAATCCAATAATGATAAACTTCACTAAATAACAACAATTGCAAGTGAATTCCACATGAAATATATGAAGAAGAAAAGAACCGAACCATGATTTTATCCTCTCCCAACAAGCACAATTCACATCACAATTGATTCCAAAATTGAGGATGATATCAAGTACTAAAACACTCAACCTTATAACAAGACAATAGATCACAAATGCAATAAAAAGTCTGACTAAGAACTGTCTCAATTCACCCCTAGATATTACACACTAGAGAAGAAAAGAAATCATAACAAAATGAAATTGATATTACTCACAATTTCAAAGTATTGCACTCGCCATAAGCTCAACTCTTGGGATTGAAATTGATAAGAGTCTAATGACAATTAGGAGAACCCTAATCCTCACACAAAGTGTATCTCAATTCTGCAAAATTTGGCCTCCTCAAACCCTACTATAAACAAGTATTTATACTTGCTACTCCTAGGTTTAGAAAATGATCAAAAATTACAAGTTTGCCACTTTTAAGGTAGCCGGTCCTAAATGGAAATTACAATAAATTGAAAGTGTCCCAAAAGAAAAATACTACATAAAATAGTCTATAGAACAATTACAAAGTACAAAAATATCATAAGTATTCATGAGCCAATGCTTCGAATGGAAATAATCGCAACGGGTCTTTGATTGTAAAATCTGAAAATGTCCCATGTCCATCAACTAGTGTAGGATATATTGGAATCCCATGGAGAATTATTATTGTACCTGTAAGATTATTTCTCAAATAGTTATTAGAATATAAGACATAAAATAAAAATATAAGCGATTTGGACCATCAGCCAAATCCAGTTCTAAAGGTATAGGTGGTGCTAGAAAATTTCTCATCATCTCCTCGGGCTTTTGAAAGATTTGCCCTCAAATCTAGAGGATCTTTTCCTGGACTGAAACCTGATGTTTGGAATTGCTTGTTGGTTGAAAATCTGGAAGAGCTATATGTGCTTCTGACTAGTTCCCGAAAAGAACGAACCTTAGACGGAGATAAAGGAGTCAATAAAATCTGTGTACCATCCTTTTGAAACATGTAAGTGTTTCTAAACTCATCATGTAACACCTTTCTATCAAATAGCCATGGTCGACCTAGTAGTAAATGAAATGCATACATAGGAAGCACATCACAGATAATCTCATCACTATACCGATCTCTTATACTGATTGGTACCATTGCTCACTGTGTAACATGCAAACTACCTCGGTTGTCCAACCAATGCACTTTATATGGGTTAGGATGAGAGCTAGTGGTTAATTGTAAGTTTTCTGCTAATGTAATAGATATGACATTAGTACAACTACCATTATCAATAAATAGCATACATAGGTTACCTCAAATCTAATAAGGTTTGTGGAACAGATTCTCCCTCTATATGTCTTTGGTATCTAGAGAAATAGTCATAACCCTGTATAACACATTAATAGGTAAGTATTTTCCTCCCTTTTTATCCCCATGTGTTTCAACATGTTCATCATCATAATGCTCTTGCAAGGCTAAGGTTAAATCTATAGGCTCGACAGTCTGTTCCTCATCATCTTCTTCGTTACCCCCCATGACGGTCATCACCCTTTTATTGGGACACTGTGTAACTATATGTAAACATTTAATCTGGTGCATCTTCCCACTGGTTGACCCTTGTACCATCTACCTCAAATCAGATCTAACTACCTCTTTTCCTTTCCCAGAAACATTTTTCTCCTTTTCTATAGTAGGGATAATTTTGTCTACAACCTTGAAATGCTCACCTGCTCCCCTTGACCCATCCAACTGACTAACAACCCCCATGGGCTTTGTATTAGTACTAGGCCTGCTCTTAATAACTTGGAATGAATAGGATCGCCTCTTTCTTTCCACTTTCAAGGCTAACTGTATAGCCTCATCAAGTGTACTATATCTCTGAAGCTCAACTACACAAGCTATCTCATACTTCAACCCGGATACAAAACGTGCTAGGGTTTGTTCAGGAGGTTCAACTGATCCACATCTGATCACTAGTGTCTCAAACTCCTGTACGTAGTCATCTACTATTTTACCCCCCTGTCTCAGTGCCTAGAGATGCATAAATAGCTCCTATCTGTAGTGTTCCGGTATAAACCTCTTCCTTAAAACTCGTTTCATGTCTCTCAAAGTGTGTATTTCGGTCTCTCCATCCCTTCGCCTACTGATCACTATATTTTTCCACCACAAAGTGGCATACCCTATGAACTCTACAGCTGCAAGACGTACCCTGGAGTCATCATCAATCTCATAACACTTGAAAAGACCCTCAACTTTGTCTTCCCAGTCTAGGTAATTATCGGTGGAACCCCTACCATCAAATGAAGGCATCTGTAGCTTCACATACTCTAATCCTCGAGGTGGTCTAAATTCCCTATCTGGGTATGGATTAACCCCAAAATTATCATCTCTATCTTCCCCAAGAGCATGATAATCTCCTTCTACTCTTCTCCCCAAATTTCCTCCAACTGCCCCTTCTCTTTGGACATTCTGAGGAGCTATTCTAGGTGGCGCCTAAAGGTTTACCACAGGTGGTGGTGGCAATGTCATCCTATCAATCCTTGTTGCTAATGTAGCAAGAATTGTGGTAAGGTCCTGAAGTTGTTCATCTAGAGTTCTTCCACTTGTATTTCGACGACCTAGTCTGCTACCCACTTAGCTATTGGCCTCATTGCTAATGCCCCCATTCACACTATCATTTGACATGTTTGTGGATGCGATTTATTTGAAGTAGAAATGTAATATTAAATAATTGTATCACACTCCCTTCACTTCACCACGTCACAATAACACGTTTGGATAACAACACACACACTTGTACACCCATGGTTCAACAAGTCACCAATGCAACAAATACTTCTTGTCACATCAAGTATAGTAAAATAATTGAAGCACACATAAATACTTCCAAGTAGTTATGGTATTGAATTCAACTAATCAAGTGTTTAAGTAATAATACTCAATAACTTTCACACTTAAATGCTTATCTTTGAATTTCAAACTTCACTACTTAACTTCCTTTATTAGCCACAGTTCACACTCACACTTGATCTTAATGTATAGCACCTTACTCCACACAACTCCACAAATTCACATCGCCACTCACACCATACATATACACGTTGCAACCACTTCAACCACCACTACATACACATAACACTTCACGGTGCAAATTACCTTTCACTTAACATACACCAAAACTTTCGCCACATGCATACACTCTTCACTAATTTTACAAAAACATAACTCCACACATATACACACTCTTCCGCACTTGAATTTCTCCACTTCTATACAAGTTTCAACTGCAACATTACACAAATAGGCAGCAATTCAAATTTGAAAATCAAACCACTTCACTAATTACAACCTTCCACAATTGGTAAGAAATGATTTTCAAATTCAAAAAACACTCATTAACTCCTCAACTTAATAGATGTATTTGAATTTAAATAGATTCCCTATTATCCACACAATGCAAATATGGAAAATTGCACACCTCCACTTCTAAATTGCACAAGAATTCACACAACACACTCCACAAGCTTCTTCAAACAACAAATCAATCACGGTATGGATGGGGTAATTTTCAAATTTTCAAATTTGAATCAATAACACACTTCTACTCCTCTTCCCTTCACGAGAATGATCAACCACAAGAAGCTACAACAAGCCTTTCAATTCAACTTCAACAAGTAGCAAAGTCACTTCTCAATCAAGACAATTACACAACTCAATTCACAACACACAATTTCGAATCACAATATGAAGAACCCTAATTGTGCGTGATGATCAAGAAATCAACCAACACTTAATCCCTTCTCTTAACTCATGCTCTGATACCAAAAAGATGATGTGCTCAAAACCAAACCCAAGCACATGCAAATGAATCAAATAATCAAATCCCAACTCACAATTAAAAACTGGTCTAATGAATCAAGAAATTGCGTGAACCCTATTGGAATTTTGATGAAATCCAAAGGTCCAATGATGCAATCACAATCCAATAATGATAAACTTCAGTAAATAACAACAATTGCAAGTGAATTCCACGTGAAATATATGAAGAAGAAAAGAACCAAAACAGTGATTTTATCCTCTCCCAACAAGCACAATTCACGTCACAATTGATTCTAAAATTGATGATGATATCAAGTACTAAAACATTCAACCTTATAACAAGATAATTGATCACAAATGCAATAAAAAATCTGAACCAAGAACTGTCTCAATTCACCCCTAGATATTACATACTAGAGAAGAAAAGAAATCACAACAAAATGAAATTAATATTACTCACAATTTCAAAGTGTTGCACTCGCCATAATCTCAACTCTTGGGATTGAAATTGATAAGGGTCTAATGACAATTAGGAGAACCCTAATCCTCACGAAAAGTGTATCTCAATTCTGCAAAATTTGGCCTCCTCAAACCGTACTATAAGCAAGTATTTATACTTGCTACTCTTAGGGTTAGAAAATGGTCAAAAATTACAAGTTTGTCACTTTTAAGGTAGCCGGTCCTAAATGGAAATTACAATAAAATGAAAGTGTCCCAAAATAAAAATACAACATAAAATAGTCCATAGAACAATTACAAAGTACAAAAATATCATAAGTCTTCATGAGCCAATGCTTCGGAATGGAAACAATCGCAGCAAGTCTTTGATTATAAAATCTGAAAATGTCTCGTGTCCATCAACTAGTGTAGGACATATTGGCATCCCATGGAGAATTATTATTGTACCTATAAGATTATTTCTCAAATAGTTATTAGAATATAGGACATAAAATAAAAATATAAACAATTTGGACCATCAGCCTAATCAAGTTCTGAAGGTATAGGTTGTGTCATAAAATTTCTCATCAAGTCATCATCTCATCACTCACTTGTCTTACTCCAACTAACCCTCTTCCCTATCCTCTCCACTCCTCTGCCTTTCACCCTCTTTTACTCTAATCTGGTGCTCTCAACCTTTCGGCCACTCACCACTTTAGTCTCCCTCTTACTTCAATTTAATGACTCATGACTTGCCACTTCGGTGCATAATCTCCTACTCCAAGCCCAAGGTAAGTGCTTAAGAGTTAAGAAGTTACGTATTTAAAAATAAATAAATAATAATAAGGATGTAGGCTTTGAGGTTTGGGTTTGGGGTTTGGTCATTTAGGTTTGGGGTTTGATCGTTTCAGTTTAAGGTTTAGGGTTTATGGTTTAAGAAGGGAAGGGAAAGGAAGGGAAGGGAACATATATATTGTAATACATAATTTAAGAAAAGAAAATTGTTGCGTTTTTTGGTCGGTTGATAAGCTAGCCTACTTAACTTGCAATGGCCTACGAAGCAAGTTAGCTCAACTTTTCTAGCCTATATAAGATGCGGGCCAAGGTGGGCTAGCTCACTTCAACTTGCGAGCCAATATGGGTCGAAGGGGGGTTAGCTCACATTTTCAACTCTAATTGGGACTTTATAGCTCATTTGTTTTTTTCTTTTAGGTGAAGACTGTTTGGTGGAATTTTTATTCAATTCAATGGTTTCAACTCCGAATAGGAGAATAAGAATGAGAAAGAGGACCTAGATTCTAATAACTGTTATTGATTTTGTTTTTTTGTTTTTAGCTTAGACTTAGTATTGTGTTTTATGTACTATATTAAATTTTTATAAGAGTCGCTTGTGGTTCTATGGCTTGTTTACGCATGTTTGTAATCTATGGGTGTCTTAGGCCCTATGACTTAGATATTTATCTTATACCATCTATTGCATTTCCCAAATTTGACAAACCTTTGAAATGACTTTTAAAATCAACAAACTGTCACATATTTTTAAAATTGAATTAACAATTCCAAGTTCCTAAAACCAATTTAGGAACCCATTTAATAACCATAATCTTAATTATTCTACTCAAATAGGGTACGTGTTAAATTGTCATTGGCATAATGAATTAAGGACATGACAATATGCATGATAACAATATTAGATATTATACACTATTATCAAATTCAAACTAGTTTTACAATTAGAACAATGGTTGATATTACTAATAGTCACAAAACTAATTATGGGTTTAAATGAGAACCAATATTATTCACATAATCTAAATAACTACTTCACTACAATCACAAAACAATTTATAAGAGAACTCTAATGATTTAAAGAAAAGGATTTTTCAATAACCAAAGAAAATTCTTAGGTCTAATATGTCTTACAAGACATAAACTAGATTTAAATTCTAAGCTTACAGTTAAAGAGATGCAAATAAAATAATGAAGTACTAATGGGGTCGTAAGATGGCTTAAGGTCATTCTTGTAAAGACATATAAAGTTTATGATCTAAAAAATAATGTAAAACTCATTGTCTAAGTAGTTGGAAATGGGCATGCTATTACCTTTCTATTCTCAAGGTGACTTGATGTTACATTTGGATGGCACTCCTTCCCTTGTTGGACTATTTCTAGTTTGATATTGTGACATCAGTTGGATACAATAAACATTATTCCGTCCTAATCACATGATATATGATTGTTACTAGTTGGATTATATTACCTCCATTCCTTTATAGTGTCATTTTCTTTCCAAAGGTATATTAGCCACAATATAAAATAGAGGATTAAAGATCCATCTAAAGAAGAAAGAAAAATATTGAAGCTCATCAGCATAAACTTACTCTATCTGCATAATGTTTATTATCATGACATTTTCAAATAATGGCATGCATATTGTTGGCTTGACAAACTTTTTAACACATTATTTGATGTCAAACGCAATATACTGAGAAGACTATGCAACAATTCAATTTCATTTATCCAACATAGTAAATCAAAACATTGGATGGTACTATAATAACTCTAGTAAAAATAACAAGAATTCACCATTTCCAATACATTTTGAAAAATGATCATAGTAATACACATGAATTACATGATCATTGACAAAAAAGAAGAAAGTTACTTATTTATTCTTTTTTATTTTCTTACTAACAAAGATCCATATACTACATAAGAGTTATTTTAAATTTACAAGGGAGTAATGATTACATTTGAGCAAATACATTTTTCTTCATAATATATAAATAACATTTATGGTATGCTTAAACTTTCAAATTATGCCCTTGTACATCTAAAATCTTCCACGATATTAGGTAAGATGTCATTTCTTTCCTTCTTATTCAACTAAGTGGTCCTCTTGATGTGCTATAATCAAAGTCCTATCCTATAGGCTAATAAGAGTACTAACTAACAAATACAATACCACATTTGATCTAACATGCTTAACTGCTAAATCGCCTTATCATAAATGAAAAGTTTATCTTGATATCAAAACTAGAGATCTTGGCATAGTTAAGTGGTACATTAAGCGGGTTTTAATAAAATATAAACTTACAAGTGAAGAAAGGGAAGGGTTAACAAATAAACATTAAAACACTTAAAAGCAAATAATTTGAGCTTTTATTTCATATAACATGGACCTAAATTTATCAAATATATTAAAATGCTATCTTAAAGATAATGAAGTATCAATTTAACAACTCAAAACCAATTAGCAAGACGTCAGACGAAACTCATTTGTCATAAATAAACTAGAAGATGTAATTCATCAAAATTAAATGTACTCTCTAATGAGAGGATATGATAAAACTACTATCGCTTAACCAAATAAGAAAATGGATTTGAGTCAAAGTTAGTTGTTGATGGCCGAACGGTGAAGGCGACTTCAATCCATTAACTTCCACCGCACCTTTACCTTCTCCAATACAAAGGAGTGATAATATAAAAACTGGATATTTTGTTAGAATAATATTTTTTTTGACCTTTTCCCCCCCATTGACCTCTCTTCTCAAATTGGATAAATTCCAAGCCGAATCGGGAGTGGATGGTAAAGTTATTATTATTATATTTTTTAATATTTTTAAATTTATGAAGATACCGTATCATGTTATCAACGATTAAGATTGTAATAAAAAAAATTTAAACAATTTTGTTCATTAATTTATAAATTTACGAAAATTAAAAAAATAATAATTTTAAAGACGTACCACAATCAAATATCTTGATGCTATGCTAGGAACCATTATCCTTACGACATGCGTTGCAGGAAATTTCAATTCATCCAGCGAAAAAATTCTGATGTGCAATTTTTTTTTCTTTTCTTTTTATTTATTATTATTATTATTATTATTATTATTGCGGCCAGTAAAGTTTTTAAAAAGCTTTTTCTTGCCATGATACTCTTATAGCAACAAGTATTTTAATTTAGAATTTCGTGTGCGGTATAAGATTTCGGACGTAATAAATGTGAGGTGGAATTATTATTGAGAGCATCGTTATGACACGTTGCCTGCTGTCATAGCCAACGCAAGAAGTGATTTTTCTTCTTTTTTTTTCTTTTTAATTTCAATTTGTTAGTGTAGTGATAGGGATCAAATTGATGAAGCTGATTCGTCAGTTCTATTCATTCATTTACAAAGATTCCGCGATGGTGATGAATGTGTGAATATTCCATTAATTTCTACCAACTTTACATGATTTTCATTGATTATTGAAGAATAGCAATAATTTTATTTTATATTATTATCTTAGTATTAAGTAATAAGGATTTATTTTATATTTATTGGATTTTTAGTTTAGTTCTATGGCTACTATGCCTTTTATAGGTTAATCGTTAGTAGGTAGCTTATTTTTCATTTCGTAACACCTATACCCAAGGGTTATTAGGGTTAGTATAAATAGTTTTTTTTTTTTTTCAAATATTATTCAGTGTTTATATCGTTTTCATGACATAGAAATCTTGAGAGACTTTTCTTTATTTTTTAGACTTTGTCAAATTTTTTTATTGAAATTAAGCCATGAATAACAACAATTGCAATTCCTTCCCAATGATTTATTAGCGTCAGTTATGTATAAGAATAGTAAAGTTAGTTATCGCAAGGCTTGCCCAAAAGATTTATATTTAAACAAATCCCACAATCCAAGCACTAGTTTAGCACTTGTGAAACGCTTTTGGAGGATTAAATTTCTTTGTCCTCGATTTGTAATTTCATTATTCACATGTTATTATATATAAAAATATTTTTTATGTGTTATATTTTTTACTTTTATTATATACATGTTACATTGTATAAGGAATATTAAATATGTATTATATTTTTTATTTGATAGCCTGCATAATTGAATGGTTAATGAAATCACGTTGTAATACATTATTCTTGATCTGATCTTGTATGTTGATGTAATGTGAAACTTTATTTCATTATCATTTGTTTACCTTATCTAATTGATCACCTAAATCTAAATTGATATAATGACAATTGGTTAATATAAAATCCGATATGTATTATACTAGATATTGCATTATGTTGAAAGCCATCATTGCTACAAGATGTATAGGAAGTAATCATTGAGGGATTATTGTTCCGCCATTGGTGAACTATGTGATTTAGGGGTTTTTGTGCCTTTAACGAAGCTAAGTCATGTTCGTCCTTAAGGGTGTCTATGCTCAGTGTGCAGTTAAGCACCTAGAGTGTAAGAATGATTTGTGTGCTTGATGTGTAGTTAAGGCACCTAGTGCTTAAAAACCAAAAGAAGAAAGATAAGTAACTAAGTGAGAAGACAAGAATTAAGGAAGATGCGGTATCCGAGCATCAATGGTTATGAGAATCTCCAACCCAAGGTCAAGGGAGACATTAAACCCTAGACTTTACGCTGGTTATTGGAAGACCGCGTGTGATAACTGCATTTCATATGGTTGATCAAGCATAACATATGGTTGAAAAATTGTTTGGAATTACTTGTGTATGTATAGTATTGAGAGTATTGTACTCTCATCGTGTTGAGTCGTGATGTGCTCACCCTTTAATAGACTTTTTTAGAGGAAAATCTCAAAATCTTAAGATACAATAAGAGATGATGTGACAAGAACTACCAGAATCAAAAGTGATATAGTAAGATATATATTAATAGATTATTTAGATAAAATCTTATTCTTAAGAACTCAATGTACAAATGAAATCTCTAACTTATATGTGTTTTTGCATTTTACTATTTTGATAGGGGATTTTGATTCTCTACGATCTGTGTCGATCGTGAAACATCGAAATCCATAGTTATATTCTTATTATATAATTATATGTAATATAACTAGTTATAATTGTTTAAGTATTAAATTAGAGTCTTATGACCTCTAACTCATAAGTCAGTTATCTTATAATGGGTATACACATGACATGATAACTTTTAGTGAAAACTTACAGGCCTCCCTTTGACACATGACAAATGACATGCATTTCTACCTTGTTAAATGTTTCCACACATACACACACATATATATATATGAGTATACATATATAAAATAAAATACCTAGTGAGAATAGTAATTAGAAAGTCAATTTACTCCATCCTACATTTAGAAATTAGAACATTGAGAATAAAAAAATTATCACTCCAAAAGAAAAGTAGTTTAGCTTTAAACACTTAAACCTTTAATAATTTTTCAATTAAATACCTAATCTTTTCGATTTCCAATTTTAATATCCATTGCAAATTTACGCATCACTGTTACCATCCAAACTAACTTCATTAACTATTGTTGGATGATGCAACCAATTTAATGAATCATGGAGCAATACATGTTCTGGTATATTAAGAAAAAAATCTCTAGTGCTAGTTCATTACCATGTGTTGTTTTTCTTATTTAATTAATTATTATTTAATATATTAAAAAGGTTAAACAATTAAAGAATTAGAAATAACCCATTGTCTTCAAAATCTTATCCCTTTCCTTTTTAGGAAAAAAAAAACCTATGACAAAAACTCAATATCATCGTTCTTCCATCGTAACCTAGTGTTATTTTCCATCTAATATATCCACTTCTTCATTAAAAAAGAAAAAAAGAACTTTTCTTCTCTTTCAAATCTCTTCAAATTTACATTTTTCATCAAATCATTTATTTGATTCCTTACTAGACCTATAACCGAAATCTTCATCAAATTCAAATTTTGAAGCGAAAAGTTGTTTCTTTAATGAATTTAAACCATTTCCTAAGCTTGAATCACCGTAACAAGCGTAGTTTTCCATCTAGCTTTCTCTCTCCTCTTAATTTCCTTTAGTTTCTCACTCTCTTATACCCATCACCAAAATCATCATTGAGTTTAAATTTAATGGCTAAGGATTATTTCCTTGATGAAATTGGACTAAATTAAGACTGATTATTGCGTTTGAGGGGGAAAGCTTTAAGCATTTTGAATCAAGATTCAAATCTATCTCCCAATAAAGCCAGTGAAAAAATGAATGATTTATAACTAAAACTTGTCGAGGAACACTATGGTTTTTGGTCTCATGGATTTGCTCTTCCACTACAATAAAGAAGACGATGCCTTAAGTAGGTTGAGAAGAAAAAACAATGATTTTTTTTTCTTTTTTTTTTTTTAGAAATTCAGCTTGAAGGTAGATAAGGATGAAGAAAATGGGTGTGTAAAGTTAATTTTTACAGGAAAAAAAAGACTATTTTTTTGAAATGTTGAGATGGAAATATCTCTTCTTCTGCTTTTTTTGTATTTTTTTTTTAGATTATAACATATGTCACATAATGCCACTTGGCAATGATCTAGATTTTGAGAATTTTTTAATATATGAGGACACATGTCACTTTGTAATTCATAAAAATATCTCAGCATCCAATAGTAGCTTATGGAGTTAGCTCAAGAAGTACTGGAGATAAATGAAAGTTCAATTGGGTATTTAAATTGGCAATTGAAAAGTTTAGGTGCATAATTGAAAACTCATCTAAAGTTTAGGTATCAGATATGATATCATCTATTTGTTTAATTATAATAATTATTTTTTAATTCTTTTCTTAGTTTTTGCCTTATTTTTGCAATTATATTTGTAAACATCAATTAAAATTATTTCATGAGAAGATGACAATAGTTAAGTCATCTATCTACTAATCTAGGGGTGCCATGTGTCAAATTTCTTTACAAAAATTTAATGGTGTTAGTACTCGTCCTCTTTTACATCAATTTTAGAAGCTTGCTGATTTAAAATAAAAAAAATGAAGTACTCAAATAGAAAAGCATTAAAAAAAATTTAATTATTTTTAGGATTTTTATTAATAATACCGTTTACCTATTTATAATCTTTTATTTTCTCTTAAACATATATACTTGTTACTAGCACCTTTTGTTGTCAAAAAATAATTCCTTTTAATTGTATTGTCATACCCCATGTGTTATGACTTGCTAGGGGGGGGGTGGTAGGTGGGTAAGGGGGTTTGGGTGTCATGGTGTTTTGAGGGTGAAGATTGTGATACTATATTTTAATGAAAATCTCACATGAATTGTGAACGATGTTAAGTAGTGTGTAAGACAAGTAATGAATAATATGTTAACATGACTAGACATTTTTAGGTTAAGTGGTTGAAATAGACCTATTAGTATTTATTGGCTTAGTTACTAACTAGTTTTGGCTTAGATCATTACATATGGTTTCAGAGTCGACCTACGATTAGGTGTCCGATTTGGGGAGGATTGGAAATGAGGGAAGATTTAGGCTCAAGTGTAAGGACTTACAATGTAAGGGGAAGATTGTGATACTCTATATATTTAAAGAGGGAAATTGTGATACCCCATGTGAATAGAAGTCCCGCAAGGATTGTAAAAGATATTGATTAAGGGCATGTAAAGTCAAGTAGTGAATAACATATTAATGGTAGTTAAAAAATTTTGGATCAAGTAGTTGAAATAGTTTTATTAGTGTTTATTGGCTTTGTTGTTAGCTACTTTTGGCTTGGGGTGTTACATTATATATCTAAGAGATATGTCATTTATAACAAAAATAGAACTTGTGGAGGAGTTGCAACATTTGCATGGCTTAATATAAAATAAATAACACACACTCTATGACATTGTAATTCCATTATTTAAAGGGTTAAAAGTCTGTCCAATGGTATACCATTTCATATAAATACAAATAAGACCATCAATGGTCATATAAAACCAACATGCAATGTATATTTTATAATTAACTAAAGTATTTATAATAAAATTATAACAAACTATAAACATATATTGTTAAAATGTTAGTTGTGTTATTACTTATAACTAGTTGCAATTTCATTAAAGAGAAGCTTCGATAAGGATTCGCTACTCTAAGTTATGCCAAGATAGATGAGCAATTTGTTGATGAGTTTGAAATTTTTTAACGATTCTAGATTGAACATTTTGTGTAATAAGACAAGCATGCATAACATTTATGCTCCAGTTTAAATGAGAGAATAGAAGAGTTGGTGTAGTGCATTAGCAATCCAACATTAAAGGTTTGTATATCTTTTCTTTAGAGGGAGGGAGGAAGGGAAAAGGAGAGAGAGAGGCCCATAATTATAAGTAATATGAAAAACACAAACATATCATTTCTTTATATTTTACACAACCAGTAACAACATCACATCTCATATATCAAACTAAATTTCTCCAAAACTTAATCTATATAGAAACAAGAGTCTTTATTTTATGTATATCCAAGTTTATAGACACTATAAGGACGGTGGTAGAAGCCTTAGGACAGAGACTTGGGCGCGTAGAGCAGCGTTTGGAAGACCTGGTTACGCGTTTCGATGCCATGGTGATGGGCTACAATAGAAACAAGGGTGTTGTTGGGAATCGACCGAGAGTAGCAGTCGCTCATGGCGGTCCTATCAATGATCTTGCTGCCACGAATCAGTGGAACCGAAGGCTAGATGAAAATTCCTCTAAGGAAGAGGGTGAATTTCTACAGAGAAGGGGGCAACCATCGAAAAGGGGTGGCGTTGGTGGTGGCGGGTACCGTGGGGTCGATGATTGAATTGACTAGGAATATGGTGGCGGATATCGAAGAAACCACCAGGGCTACGATCATACAGATGGCGGTGACTTCCGTCTCAAGGTAGATATTCCATCCTTTAATGGTAATCTCAATATAGAAGATTTCTTATACTGGCTTGTAGAAGTCAATAGGTTTTTCGACTATATGGAGGTACCTGAGGATAGGAGGGTAAGGTTGGTTGCTTGTAGGCTGAAAGGAGGGACGTCTGCATGGTGGGACCGTTTGCAGAACCGAAGGCAAAGAGAGGGGAAGCAACCTATAAAGACATGGTACCGCATGAAGAATCTGTTGCAGAGGGATTTTCTACCACCCGACTATGAGCAGATCCTTTTCCAGCAATACCAACGTTGCCGTCAAGGGTAGAGGACGGCGCATGAATAAACTACCGAGTTTATGAGGCTGGCGGAAAGAAATGATCTGAGGGAGACCAAGGGTCAGCAGGTGGCACGATTTGAAGCCTCAAATTAGGGATAAAATAGGAGTGACGATGTTTAGAACCGTTAATGAAGCAAAGAATTTAGCCCTTAGAGCTGAGATGATGATTCAAGAACAAAGTGCAAGGCTAGGTGGAGGCAAGAGAAATTATGCTTATGATAGTCTCAGTAGTAGCAGCAGGGTGGTTGGCGAAAGGGCGAGAGGAATAGTTGAGAAACCAGCGGGAAGTATGGAGAGGAAAGAGGACAAAGCTAAAGGGAAGAAGCCTCTTGAGAGTAAAGAAACCCCAAGGCAAAATAATCCGTATGCCAAACCGATTTAGGGAAAATGCTATAGGTGTAATCAACTGGGACACCGATCCAACGAATGCCCGAATCGACGAACTATAAACATTGTCGAAAGGGAGGAAGAGGAGGAGGTGTGCTGTGAGCCGGATGGTGACGATGAATACTATGACGAGGCTGATGATGCAGTGGAACCGAACTATGTAATAAGGAGGATGATGCTAGCACCGAACCAGGAGGGTAGTTCACAACGACACCAGCTGTTTCGCACTAGGTGCACAATCGGTGGGAGAGTGTTCGACTTGATTGTCAATAATGGGAGCTGTGAGAAGATCATCAGAAGAGAGGTTGTGAAACGGCTCCAACTACAAATAGAGAAGCATTCGAACCCTTACACCACAGGGTGGATTGAGGCAGTGGAGCAAATTGAGGTGAAGGAGAGGTGTCGGGTTTCATTTTCGATAGGCAAGTATCAGGATGAGGTCTACTGCGACATTGTCGATATGGATGCCTGCCACTTGCTATTCAAACGGCCTTGGCAGTTTGACATAGATGCCTAACATGCCGGGAAAGAAAACAAGTATAGAATGGAGAAAAGGCGTGTGAAATATACGTTGCAGCCATTGATAGATAAACGACCTAAGACCTAAAAGGCGGAAGGAAAATATTTTCTGACAATCACTCAGTTAGAAAAGGAAATGAACGAAGATATTAAAGAATCCCGTTTGATGCATGCTCTTGTGGTGAAGAATGCGGGAGAGGACGTGGATAGTGTAGAGGCTCCAGAGGAAGTAAAAGGGGTATTAGAAGAGTTTAAAGAGGCAGTGCCGGAAGACTTACTAGAAGGGTTGCCTCCATTGCAAGACATCCAACACCACATCGACTTCGTGCTTGGAGCTAGCTTTCCTAACCTTCCTCACTATCGGATGAGCCCCAAAGAGATGGAGGTCCTATAGGAGAAGGTCTAGGAGTTACTAGATAAAGGATTCATCAGGGATAGCATGAGTCCATGTGCCGTTCCGGCGCTGTTGACGCCCAAGAAGAATGGGAGTTGGAGGATGTATGTGGATAGCCGTGCAATCAACAAGATCACAATTGGGTATAAATTCCCCATTCCTCGCATTGAAGATATGTTGGATAGGCTGAGTGGAGTGGTAATCTTCTCAAAAGTGGATCATAGAAGTAGGTATCATCAGATTCGGGTCAGACCTAGGGATGAATGGAATACCGCTTTCAAGACAAAGAAAGGGTTGTACAAATGGTTGGTTATGCCATTCGGCCTCAGCAACGTACCTAGTACCTTCATGCACGTGATAAATCAAGTACTTAAACCATTCATAGGTCGGTTTGTAGTAGTATACTTTGATGATATCCTGATATATAGCAAGACTAAGGATGAGCATTCAGTGCATTTGAAGAGTGTGTTTGATACGAACCATGCCAACCCGTGACGAAACCTAATACCAATACATTCGGAAATTCGTTGCCTAAGACGCCCAAACACCTAAAGTGGAAACCGCGACCCGTTGTCTATAAGCGAGACAAGAACCTTGGTATAAAAGTGAAGATGCCACAATCGGGATGGAAGACCGATTGATAAGTCGGGATGAATGCCACAGAAATCAATCCGATAAGTTCGATTTAGTTCTTGAAGAACCAAGAGAGGAGCCTCTCAAAAGTGTTTAATGTTCAAAGATGTAAATTCTTCTTGTTCTAAACCCTAGGAGCTTTTATACTAGGGTTACAATTCTTGAAAAACATGTCCGAAACGACGTAGTTTAGATAAGTTGCGTAAAAACACGAAAACAGAACATGCTAGCCAGCAGGGGATACACAGCCGTATACACGCCCGTGTACTTTGGCCATGTACCTTTCTGTGCAACTTCTGGCAACATACACGCCCGTGTATCTTTCCATAGATTTGCTTGACTCCATATACGGCCGTACCTTTAAGCCGTGTGTCTAGCCGTGCATGATTCTGTGCAATCTTGGAATTCCTGCACGGCCGTGCCTTGAAAATATGCGCCCTCTTCAACCTGTGTCCAGTGTGACTTGTATAAAAGCAAGGGTCTTCCCATGGTTGCTCCAATCCGTTCCAACTTCATGATTGCTCCAATCCTTTCCGGCTTCATGGACAACCTTTATCAACCCATTAAGTGCTTCCTTGACTCGTTTCGCTTGATTTCTTGTGATCGGTCTAAGCGGCACTTCAAGAGGATCCACATTTCTTCTTCCGGCTTGGCTCTCATCATGGATCTCATCATTCCCCTCCTCTTGAAAAGGATTTGTCCTCAAATCATTGCCTGCATCAAATGGACTTAGATCAGTAACATTAAACGTGACACTTACTGGATACTTACCTGGTAAATCTTTCTTGTATGCAATATCATTGATGTACTCAAGAATTTGAATTGGTCCATCGCCTCTAGGAAGTAATTTCGATCTATGCTGTACGGGAATCCGCTCTTTGCACATGCGAACCCAAATCTAATCTCTAGGTTAAAAAACAGCTTGTCGACAACCCTTGTTGGCTTGTTTCACATACTGCTCAGTTCTTCGCTCAATGTTTAGCCTTCTCACGAAATCTGCCTTAGAATCAGCTTCAAAACTCACAAACTTGTTAGGTTGCAATGGCAATAAATAAATAGTAACCAATGGGTTAAAACCAAACACAATCTCAAATGGTGAACAATGAATAATGCTATTTAAAGCCCTATTACATGCAAACTCCACAAATGGTAGGCAATCCTTCTAAGTCCTAATGTTCTTCTCTATGATTGCCCCTAACAATTGAATTAAAGTCCTGTTAACCACATCAATTTGCTCATTAGTTTGTGGGTGACAGATAATCGAAAACATTCGTTTAGTTCCCAACTTTTCCCACAATACTCTCCAGAAATGACTCAAAAATTTCTCACCTCGATCATTAACAATGCTTCTAGGTATACCATGCGGACGCACTACCTTTCTAAAGAACAAATCAAAAATGTGTATAGCATCATCGGTTTTATGACAAGGAAAGAAATGAACCATTTTAGAAATCCTATCCACAACCACAAAAATAGAATCTCGACCATGTCTAGGCCTAGATAATCCTAACACAAAATCTATGGAAATGTTTATCCATGGCTCATGAGGAATGACACTATACTCATATAACCAATCTAAGAAGTCATCTAAGCGATGAATGGGATGACGATACTTAACCGTGATGTTGTTGATGGCACGGCAGTCAACACACATTCTCCATGTCCCATCCTTCTTAGGCACCAAAATCACAAGCACTGCACATGGACTAATGCCTTCTCTCACGTATCCCTTCTCCATTAATTCATCGACCTGCCTTTGGAGTTCCTTCGGAAAGACATTTTCAAAGTCCTGCATAAGAGACACAACCACACTAGGCAAAGAGTTAGATAATTCGTTAGTAGTCAAACATGTTTCCTTGAAAACCAGCAACAACATTGGTTGCCTCATCACTAACGCTCTCCTTACTACACTCGCTCTTGCCACACAACTCTCCTTTTGCAAGGCTGCCCTCTCCTTTTCACTCACCACCAAAGTTGATCTCCCTTCAACTTGGCCTCTTACACTATTTCTAGCCTTCCTCTCCTTTTCCTTTTGATCTTGACTTTTATATTCCTTTTTCTTCTCATTGTCTTTTGCTCTCTCACTCTCACTCTGCTTTTCGCTTACCTTATGTTTTGCAAAGGACTGTTGTAGCTGCAACTAGTCCTCATACACCTGCTTAGGTGTTAACGGTTTAAGATTAAAGCTCTTCCCTTAGTGAACAAGCGTATGCTTGTTAGAAAAGTCATCATGCACAACCTTCCTATCAAATTTCCATGGCCTCCCCAACAACACATGACATGCTTGCATTGGCACTACATCACATAACACCTCATCCTCATACCTTCCAATGCAAAAACCAATCAAGGCTTACTTAGTCACCTTAGTTTCTCCACTATCATTCAACCACTGCAATTTATATGGACTAGGGTGTCTAACAGTTTTGAGCCCCAGCCTCTTAACAATAAAATTACTCACTACATTGATGCAACTTCCCCCATCAATAATCAAACTACAAATGTGATCTCCTAGATAACATCTAGTATGAAATATATTCTCCCTGTGCACCTCCTCTTCTTCCTTCACTTGTACATCCAAAGCTCGCTTCACTACTGCCACTAGCCTTCCCATTACAGGCTCCTCATCATCACTAGCATCCTCTAATGGAGGCATATCATCTTCTTCACTATCCCCCTCAGTCTCATACTCACCATCATCACGCAAAATCATCACACGCCTATTTGGACATTGACTAGCAATATGGCCTCTACCTTGACATTTAAAACATCTAATGTCACGATTTCTAGAAGTAGAAGAATCAGGGTTACCTTGGTTACTAGAAGTAGAACCCGCTTGTCTCAGCTCCCCTTTTGGTTTGGTGGGTAAAGGCTTTTCTTCCTTCTTCCATTGATTAGTCTTCCAAGTGGATGAACCATTACCCTGTTGAAACCGTGTACTACTACTACCTCTCCGCTTGTGTTGGTTCTCAACGCCATATGGACCATATCCTCCAATTCTACATAATGCTGCAATTCAACAACATTTTGGATTTCTCTATTCAACCTAGAAAGAAATCTAGCCATTGTAGCCTCTCTATCCTCCTCTACATTCGCCCTAATCATAGTGACTTCCATCTCCTTGAAATACTCATCTACACTTCGGCTTTCCTACCTCAAAGTTTGCAACTTGTTGTGTAATTCACGATAGTAATACGCAGGCACAAACCGCTTCTTCATCACTCTTTTCATCTCTTCTCAAGACTCAATAGGTGGCTTGCCAATCCTCCTTCTATTCAACATTAATTGATCCTACCACACTGTAGCATAATCCGAAAACTCAATAGTAGCAAGTTTTACTTTCTTTCTCCCACTATAGTTGTGACAATCAAACACCATCTCCACCTTTTTCTCCCACTCTAAGTACACCTTGGGATCATTCTTCCCTTGGAAAGGAGGAATCTTCATCTTTATGCTACTCAATTGATCATCCTCTCTATTCCTATCTCCTCTATCTTCCCAATCTCTAGTCACTCTGTTCCGACCACTATAACCTCTATAACTCCCAATAGAAGGCTCATCAAAGTCATCATCCAACATTTCATCTCCACCCCTTGGTACTCTCCTAGAATGACTCTCCCTCTTACGCCCTTGGAATACGTTTGTGGATTGCTCTAGTCTTTGCTCTACCGTCTCATGAATTTGTTCCATTCCCTCCTAAAACATTCTCTTCATTTCTCCCCTCAACGCCTCAATTACTAACCTAACATCAAACCTTCCCCTCTCACCTTCAAGAGAATGTTGCCTCGACATTGTTCCTGCAGAAAAGATTAGTACTAACACAAATATATATATAATCAAACCTCACGATACACTCCCTTATGTGTTTCGCTCAAATGATGATATCACATAGTCACTCGTGTATGCTCACAAATAATGATGATATCAACTCGCCAACTTCCTCTTCTCAATTCTCTTAGAACTAACCCGAACTACACCAATTTCCTTCCGTAGAATTCAAAACAACTCTAGGGTTCGTAAATTTTCCTCTATTTTTCTATCCGAATTTTTTTTTCTTGGTTGTTGCTCTTGATCACGTTTTTCTTTTCTTTTCTTTTCTCTTCTTTTTTTTTGTCGTGATTTTTACTCTTTTTTTTTAACAATCGCCTAGTCGATATTACACTATCAAAAGACAATCAATACTACGAAATTGAATACGATAATTGATATGAACGATTGGAGTTAGGGTTTTTGATATTACCTTCCTCAACCGAACTTGATGTTTTGAAAAACCTAAGCTCTGATACCAAACTGATACAAACCACACCAACCCGTGACGAAACCCAATACCAATACGTTCGAAAATTCGTTGCCTAAGACGCCCAAACACCTAAAGTGGAAACCGCGACCCGTTGTCTATAAGCGAGACAAGAACCTTGGTATAAAAGTGAAGACGCCACAATTGGGATGGAAGATTGATTGATAACTCGGGATGAACGCCACAGAAATCACTCCGATAAGTTCGATTTAGTTCGTGAAGAACCGAGAGAGGAGCCTCTCAAAAGTGTTTAATGCTCAAAGATGTAAATTCTTCTTGTTCTAAACCCTAGGAGCTTTTATACTAGGGTTACAATTCGTGAAAAACAAGTCCAAAATGACGTAGTTTAGATAAGTTGCGTAAAAACACGAAAACAGAACATGCTAACCGGCAGGGGATACATGGCCGTGTACACGCCCGTGTACTTTGGCCGTGTAACTTTCTGTGCAACTTCTGGCAACATACACGCCTGTGTACTTTGGCCGTGTATCTTTCTGTAGATTTGCTTGACTCCATACACGGCCGTGCCTTTTAGTCGTGTGTCTAGCCATGTATGATTCTATGCAATCTTGGAATTCCTACACGGCCGTGCCTTGAAAATACACGCCCTCTTCAACCCGTGTCCAGTGTGACTTGTATAAAAGCAAGGGTCTTCCCATGGTTGTTCCAATCCGTTCCAACTTCATGATTGCTCCAATCCTTTCTGGCTTCATGGACAACCTTTATCAACCCATTAAGTGCTTCCTTGACTCGTTTCGCTTGATTTCTTGTGATCGGTCCAGGCGGCACTTCAAGAGGATCCACATTTCTTCTTCCAGCTTGGCTCTCATCATGGATCTCATCAGTGTTGATTGTGCTGAAAGAGAATAAGCTCGATGCCAATCTCAAGAAGTGCATATTCATGTCACAAAAACTGCTGTTCTTGGGTTTTGTAGTAAGTGGTGAGGGCATAACGGTGGATGAGGACAAAGTAAGGGCTAATAGAGATTGGCCCACTCCTAAAACAATCATCGAGGTGAGAAGCTTTCTGGGGTTGGCAGGATTTTATAGGCGTTTCATACGGCATTTTAGTACGATTGCTGCCCCATTGACTAAGTGCCTAAAGAAAGGGAAGTTTCGTTGGGATGGGGAAGCTGAGTCGGGGTTTGCTGTGCTCAAAGAGAGATTGTGTAGTGCGCTGGTGTTGGCTTTACAAGACTTCGACAAACTATTCGAAGTCAATTGTGATGCTAGTCGCGTGGGCATTGGCGCGGTGTTATCTCAGGAGAAGAGACCCATGGCTTTCCATAGTGAGAAGCTTTGTGAAGCCGGGAGAAACTGGTCTACTTACGATAAAGAGTTTTATTCTATGGTTAGAGCTCTGAGGATGTAGGAGCACTACTTGGTTGGAAAAGATTTTATCCTATACTCGAATTGTGTCGCCCTGAAACACCTGAGTAAGCAGACCCGCATCTGTAAAGATATGCATGCCAGGTGGATACAATTTCTGCAAAAGTTTCCATTTCGCCTGATGCACAAATCCGGGGTCCAAAATAAGGTGGCAGACACATTAAGTAGAAGGGCAGATTTGTTGGTCACCATGAGGGCTGAAGTGGTAGGCTTTGTGCAGTTGAAGGAATTGTATGAAGAAGATGCGAATTTCGGAACTATATGGAGTAAATGTACCAATCAGGAACCCAATGACAGTTACTACATCCTGGAGGGTTACTTAATGAGGGGTAACCAACTCTGTATTCCTGAATCATCCTTGAGGGAGAAATTGATTAGGGACCTACATGGAGGGGGACTAGCCGGACGTTTGGGGCGTGACAAGACACTAGCAGCAGTGGCTGCAAGATATCATTGGCCTCAGCTAAGAAGAGATGTAGGGAGAATCGTGCAAAGGTGCTATATCTGCTAGACATCCAAAGGGCATTCTCAAATTATGGGGCTGTACACTCCGCTACTAGTACCTGAGAATATCTGAGAGGATCTATCTATGGACTTCGTGTTAGGTTTACCTTGTACCCAACGAGGTGCTGATACTATTTTTGTGGTTGTAGATAGGTTTTCCAAGATGACTCACTTCATCCCTTGCAGGAAGACGACTGATGCACAGGGCGTTGCTAAGTTATTCTTTAAGGAGGTGGTCAGGTTGCACGGGGTTCTCAAGTCAATTACTTTTGATAGAGATACCCAGTTTCTTAGCCACTTCTGAAGGACGTTATGGTACATGTTTAATTTTTCCCTCAACTTTAGCAGCACAACCCACCCTCAAACCGATGGGCAGGCAAAGGTGACGAACAGGACCCTTGGCAATTTGATACAAAGCATCTATGGAGAGAAGCCGAAACAATGGGACTTGGCACTTTCTCAAGCCGAGTTCGCTTACAACAGTTTCATCCATAGAACTACTAGGAAATCGCCTTTTTCAGTGGTCTATACCAAAGCACCGTCTCACGCCTTGGATTTAGCTTCTTTGCCCAAGGGTGTTGAAACCAATGTTGCTGCTAAACACCTGGCGGAACAATACCACACGGTGGCATCTGACGTGAAAGAGAGAATCGAGAGGGTTAATGAGCAATATAAGAAAGCCGTAGACAAGCATCGGAGGAAGCAACTGTTCGAGATGGGAGATCAAGTGATGGTGTTCTTAAGGAAGGAACGCTTTCCAGTGGGCTCATATAGCAAGTGGCAACCAAAGAAGTGTGGCCCCTATAAGATTGTCGCCAAGATCAATGATAATGCCTATGTGGTTGGGCTCTCGGAAAGCATGAAAATCTCCAAAACCTTCAATGTAGCTGACTTATCCCCATTCTACGCGGATGACGAACCCCTATATCCAGAAGAGAACTCGAGGTCGAGTTCTTCACTGGTTGGAGAGAATGATGAGGACAATGTAGCTGACACGGGTTGATACGGGCGTGTCTATTACAAGCACGGTTGTGTATGATGTCAGGGAGCTTCCAAGAACACACACGGCTGCATGCACGGCTAGAAGGCACGGCCGTGTAATATACCAGGATGATTTCCAGAAACATACATGGCCTCTTACACGGCCAGGAGGCACAGCCGTATGTTCTGTCAGGATCTTTCCTAGAAACATGCACGGTCTTCATGCATGGCCACTGGACACGACCGTGTATTATGTCAGAAATATGCCCAGAAGCCTACACAGCCTTCATACACGGCCGTGTACATGACAGATGACAGACGTGTATACTTATATTTATTTCCACATGTACATATATATTTCCTTTTTTACGTATTTTCCTAAGGAGTATATATAGTTATTAGGTCATTTTAGGGTTAGCTATTATTCATTATTTAATATACACTTTTTAGAGAAGAGTTTCTCTACGTTCTCGATTGTGCGCAATTGAGATTTGTCAAGGAATAAACTCAGATTCCTCTTTGTTTATTCTTGAGTTCCAATCCTAGAATTGGTCTCGGGTTTACGCTTTCCTCGCTGCGTTACTTAGTTAACTTCATATTTTTCTAGTTCCCATAGATAAAAAACGAGCTTTATGATTCAAGTTGGACCATAATTGAGATCGTAGGCCTCATATGATCTATTCCTCTTGTTGATAACGGTAAGCTGTTTTTAAAGAAACCAAAAAAGAAAAATAAATGTATTTTGTTTGAAATCATTATCTTTTTTATTTTTTTATGAGCATTATTTATGATGGTTAATACAATCACTATCTTTGAATCACACCATCACTTGAACCTAAAAGGTTAATTTTATTGCAACATTTTAAGATTACTATAGTGATATTTGATAACTTTAAATATCTCATTATAAATAAATATTGAAAAAGAAAAAAATGTAAGAAGATATTATTTGCAAAAATAGCACTACTTAAATATAATCCATTTATTTATAAATCTAATGTTTATCATAGTATCAAAAGAAAGGTTTAAATTGCCCCTATTTAATTAAGTGTTATATACTTAATAGATTTTAATAAAAATTTAAACTTGTAAGTGAGGTGAAGTGTGGACTGATAAAATTAACAGCCTATCAAATATTGCATAAGTTTTAAGTTTTTAGACAAGATAGTTGTGGATTTGAACTAAAATCAAACTAGCAAAACATCAAGCGGACCTCATTTATGATAATAAATTATAAGATATATTTCATATTATGGAAAATGCTCCACTGTTAGAGGATATGATGAGCTAGTATTGCTTAATTAAACTAGAAATGGACTAATAGTGAGAAATATGTAATATTGTTTAGCTGAAAATCGTGTATTCTCATTAAATTAGGAAGAGAATATAACATGATACAATACAGTGCTCAAAAAGGAAGGTGATAAAGGTAATAAAGATACTCCTATAATTATGCTATGACAGGAGAAATCCTATAATTAAGCTATGACATAAAAGAAAAAAAAAGATATATTATAATATTATAGGAAATCTCCAATACTCTCCCTCAAGTTGGAGAATGGAGATCACGAATGCCCAACTTGCTTAGTAGATGCTGGAGTTGAGATTTTCTAAGTGCTTTTGTTAACAAGTCACCAATTTGATCTCGTGATGGGACATGAAATGCATTTAACTCCTTGGCGATGATGTGATCACGGACGAAATGGCAGTCAATCTCTATGTGTTTTGTGCATTCGTAGAAGACCGGATTTGCAGCTATGTGAAGAGCAGCTTGATTATCACAAAATAACAGCATGGGGGATGATAATGGCACTTGTAAATCTGAGAACAAGGATCGCAACCAAAGCAGTTCACTTGTAGCAATAGCCATTGGTCGATATTTTGCTTTGGCTAAAGAACGAGAAACTGTGGTCTGTTTTTTTTTACTTCTAGGATATTGGACTGTTTCCAAGAAAAACAACATACCCAGCAGTCGAACGTCTAGTAGTTGGCAGCTCGCCCGATCTGAATCGCAATAAACTCTTAATAGAAACTCATTAGTAGAAGGTAAAAAAATTCCTTGTCCAGGTGTTGCTTTAAGATAATGTAGCACTCTATGCATAGCATTTAAGTGAGGGACTCGAGGATCCTGCATGAACTGACTTAAGACTTGAACAGGGTAGTTTATATCAGGCCGAGTGATGGTTAAATAAATGAGGCGGCCAATGAGTCAACGATATTGACTTGCATCCTGAATTGGTTCACCTACACCAGCTGCTAGGCCATGTCGTTGCTCTATTGGAAAATCTACAGGTCGTGCATCAAGATAGTTTACCTCTTCAAGAAGATCAAGAGCGTATTTCCGTTGGTTGAGAAAAATGCCATCTTTGTTACAAGCAATCTCAATGCTAAGAAAATATTTTAGTATCCCAAGATCTTTAATGTAGAAAGTTGAATCAAGTTGTTACTTCACACGCTTAATTGTTATTGCATCATTACCAGTTAGCACTACATCGTCTACGTATACTAATAGAGCACTAAATTGAGATCCATCAATATAAGTGAACAATGAGTGATCAGCAGCAGATTGCTTGAATCCAAGATCTTTCATAGAAGTGCTAAATTTTTTAAACCAATTTCTAGAGGCCTGTTTAAGACCGTAGAGAGACTTATGGAGTCTGTAAACACGATCATCATTTGGTTTTGAAAAACCTTGAGGTAGTTTCATATACACCTCTTCATTTAAATCTCCATGTAAGAATGCATTATTAACGTATAGCTGGTGTAATTCCCAATGTTGTATTACAACCACAGCTAATAAACAGTGCACAGTTGTGACTTTTGCAACCGGGGCAAAAGTGTCATGATATAATCCTTGAATTTATGAAAAACCTTTAGCAACCAATCGTGCTTTAAAGCGCTCAATGGAATCATCTGATTTGTACTTAATCTTTTATACCCACTTGGAATCAATGGCATGTTTACCAAATGTTAATGGTTCTATAGTCCAAGTTTGATTTTCTTCTAAAGAATCAATTTCTTGCTGCATAGCATCTCTCTAATGTTTATCTTTGACAGCTTGAGAAAAGGATCTTGGTTCATCTAAAGATGAGATAGAAGCTAGAAATGCTTGATGATTGCTACTGAAATGAGAGTAAGATAAGTTTTGAGATAAGGGATAGATAGTACCTGAGTTCGCTAATGGAGAAGGCTCTTGGAATGGTACTAACGAAGGCAGCAATTCATAGTCAAAACTAGAAAGCTTTATGGACACCTGTCTTATGCGTTGAGTTTGTTGGGGTGAAGGTGAAGCATGTGTATCAGGGGTATTTTGGTTATGAATGATTGGAATGGAGGTAGAGGTGTTCTAATCTTGGTTACTTTCAGTGTATTGTGAGTGTATATTTTCAGGAATTTGTGTCATTGTGCTGTCATTTTCGCTCGTGATAGGAACTAAACTCTCACTATAGGTAAGATCGTGATATGGGTGGTTAGCTTACTGTTTGTCATTTGGATCAATCTGCTCATCTGAGTTTAAAAAATTAGTAGGAAGATTTGATTGAACGGGAAACTTTCTCTCATAAAATATCACATCTCTTGACACAAACACCTTTTTCTTTCTAGATCATAAACCTTATATCCCTTTTTTCCGTGAGGAGAACCAACAAAGATGCAACGATAGGCTCTAGTTGAAAACTTATCACACATTTTATCATGATTATGTGCATAGCATAGACAACCAAAGACCTTCAAGTGAGTGTAATTAGGTTTTCTCTTCAAAAGTACTTCATAAGGACTTTTGCCTCCAAGAATAGGAGTTGGCATCATGTTGATGAGATATATTACAGTTAAAACACATTTCCCCCAAAACTTTAATGGTAAATTGGCTTGGAAACGCAAGGATCGTGCTACTTCAAGAATATGACGGTGTTTGCGTTCTGCTCTCCCATTTTGTTGTGGGGTGGCAACACAAGAAGTTTGATAATCTATCCCTTGACTAACAAAGAAATCTCTCATAGCTCTTGATGCAAATTCACTCCCATTGTCACTTCAAACTATTTGTATAGAACTTTTGAACTGAGTTTGTACTAAACGATAGAATATAGTAAAAAAATCATATGCTTGGGATTTATTTCTTAAAAGATATACCTAAGTACCCTTGGAATAGTCATCCACAATAGTAAAAAAGAAATAAGCACCACTAAGTGATGGGATAGAATAAGCTCCCTAAATGTCAACATGAATGAGAGCAAAAGGTTCAAGACTCCTATTATTGCTAACAGAGAAAGGTAACCTTGCTTGTTTAGATCTATGAAAAACATCACAAGCTTCATCAAAGTGATTAGAGGTAATGATGTTGGGAATTAACTTCAGTCTATTGAGAGAAGGATGACCTAAGCGCATGTGCTACAAAGCTGTGTTTGATTCAATAACACTATGACTTGCAATGGACCGATCACAAGAAGTCGAGCAAAATGACTCAAGGAAGCACTTAATGGGTTGATAAAGGATGTCCATGAAGCCGGGAAGGATTGGGGAAATCATGAAGTTGGAACGGATTGGAACAACCATGGGAAGACCCTTGCTCTTATACAAGTTACACCGGACACGGGTTGAAGAGGGCGTGTACTTTCAAGGCACGGCCATGTATAGAGTCAAGCAAATCCACAGAAAGATACACGACCAAAGTACACGAGCGTGTATGTTGCCAGAAGTTGCACGGAAAGGTACACGGCCAAAGTACACGGGCGTGTACACGGCCGTGTATCCCCTGCCGGCCATCTTGTTCTGTTTTCGCGTTTTTTACGCCACTTATCTAAACTACGTCGTTTTGGACTTGTTTTACACGAATTGTAACCCTAGTATAAAAGCTCCTAGGGTTTAGAACAATGAAGAATTTTTACATCTTTAAACATTAAATACTTTTGAGAGGCACCTCTCTTGGTTCTTCAAGAGCTAAATTGAACTTATCGGATTGATTTCCGTAGCGTTCATCCCGACTTATCAATCGGTATTTCATCCCGATTGTGGCGTCTTCATTTATACCAAGGTTCTTGTCTCGCTTATAGACAACGGGTCGCAGTTTCCACTTTAGGTGTTTGGGTGTCTTAGGCAACGAATTTCCGAACGTATTGGTATTGGGTTTTGTCACGGGTTGGTGTGGTTCGTATCAATACCATCCCAAAGTCTAGCCAGTCCAATCAGCGTCCTCGTATGTAGGTCCTAGAAAACACAAAAGTCAGGAAAGAAGGTGACTAAATAGTTTAAATCTTTGGTTGCTTTGGAGATTGAAAGGAGGTTATTTTTGAAACTAGGTACATATATCACATTTCTCATATTGATATTTGGTGTTAGGCAAGCATTACCAATGTGTGACACAAGAAGGATAGAGCCATTTGGTATTCTAACATGTGAATGTGAGGAAATGAGTTTAGCATCATTAAGCAAATTCTTATCTCCTACCATATGATCAGATGCACCACTACCTATTATCCACAATTTTCTTATCAATGTAGACTTACCATCAAAATTTGCTAAGAATTCATTACCAGGTGTTAAGGTCGTGCTGCTTGTCAGTCCAAGGATCTTTAAGAGTTTGTTGTATTGCTCAGTCGTCAAGCATAAAGTTTGTTGACCTTGTTGCTTAGAAGCGCTACTCGATTCCCATGGTCGAATCTAGAGGAGTGAGTGAATCGGTGATCTGTCGTTGCCATGGTGCTATACCTTTGCCTTTGGCTGGATTTGTTTCTCCAATCCACTAGGTATCCGACTATTTCAAAACATTCGTCCATCACATGTCCCATCTTTTTGCAATGTTCACACTTTTTAGCTTATCGATTTCCAAAATTTTTATTTTTGTTAAAACGACTCCTTTCGGACCCTTTGTAATCTGATCTTGCTGTAAAAAAGCAGCTCCCTCTAAGGTAGGTATTGAATGTAAGTCCTTTTGCATGAAAGACTGTTCTTCTTGTAGTGCTAAAGAAATTTTTTTTCTAAGGGAAGGTGTTGGTTCCATAGACAATACATTTGATCTCAACCTGTCAAAGTTACCATTTAATCCCAACAGAAACTGATGGGATTTTTCTCTTTCTCGATGAAGTAGGTGTTCTTTGGCTGCTTCACATTTGCATTGAGGTAAAGGATCACAAATTTGCAGTTCTTCCCATAGAGTTTTGAACTTTGTGTAATATTGTGTTATGGACTGCCCTTCTCCTTAAGTCATGTTAGAAAATTCATTCTTAATTTTGTATATTCACAGTGCATTACTCTGTCTATACCTCCCACAAATTTCTGACCAAATTTGTTGAGCAGTTTCTACATATACAATGCTCTCTTGAATTTCCTTGCCTAGAGAATTTCTCAGCATGCCTTCACCATTACATCGTTCTTCCTCCATCGCTGATAATCATTCGATGTCGGATTTGGTATTTTCAAATTACCATCAATGAATCCTGCTTTGTTTTTGGCATATAGAGCCATTTCCATCGCATTTTTCCATGTTGCAAAATTTTCTTCGGTGAAAGGTGTTGTGACAAAAATTAATCCTGGGTGATCTAATGAGTACAAGATGTAAGGTGAGTCATCAATGGTTGTATTCATAGGTTCTTTACGATCCCATGATCCTGACATACTCAATGGTTTTAATTTTTAAAAAATTAATTTGAGAAAATTTAATCTTATTTACATGATTTTTCATAAAAAAAAATTAATGATAAAAAAATAGTAAATTATTGAAATGCTAAAGGCATAAACCCAGTCTATACCTTTATAATTTATTTTTAGAATAATTTTATCAAATAAGATGTTTCACGAATTTTTTTAAAAATAAAACTATTTTAATGAATTTCCTGTATGCTGAAGCTAAATATTGCAATGCTTCTATGGAAATTCGCTCTGGTTTCACCAAACTCCTGTAACTTTCTAAATTATGTGCTTGTGTGCTGACTCTTTTTGTGGTTTGTTGAAAAAAGTGGCTTTCGGATTGATAAGAAAGAAAAAAAAGAGACGAAGTTATAACATAGTAGGCTTAGTTTTTTTTTTTTTTTGTATATTATAAGATAAAGCATCAATGGTGCAGAAATTTTTTTAATAATTTTAAATGAATTTTTGTAATTTTTAAATTTATGAAAAATTTTTTTGCTATTCTTTATGTAAACTTTTAATTTTTTAAAAATAAAAAAATTTAATTTAATTTACATGATTTTTTATAAAAAAAAATTCAATGATAAAAAAAAATTAGCAAATTATTGAAATTGCTAAAGGCACAGATTTAGTCCACACCTTTACAAACTATTTTTGAAATGTTTTTTAGATACGTTATTTCACTAATTTTTTTAAAATAATATCATTTTAGTGGATTCATGTATGGTGAAGCTAATAACTATTGCAATGCTTCTATGGAAATTCGCTCCGGATTCACTAATCAAATTAAGTATATTTTTTTCGCCAAACTCCTGTAACTCGCTAAATTATGTGCTTGTGTCATGCTTACTCTTTTCGTGGTATGTTGCAAGAAGTGAAAGCAATGTATGCATTTCAAGTAATAGGTCGGGTAAGAATTGATTTTTAAAGCACAATTGAGTCTTATTTGTCCAACATGATCTATTTGCCAGTAAAGTGGGAATTAAAAGAGAGATGCTGAAAGTAGTAGATAGAATTTAATCCAAACACAAACATATTAATTTGTATGGAGACATAAATGATCAACATCTCCATTTATTATTATAATAATTTCAACTATAAAATAAAACTACCACGTAATGTGATATTTTCGAGATGATTAAGAAATACAACATCTGAGATGTGACTTTCGGACTCCTACAATCAATTGTTGTTGTCATACCAAAATTGTGCCTGGAGATGATCAACCACCTTCTTGTCAACCTGGAAGGCTTTGGCTAGGACGTCATCTGATATTGGTGGTTTAGATCCAAACACCGCCTTAGCAATTGTAGTTGTTCCTGGGAATTGACTGCTCAAGCCAGCAAAAGCGACTGCGTTGGTTTTTCCTACATTGAGCTGAAAGTGGATCGTGCCAATAGGAAACACAAACACATCTCCAGGGTACAGGACCTTAGTAATGAGTGTGTTATTGAGTTGGTTGGATAGAACAAAACCAACATATAATTCACCCTCGATGACCACTAAAATTTCAGTGCCACGGGGGTGAGTATGTGGAGGGTTGAGGCCCTGGGGAGCAAAGTCAAGACGAGCCAAGGAAATGCCAAGTGTATTCAGTCCTGGTAAATTCTCGACTGTCACGGCAGTAACGGTTGATCCAAGTGGATTCTTTGTGTTTCTTGGAGTATTAAGCCCTTCGTAGAGAAAATCATGTGCTGATACCTTTTTGGGATCCTTGCAGAACTTTCCATTTACGAACACTACATCGAAATGCAAAAACAATTTAAACATTCAGTACTTGCAACAAAAACATAGAAACCCCACATACAAATTCATAAAATCTGGATAATTAGTTTTTCACTCGATTCATTTGATAGGATATCGAATTAAATATAGATCAGGCATATACCTCCATCGATAGGATCCTTGATTGCAACACAGATGTCTTGAAGGGGACTGGGGTCATATGCTATGGAAGAGGTAGTTGCCAAAGCCAAAAGGGCAAGGACGAGAAGAGACTTCATTGCTCCTGGATGTTAGGATTGTCACTAAAACCTATGTTTTCTTCAGTGTGTTTTGGTTTGAGTTGGGTGTTGCATGAAGTTTCACAGTTATTATAGATGAAACCATGGACTCAGTAGGTGCTTCTTTTCTCGAGAAAACACGAGAAAATTGCCGAGTCTTCGTTGGTTTATTAATTTAATGTTTGATGGCAGAAATAGAATCATTCAATAACTGCTCCCAACGTAGTTCTGTTCTAGAAAAGATGTCCTTGACTTTGGTAGACATACGGTTGAACTCGTACGTAATTACAGATTCTATAATATGTAGGTTCTACCGAGTAAAAGTTGGCTTGCATAGAAAGTTGACTGTAAACTTCTAAACTGCTTCTGATTCTTAAGAAAGGATCAACCGGTGGATTGTTATCGAATTCGTTAGACATTAAAATTTTATTGAGATAATTGCAAATGTAACTTCTAAACTATTAATCAGTACAAATTGACCCTCTAAACTTTTCAAGTAAAATTTCACTTCTTGTAATATTTAGAAATATACATATAACTTCTTATCCATAGCACGTGTTGTAACATGGGATGGAATTCATTTTCAAATATACATCCACGTAAAATGCGTGCTCATAAAAATAAAACAGCTTAAAATACAAGTGCTAAATAAAATACAAGATCATAATCTGCAATCTGAAGAATATTGGAATTCATTATATAAAAAAAAAAATGATAATAACGAACTCCACTTTCTTCAGGAAATTACTTTGGCTGCTAACATTGTATGAACAAATGGATTTTATTGTTGTTATTATTTTAACAAATAATTGAAATATTAACCTAATAATAAGATAATTTATCCGGATCTTTTAAAAATACCGTCTTACACCTGACCCTGCTTCTTAACAAATAATTGCAATATTGTGAAAATACTTTATTTTTTATAAACTAAGAAAGCTTTTAGCTTATTATACAATAAATAGCATTGACATTCATTAAAAAAAATACAAAGTAATTTATTATTATTTTTTTTCCAGGAAGAAAGTAATTGTTATTCATTTATGAAACCTGAAGCAGAAGTTTCAGGAGAAAGAAAAATGCTAATAGATATGATGACTCAATTGATATATAATATTTCATATATCAAATCCCTTGCATGTATTTCCACATATATTTTTTAGTTTTACCTACTTTGGGAGAAAAATTTATTGAAAATTATATATTACGTATATATATAAATAGTAAATAACTATCAATAAATTTTTAATTCATGAAATGTTTGTAAAATATGGATATAACTTTTTATCACTACCATTATGTGTCCAAATATAATTGATATTTTACTATCATTTGTTCATATATGTAGTGCCTAATTTCAAATGACTCTTTTTCCAATCATACTCTATAATCCAAATTTAAGAAATTAATCTGGATTCATCCGTCTTTTAATTAATTGTGTCTAGATTAATTTCTCAAATTAATGAGAGCCACAGGTAGTGAACATGACCTCCGTTTCATGCACAAGGCGACTTGCCACTTGGCTGTCATGTAATTCTTATTATGGTTGATAATTTAATTTATTTTAACTAAAACTAACCCACACCGATTCGTCTAATATAGTGTATTGAAATCATGATTTCAAACTATATTCTCGAAAACATTTTTATAGAAGATATATTTTTAGATTTGTTTCGTTTAAAATACAATATTAATTTCTTTTTTCCTACTGTTGTGGTTATGAAACTTATATAAGGAAACCTAGGTATTATTGTAACTTATCCAAGGTCCAATGTTACATGAGGAGAGAGGATGTGTATTATAAAGGGGAAAAAAAGAATGGAGCTGAATCAATATAACTTTGTAAATTTTAAGAGTTGATGACTTAATTTAGTAATGAGTGTGTTATTGAGTTGGTTGGATAGAACAAAACCAACATGCATATAATCCACCCTCGAAAACAACTAAAATTTCAGTGCCGCAGGAGTGAGTGTAGGGTGGATTGAGGCCCTGGGGAGCAAAGTCAAGACGAGAGATGGAAATGCTAGTAACACTTGATCCAAGTGGATTATTGTCTGTATTTCTTGGAGTATTAAGCCCTTAGAAGAGAAAATCACGTGCTTATACTTCTTGGGATCCTTGCGGAACTTTCCATTTACGAACACTACATTGAAATACAAAAACAATTTAGACACTCGGTACTCGCAACAAAAACAAAGAAACACCACATATATACAAATTCATATAATCTGGATAATTAATTTTTCACTCGATTCAATTTGATAGCACATTGAATTAAATATAGATCAGGCATATACCTCCATCACCAGGATCCTTAATCGTAATTAGTGGTAGATGCGATTCGGCTTGGACTTTCTTTTTTTTTTTTTTTTTCAAATCAACCATTCAATTGATGATTCACACCTTCTCTTGATAATACACACCTTTTCTCCTTATGTAACACTGGACCTTGAATATGTGGGCAACCCAGCCCACTATGATTCAAATCATTTTTTTCATGTGTTATTAATATTTATATATATATAAATCAATAAATTATAAAAAAATTATGTTTAACTTAAAAAAAATAATTATTATTTCTTTATTATCATTTACTATGTTTAATATCTATATTTAATGAGATTTTATTTTCTTTTTCTAGATAATTATAATTTCGATATTAATCAATAAGCAAAAATACAAAACAAAAAAATAAGTTACTTGATGAAAACCAAATAAGAAAAAAATTTAAATAAGTAATATGAAACCTTCTATTTCAATTATACATTTTCTAAATTTTCACAACTGTTTTCTTTTTCTTTACTTATAGTTTGTTTTGAAATAGTTCGATTTGTTTCATAATTTTTTCGAGCATAAAAAAAAGTTCGGTTTGGTTCATATATTTTTTAACCTAAAAAGAAAGTTCAAACCTAATATATGGTTTAGTTTGGTCCAGTTTGTTTGATCTGCGATTTAATTGATTGTTTTACTCATTCCTAATTGCAACACATATGTCTTGAAGGGTACTGGGGTCATGTGCTAAGAAAGAGGCAATGGGCAAAGCCATAAGGGTTAAGGACGAGAAGAGACTTCATTGCTCCCGAACATAAGGATTACCACTAAAACCTATATTTTCTTCAGTGTGTTTTGAATTGAGTTGGCTTGCAGAGGAATAGAAGTGTGCAAGTGGGTTAAACGGGCCAATTCGACCTGTCTCACTTTAGCTTGCAGGTTAATAAACAGGCCAAAATTTACTAGTCCAACTTAACCCTTGCGAGTTAGTGGGTTAAACGGGCCAACCAGTTTTTTTTAACCCGTTTAACCCACTTTTCTAGCCCATTTAACCTACTTCCTTAGCTCATTTGATGGGTTAAACAGGCCAAATCACTAACCTAACTCGTTTAATTCATTTTTTCCTATGCTATGTAGTAAAAGTTCAGCCTTTTTTTTTTAAGGGTAGGCGAGCTAACTTGCTTTAACCCATGAGTTAAATGGGCTAACCCACTTTTCCAGCCCATTTAACCTACTTTTCTAGCCCATTTAATCTACTTTCCCATCCCATTTAATGGATCATCTGAATATGATAGTAATTTTAAATGTTTGATCTTGTACATATACATTGCATTGAAGATATTTTAGATATATTAAGAAAGTTTTAGCTTGCAATATGATAAATACTATCTGCATACATAAAAAATTACAAATGATGTATTTTTCCGGTAAGAAAGTAATTTTTTTTTCATTTATATAATACTCGAAGTAGAAGTTTCTTACTTATGTGAATCTTATTTTTTTTTATTATACATAATAATCTTTATTTTTACATACTACTTATGACTGATATTATCATATCTAATGTATTTTTAGATATTTTAGTTATTTTTTAAGTTAAATTATAGATATTATATATATATATATATCAAAATTATATTTAAATTTTAAAAATAATTTTTTTCCTATATAAAGCTAGTCTAGTTTCATAGGTTTTACCTTAAAAATTGGATAGATAGTTTTAAATTATAATTTGGAGGTCGCACGCACAATCTATGATTTTTTTTTTTTTTTTTTTGCGTTTTCCCTTTTTTTTCCTTTTCCTTCCATTTGTTTTCTATTCCTCGCTCACTTGCACTTTTATGTTTTCAGTGGTTGATCTGACAAAATTGAGGAGATGAACATTCTGGAGGTTTGATTGTGAGCTTGTATATATATAAGGTCAATTTTTAATTTTTGAATTTGTTTATCACACGAGGTAATTTACGTAAATTTTAAAATATTTGTGTTTTCATATGAAATTTTATGACTAAGCTAATTAAATTATTTTGTGTGTAAATATGTACTCGAAATTTTTATTCAACAATCCTAAGTGTATGATTTAAATTTATTTTATTGTTTATTCAAGAATTTTTCACAATTTGCTTTTTGCTTGATTATTTCTTTTAATATAAATTTATATAGGATATGTTTAGAGCTTTTAATATAATCTTTTAATTATTCGGAATTATACATATTCGAATTTTTATGGATTTTACAATAATTATAAAATTGAAAGTTTTCTACACACTCATCCCCAATCAACAAGCAATATGCCTTCTTTACCCTTTAAGGCTAACCTCACATTGTACTTTTATCTAGGGCTACAAATGAATCAACCTACTCACTAGCTATTCGAGCTCAGCTCACTTTGAACTTAGCTTAACTCGAGCTTAATTTACAAATGAGTTGAGCTCTTGTTTAGATGAGCTAAGATCAAGCTCTTATTTAAGCTCCCAAGTACATTTTGGAGCAGGCTCATTTATATTATTAACGAGTTAACTCGCAAATAGACTCGTTTATTTAGATGTATAATAGCTTTTTTAGTGCAAATGCTTTTTATGATTCTAGTGATTTCATTTTGGTGAAGGGATGATGTCAATATATACTTTGAATATAATACTAGTATTAGACTTGATGTAGAAAGGGTGATATCTACACTTACATCAAAGAAAACATTAGAGTGATTATCAACCCATGTTTTGGATCTCGATGTTTTTGTTGCCTTCATATTAAAGAGTAATAGACTTTAAAATATATTATACTTGAATAATGCATGCTTTTCTATAAATACAATTATTTATTTTTAATATATGATTTTTTGTTTGAAATAATAAAATTTTAAATTAATTTGGATAAGAAAAGATAAAAATGAAAATTTTCAAATTTTAAATTAGTTTTCAGACTTAAATCAAATTCAAGTTTTTTATTTTTTTTATTCTTTTGTCTAAATGAACTCAAACTCAAGCTCAAGCTCATCTAGATTTGTTTATGCTAATTTATGTAAAGGAGTTTATAAGCTCATTTAAGTAAATGAGCTTAGGTTCGATTATATAAAAGGAAGAAGGAATATTACGGACGAGCACACATGCCCAAAGTTGACGTGCTTCTCTTCTACTTCTAGTCTTCTTTTCCAGATGTCACAACACTTCTTTCCTAAGTTGAGGTGAAATCACCTAACAATGTAAGATATAATATTTCTTTATTATATGCTAGTTCTTTTAATAACATCATTACTACAAACAACGTATAATCAAAGGTTACTTAAATAAGATACCTATACAAATTTCCCTGATTTAGTTTCACGGAAATCAACGAATGTAGAGGCTACGCAAAGGTAGGTACGTTCGTCTCCAGTGTAACAGTTCTCAAAACAGATGACAATTACTATTTCATGTTTGAGCTGGCTTGGCTATATGTTTCAATGATGGCTGGACGTGGTAAAGTGCAAATCACTATGACCTTTGATATTAATTATTTGAATGGTTCAACTAAGACTTCGAAACTCAAAATGGTAATTTATCCAATTTCTGGTCAAGGAAAAAGGGAAAACACCGGGTTAGAATTTCGATCCACCCCAAAATCCTCTTAACTTCTTATAAATAGGTATATTTTTATTGTATTTATTTTAACAATAATTTCCATTAAAATAGTGATATATAAAACAATAATCTTATATCTTCTTTTTTATATAACACATCCTTAATAAAAGATATTATTAAAAATAAATAATCCAATGATACACTTACCTTTTACTCTTTCTTACTTTATTAAGTTTTGGAAATCAATGTACTATTCAAATTCTATAGACCATAAAAGAGTAATGTGGTAACACATAACTAGCTTTCGGGGCTTTATGCCAGCATTAACGCTAGAACCTCTTTGGGGTCCTTGACAAGAATGCTAAAAGCTTATCTCTCTTTGTTTTCCTTACGGTTAGTTTTATCAAATTTTTATATTTTAAGTTTTATAAAAAATATAAATAAATTTTATAAACTTTATTTTAAGAAATTTAAAAATAAAGTGAAGAGATTTTTAAATAAAAGAAATTCTCAATATACAAATTTGGTAATCTAAGCATCTTATTGGGTCCTAATGGCATGTTTGATGTGCAATTTTGAGTTTTATTTTTTTTTCTCATATTTGGAAGTGTTTTAAGAAGCCGGAATTATTGAACCAACTTCAAGAAGGGATCCGATTCTATCCTTAAGAAGGCAAAATTGATTCCATTATTTCACATTATTAATAAAAAATTACAAAAAAGATTAACATTTAATGCATAACGTGTATTTATTTCAACCACGAATTAAGATCAATTTTAATAAATACTACTATAGGACATGAACAAAATCAACAATTTTATGGACATTTCAAAATCCATTTCCTTTCATACTACTATATGGGTGGAAAAACCCGATTTAACTAGAATTGGGCCAGAATAGATCAAATCGAGTGAGAAATTAGATTCAAATAGTTTTTTTAAGTTTTAAAAAATTTACAAATTGAATTAATTTTTTTTATATTTGAAAAAATTACAAATTAAATTTAATCTTTTTAAACTAAACCGAATAGTTACAAGTAAAATACTTATCTAAGGTAGAATTTTTCGGTAATGGACACAATTTTTTCAACCATCTCGAAAAACCCTTAGAATTATAAATTCAATAATCGCACGTCGACTATTCGACATTGATATACTGTCAACATTTTGGATCTGAAGCTATGCGCATGTGAGTTTTCTATATTCCAATTTCACTCAAAATGTTGCTGGATAAAATATCAGATCATTCGTTTTTCTTTTTATTTTTCTTTTTTAACCAATAATCTCACTTCTAATTATTTTTTTAAAGAAAAAGGAATTTTATGGACGAGTACACATGCCTAAAACTGTCGTGCTGCTCTTCTACTTCTAGTCTTCTTTTCCGGTTGTCACTTTAAATTAAATGTAGCACTTCTTTCCTAAGTTGAGGTGAAATCACCAAACAATATAAGAAATAATATTTCTTTATTATTTGCTAGTTTTTTTGTAGCATTGTTAATATAAACAACGTACAATTAAATGATACCTACTTAAAAAAAGATACTTACACGAATAAAAAAGCAATGCCGAATGGCAGGGTGTCAATTTAAACCATTGTATCATTTATTATCTTATTCTGGCCTATTGGTAAAAGATATTATAATACTCCACATATTTAAAGAAAGATATTGTGATACTGCATGCGAGCGAAATCCTATATAGATTGTAAAAAATATTTAGTATATATGGTTAATGAATAATATGTTAATAGTTGCGATAAACTTTTACACCAATTGATTCAAAAAGTTCCATTAATATTTATTGTCTTAATTATTGGTTATTTTTTAATCTAGAGCAATACAAATAATATCAAAGTCAACTCCATAACAGTAGCTGCTTGATTCAAGAACTAATGAAAATGGGGTGATCTAGGTCCAATTGTAAGTGTTTGATTCAAGAATGAATGAAAAATGGGAATAATTTGAGTTTAATTATAAAGTCTTGCAATGATGACACCGTATATTTAGAGATGGGATTTATGATACTCTATGTATTTAATGAGAGAAAATTGCGATATCTTATGTGAATTAGAAACTATTATTGGTTTAGTACTATTTTTGCAATATCGTTCAAGGTATCCAACAAGGCTCGTTATGCTCGGAAAAGAGAATCAAGATACTCCAAATTACCATGCCCTTGAAATGCTAATATGGTCTAATCTCAACTTTCACTGTACACCGTTATGTTGCCCTACGCACGTGCCATGCCCTAGAAAGAAAGAAACGGACCATTTTTCCGTTATTCGCGCTGAAAGCAGAAGAATGGGGAGATAGATTACCTAAATTTCCCTGATTTAGTTTCACGGAAATTAGTGAATGCAGAGGCTACGCAAGGGGAGGTATGATTGTCACTATCAACTATTAGGGCACTACATCATCTTTCTTATCCCTTTCTAAATTTATTTCCACCTTTCATATATCCCTCCCAATCCCTCTTTGACATTCATAGTCATAGCCTTCATTCTAGTTACAACTTTAATTGCACAATTTAAAAGGCAACATAGTTTCAACTAAAAAAGAAGTTAATTTCAACTTTATTTTTCCTCCTTCTATGCACGTTCAGCTATGGATCAAGATTTTATTTATGAAAAAAGAACTTAATTTTTTCATTTTTTTATTACTATTGTATATTTGAAGTTTTTTACAATTATTGTAAGGATACTTACAATTTTTTAAAGCTATTTTATATAAATTATGAAAATTTATATTTCAATTTTATATAGATTGTAAGGATACTTACAACTATTGGTGTGCATTTGCATCTTCAAGACTTTTTTCAAGCTCACATCATGTTCTTAGAGGCAACTAAATTAATGCTTTTAAGAACAATTAATTTATAAGTGTTATTTGTGTTACAAAATTGTTTATTCATACATTAGAAACTTGCTCAAAGTGTCAACTTTTTTATGTCATGGTTTGGTGCATGTTTGGCCCTCCTTGTGCTCTAAATAAACTAAAATAGCTTTAAAAGAAACATTATGTATATTTTTCATTATGCTTTAGCTTATTGATTGTGCAAATTGTGTTTTGAACTATAAAACAATTCTAAAAATTAGTCCAAGGCATCTTGGGGTGGTTCTCCCTCACTTAGAACCTTTCTTTCTTTTTTCAAATCTCAAATATCAAAATTTTGGGAGCTTGCATCTGTAAAATCAAATGCTCTAAATCTTTTGAAAAATAAAAGGTCTAGAGCATTAGTAAAAACTTGTAGAATAATTCTCCAAACCCCACCTCTCGATAAGGGAGAAGCATTCGAAAAAATCTACAGTCCCCTTGACTTATCTCAGTTTTTCTCTTCCCCTTTTCCTCTCTTTTCTCCAAACACTCTTAAGCTCTTTCCCCTGTTATTCTTAGACTTCTTACTTATATGGATATTTTTATTATGACTATATTAACAACTTTTGTGAAACTTTGGCTGAATGCCTTTCATAATTCACGTTCAAGTATATATATACATTAAGAGGATATCTTTCCAAGCAACTATATCTTACAAACTAGGAAAATAAATCTTCCTCTACCAAAATATACAATACAAAATATACATGCCATATTTACAAACTAAGTCACGAAACAAATATCTAAATATTCACGGCCGTGTTACACAATCGTGCCTTCTAACCGTTTATCAGGCCGTGTATGCTTTTGGTAGCTATCTGATACAATACACGGCCGTGCCTTCTGTCCGTGTATCCGACTGTGTATGTTTCTGGGAAGTACCTGACACAACACACGGCCGTGCCTTCTGTCCGTGTATCCGGCCGTGTATGTTTCTGGGAGGTTCCTGACACAACACATGGTCGTGCCTTCTGACCGTGTATCCAGCCATGTATGTTTCTGAAAGTTATCTGATACAATACACGGGTGTGCCTTCTGACCGTGTATCCGATCGTGTATGTTTCTAAACTTCCAAACCTTCTTGATTGATATCCCTCCTCAAATTGAAGCGGACTGATCAAGAAGCATCAATTTGCCAACAAGAAACTGATGACGCTGCCGAGAAAGAGCCTTAGTAAATATATCAGCTGTTTGAAGATCCGAAGATATATGCGGAAGAGAAATAACACCATTATCATAAGCTTCTCGAATAGGATGACGGTCCACTTCAATATGTTTTGTACGCTCATGAAAAACAGGATTAGTAGTAATCTGAACAGCACTAGTATTATCGACATGAAGAGAGGTAGACCCAAGTTGAGGAAAACCAACCTTAACCAACAAACCTCGAAGCTAAATAATCTCAGAGTAAGCAGACGACATAACACGATATTCAGACTCAATAGAAGACTTAGACACACGATCTTGTTTCTTACTCTTCCAAGAAATTAAAGAGTTACCAAGAAACATATACCAACCAGTAATAGAGCGACATGTATCAGAACAACCAGCCCAATCAGCATCAATATATGTGGTTAAGTGAATGGGAGACTCCGCAAAAAAGAACAAATCCCGATGAGAAGTCCCTTTTAAATACCGAACAATACGGCGAACTGCTGCTAAATGAAGTTGTGTAGGTGCCTGTATAAATTGACTAACTTGTTGTACAGCAAATGAAATATCAGGATGTATAGTAGTCAGATAATTGAGACTTCCAACAAGTTGTCGATATAGAGATAGATCAGATAAAAAGTCATCATCATGTCATTGCTATATAACATTCACTTCCAAAGGAGTATTGACAGAACGTCCCTCTTGGAGACCAGCTAAAGCAATAAGTTCCTTAGTATATTTATGTTGATGAAGAAAAATACCAGTAGAAGAAGAATGAACCTCAAGACCTAAGAAATAAGTTAACGAGCCCAAATCCTTCATATGAAAAGAACCTTGAAGGTGTTCTTGTAATTGAGACATTAATTGAGTATCAAATCCTGTGATAACAATATCATCAACATAGACTAACAACAAGACAATTCCCTTGTCAGTCTTGCATAGGAATAATGAAGAATATACTAACTTTGAATAAAAGAGAAGCTAGAAGTATACGAAACTTCTCAACCAGGCCGTGAGCTGTTCAAACGTAAGAGACATTTGAGCTTACAAACATCATGTGAGGGTGTGGAAAACAATCCTGGAGGAGGAGTCATATAGATATCTTCCTTGAGGTCTCCATGCAAAAATGCATTCTTAACATCCATTTGTCGTAAGAACCATCCTTTAGATGCAGCAATAGATAGAATAAACCGGACAGTTGTCATCTTAGCCACAAGTCCAAAGGTCTCTTCATAATTAATGCCATATTCCTATCGATTGCCAAGAGCTACCAACCTTGCCTTATATCTGTCGAGGGAACCATCAAATCGAATCTTAAGAGAATAAACCCATTTACAACCAATGGGTTTAACACCAGCAGGACAAGAAACAATATCCCAAGTGTGATTATCTTGAAGTGCTTGAAGTTCCTCTTGCATGGCTTTTATCCAGCAAGGTTGTTTAGTAGCCTAAGAATAAGAGGTAGGAATGGTAGTATTAGTTACAATTGCAGAATAGCCATATACATCTAGAGGACGAGTGTGCTGAGTTGATTGTCGAAGAATCATTGAAGCATTTTCAGGAGCAGGGTCGGAAAGGACAAGTCAAGGCTTAAACCGTTTATCAAAATAAGAGTCATCAAAGGGAGGAATCACAACAGTATCGGATGTCGAAAAATGTTGCTGAAAATAGTATTCATGTTCAAAGAAAATCACATCCCAAGAGATATGCCATCGATTATTAATCGAATTATAACACACAAAACCTTTATGATTAGGACTGTAACCCATAAAGCCACATCGAACAGACTGGGCTGACAACTTATGACGTTCATGGGTGGGTAAATGAACGAAACAAACACATCCGAAAGTATGTAGCATATGATAATTAGGATGTTTACCAAACACTCGTTGATAGGGAGAATCAAACTTCAATTGTTGAGATGGTAAGCGATTAATCAGATAAACAGCAGTAGATAAAGCTTTGGTCCAAAACTTAGCTGGAATAAAAAATTCTAACAACAATGTCCGCACCACATCTAACAAATGTCGATTTTTCCGTTCGGGAACTCCATTCTGCTGAGTTGTATAAGGACATGAGCGTTGTGAAACAATACCCTTGGTATAAAGAAATGCTTGAAACTCATGAGAAATATATTCACCACCATTATCAGACCGTAAGATTTTAATACAAGTGGAAAACTGAGTCTCAATATATGTCATAAAGGTTTGAAACACAGTAAACACGTCTGCTTTGGAATGCAAAAAATAAATCCATGTAAATCGACTATAATCGTCAATAAATGTCACAAAATATTTATACTGATCATGTGAAATAATTGGTGCAATTCCCCAAACATCACTATGAATAATGTCAAAACATTTATTGGCACGACTACCTAAAATAGGAAAAGGCAATGTCTTTCTTTTGCCCAGTTTACAAGAAGAACAATCAACTAATAAACTCTTATCTATGGAACCGAGAACATCTTTTTGCAACAAATGATTCAAAACAACATTATTTGGATAACCTAACCGTCTATGCCAGATGCCAGCCTTATTGTCAACAACTGAAGAAGCTAATGACAAAGTCCGAGGAACGGTAAATTGTAATGGAAATAACCTGCCCACTTTAGGCCCCTTCGCTATCACCTTCCCCGACACTTGATCCTGCACAGTACAACCATCACGAGAAAAGTGGACATCATAATTATTATCCACCATTTGCCCAACAGAAAGTAAGTTAGTAGATAATTTAGGAGAAACCAAGATATGCCGAAAGGAGCAGCTAATATCACCAACTGTCGTAATAGGAATATTATTTCCATCAGCAACCTAAATATGTTGAGTACCAGTATATGGATGTTGATTATGTAATAAATAAAATGTGCCAGTCATATGATTTGTGGCGCCGGAATCAACAAACCAAGGAACAAAATTAGTAGTGTTACCTTTCCCTTGAAGACCAAGAGCAGAGAAGGCAGAGAGGATCATCTGTTGAACCATATCTGGTGTGAGAACAGATTGCTTGTTGCTAGCAATTGTGGATGTTGAACCAGGATTGCAAGAGTCGGATACCGCAGCATGAAAAGCTTGTGGCCTTCTGTTTGAGGCCTTGTAGGACACTCCTTAATAATATGTCCTTCTTGCTTGCAATAATTACAGAACTTCTTACTACAATGCGGGGCAATATGACCAAATTCTTTGCAGCTGTAACACTGCAGTGTTCCCTTTCCTCGGGTCTGAGCAGCATATGCAACATTAACTATTCTAGATGATCCACCAGTCGAACCAATAGCGGCTTGTGTCGCCAATCTTTGTTCCTCGCGTAGAAATTCCCCAAAACATACATCTAAACAAGGTACTGGATCTCTATTCAGCAACCCAGCCCGAGCGGTTTCAAATTCAGGTCTGAGCTTCATCAAAAACTGATCACGACGACTCACTTCATGAACAGCCTAAAGACTAGCCAAACTCTCCTTGAAAACCTTAGCATAGATAATACTAGAATATTCGCTTCATAAATTAAGGAATCCAGAATAATATTGTTCAATTAAGAGATTTCCTTGACAATAATTACTCATATCAAGTTCCAATTGGAAACGTCTTGCAGTATTATCTTGATTGTAGACGCGCTTTAAGTATTCCCACATTTCTTTTACTATGCTAAAGGATCGTAAGTTGTTCACCATGTGAGCCTCAATAGATCCCAAAATCCAAGAAACAATCCGTGCATCTTTTGCCTCCCATTGACCATGATCTTTTGACTCTGTAGAAGCTGGAGAAGACCCGTCAATATAACCCCAAAGTTCCTTCCCTTTCAAAAACATCTTGAATTGAAATTCCCATGCAGCATAATTCTTTCCCATAAATCTAATAGCTAAGATTTCATGTGTTTTCTCATAAGACATTCTAAACCAAATTCTCACTCACAACTTGATTATCAAAAAATTGTTAATTGGAATTAATCAACCTAAAGCCAAAAATAAAAAACAACCAAGAACAAACCAGCAATTCCAAGACTAAAAAGAGAACTATGGATTCAGCGCAATACTTAGTTGTGTGGCTCTGATACCATAACAACGTTTGTGAAACTTTGGCTGAATGTCTTTCATAATTCATGTTCAAGTATATATATACATTAAGAGGATATCTTTCCAAGCAACTATATCTCACAAACTAGTAAAATAAATCTTCCTCTACCAAAATATACAATACAAAATATACATGCCATATTTACAAACTAAGTCATCAAACAAATATCTAAATATTCACGGTTGTGTTACACGGCCGTGCCTTCTAGCCGTTTATCAGGCCGTATACGCTTCTGGTAGCTATCTGACACAATACACGGCCGTGCCTTCTATCCGTGTATTTGGCCATGTATGTTTCTGAGAAGTACCTGACACAACACACAACCGTGCCTTCTATCCGTGTATCCGGTCGTGTATGTTTCTGGGAGGTTCCTGACACAACACGCGGCCGTGCCTTCTGACTGTGTATCCAGCCATGTATGTTTCTGGAAGTTATCCGATACAATACACAGTTGTGCCTTCTGACCGTATATCCGGCCGTGTATGTTTCTGAACTTTCAGACCTTCTTGATTGATATATATTATTAACCATCCTAGTACTTGCACTTGGTTTGTGGGCTTTTTCATTGTTTATGCGCTTTACCTCTCCTTTGGTTTTTTGAACTTGGCTTAAGGCCACTTTTGCTATTCTATGTCTCTATGAACTATCATTTATGTGTTGTAGTTGCTTATGAGAATCATTACATAATTTGTCATCTTTGGTACGTTTGTTAGTTTCTTTTGATCCAGTTTCCTAGTGGTGTACTTAATAGTTGTGATATGCTAAAGAGTTCTTAGTCTAGTTTGATATGTGGTGTACTTAGTAGTTTTTGCTCTTATATATGTTTTCTTGTAGGGAGCTATGTCCTTAGCTTAAGCTAGGAATTTGTCAATTTGTTTTAACTCAAATCCTTCTTTTCCTTAACTACTTGGCTTTATACTTGTCATTTTGATGAGGCTAAAGGGGGAGAAGAGTTGAGTCGTAGGTTTGTATGGTTGAATCATGATTGCAAACTCAACTAGGCTTATTTTGATCATACTCTTTAAGAAAGTATTTCTTTCTGAAAATTGAATATTTCCCTTAATCTAAGTTGTGTACTTAAACAAACTGTGATTTTTCTTCTTAATACTTAATTAAGGGGGAGATTGTTGAACCACTAGGTAAATAGTGAATTTTAGTGTGACAAAACTTGGATATGAAAGTTTAAACAAGTAATTTTTGGCAAATAAACTACATTGGAAAATATTTTTTTTTAGTTTAAAAAATTATCTTGGAATATGGTTTAAAAAGCTAAAGTAGGAATATTCATCTTCATGTTTTGTATTTGAACTTTTTTTTTTTCATGTTTTATAGTGAAAAGGATTACCTTTTTTTATCGAGGAATTAAGTTGAAATATCATTTATCAATGTTTAAAGATAATTGTAATTCCTTATCAAAAAGGTCCAAAGCATTTGGAATAGTTCGGACTTTTATGCTTTACTTAGTTCCTTACAAATGCATGAAATGATTCGAAGCATTGTACGGGTGATCCGAACCATCTCATACTGAGAGCACTTGTGGTCCGAGATGCAAGGAAAGAGTTTGAAACATTTGGAGATGATCTAGACCTTTCAATGAGAAAAACCATAGGGGAGCACAAAGAGTCTAGAGCATTTAAAAAATTTCAGACCTTTTACAAAATTTACGGTCATTTTAGAGCATTAAATATAGGATTAGAGGGAATAACATCTACATTTTGTTAAGGGGCTTTAAATACTATTTGAAGGGCAAATTGAAGACAAGATTTCGAGCCTCATTTACAATATTATTACTTGTTCTCTTACTTTGGTAACTCTCTTGTACTTTATGATTATAAATCATTTGAGAAAGATTATAGTATAATGCATGAACTTTCACTTGCAAATCTTGAAAGAGTTTGAGCACTATACTTAAACATCCAAGTAAGTGAAATATTTTAAGAAACTTGTATGTAGTACTTTAAGCATTAGTGTTCAAGATTAATAAAAGTGGTGTAAAGTCTAGATTGGAAGAGTATTGTGAGTTTATGGATAGTAGGGAGCGATTTGAACTTCATTTTAGATTCGGGCTTAATCTTCTAATTCCTTTCTCTCTTTTATTTTCAGTACTATATTTACTATTTTGATTACTTATTGATGGAGGGATCAAGAAGCGATCATATGGTGGGAGCACGGTTCTGCGCACAGCCG